>CM052703.1:92968375-93117124 GCA_028551405.1 Uromys caudimaculatus | reverse complement strand
GCGGACAGACATGCCTCTCAGAGCTTACCTTTGGTCCTGCAGTTCTGAATCCACTCCGCAGAAGCGGAGGGTCTCCTCGGCGCCGGCGATGATGAAGTCGCTACGTTCCCGGGTTTCGGCACCAGTTGTCCCGCACGCTATTTGGTCTCTCCAGCAAGAACCCATGCGGACACACGGATCCTTCTGCAGCAATGCGTTTATTGCATCATGAAGAGGAAGACCCCGGGCCCCAGAATGGTGCTGCTTATATAGCCCTGAGGCAGCGTGTCCTCCACTGATTGGCGCGCCCCGGGAGTGGGCGGTGATTAGTCATGTACACCCTTAATGCGCAAGCGCTTCGGGGTTTCCCCGTGCTATCTGTAAGTTTCCTTAGAGCGATAGCGGAAGTCAGCGCCATCTTGTAATGGCGAATACTCTAACCGCTCCCTACATCCAAGGCTAACCATCTCCATCTGCTAACCTTGGGCTAGTCCTAGAAGCCTCCAGCCTCCATACATTCTTATGTAGATCTAGAATGTTCTCAGCCTCTGAGATGTACTGCTGAATAAGCTCACCCTTTCTAGTTCTTTCTGAAATCTTTTTTTTTTTTTTTTTTTTTTTTTTGGTTTTTCAAGACAGGGTTTCTCTGTGTAGCCCTGGCTATCCTGGATCTCGCTCTGTAGACCAGGCTGGCCTTGAACTCAGAAATCCACCTGCCTCTGCCTCCCAAGTGCTGGGATTAAAGGCGTGCGCCACGACTGCCTGGCTCTTTCTGAAATCTTGCTGGCTGGTCAACTCCGCTGTTCTGGCTCAGAACTCCTCTCCAAGATGACTGATTCAATCTGGCTTCTCTCGGCCTCTTCTGAATTGCTCTGTTTGGCCTCAAACTAACTCTGGCAATCTGTTCTAATCTTCTGTTCATTCTCTAGCTCATTCTGTCTTCAACTGTATCTAGCTTGCTTTTTCTTTGCAACCTGTATAACTGTCCCAGTAAGACTGCCTCCCCTCTCCCTCTGCACTGTCCCTCAAGTAGCTTCCCCTTCCTCTCCTTGTGAGAGTTGGGCATAACCTATTCTGTCATATCTTTCTCTGAGTCATCACTTTACCACTCAGTTAGACATCATGTTCAAACATGGGTGCTTCCTTTACAAATTAACTTTACCTTCGATGTTTAGGATTAAAGGTGTGTACTACGGGTATGTCTGTATTTCAGCCAGAGGAATTAAAGGTGTGTGCTAAGGCTGAACCACACCACAACTAAAAATAGGCTTTTCCAGTAGCAGTACAATCTCAGGGTTCCCAGAGTGAGCAAATATCCTGCAACACTGTTTTTGTTTTGTTTTGTTTTAAACACAGGATTTAGGGTGACATGGAGCTTTCTATGTAACCAAAGCTGCCCTTAAAATCACTGCAATCCTGCCCTAGCCTTTCAAGTGCTGGATTACAGACAGGTACCACTGCACATGGATTTCAGTGTGGTTTGGAGAAAATAAAAAAGAATCTTGGAATCAGGTTTTGTTACTGGTTGGAACAAAGTTCTGAAATGTTTATATATTTAATGAGAACTCAATCTATAGGAAAATGTTCATGGGCCTGGCAGTTAATGTGTTTGTTTTTCAATGTCTAGCTTGCTGTTAGTATTTACTGCGTCTCTCCTGAGTGAGTGAGGTTAGTGCCCGAGTTAAAAGTGTAGGGTACAGTATCATTATTATAGCAATGTGCTATGGAAGGGAAGAATAGCTAGTCCAGCTGCTTCTAACTCAGGGAATTGGGGCCTGGGAGACTGGTGAGTTTTTCAGCAAGGCAGCATTATGAAGTTTGGTAGAGTACTGTGTTTGTTAGCACAGCAAAGCAGTTATGCAGAGTTGTTGTTGTTGGCTGGTTGGGTTGTTTTTTTGTTTTTTGTTTTTTTTTTCTTTTCCTCAATAGTGTCTTACTATATATCTCTGTCCGACCTGGAACTTGCTAAGTAGACCAGGTTGGCCTCAAAATCGAGAGATCTACCTGTCTCTGGTTCCTGAGGGCTGGGGTTAAAGGCATGTGCCACCACATCTGGTATATAGGGGGAATGTTTTTGTTTGTTTGTTTGTTTTGTTTTCCGAGACAGGGTTTCTCTGTATAGCCCTGGCTGTCCTGGAACTCACTCTGTAGACCAGGCTGGCCTTGAACTCAGAAATCCGCCTGCCTCTGCCTCCCAAGTGCTGGGATTAAAGGCGTGCACCACCACTGCTCGGCTGGGGAAATGTTTTTAAAAGTATTTCCAATCACTGACTTATTTAAAGATAAATGAAAATATGGAATGTCCTGGTTAGTTTTGTGTCAGCTTGACACAAGCTGGAGTCATCAAAGAGAATCTTAATTGAAAAACTGCCTCTGGAAGACTGGGCTGTTGGGAAGGACTGGGGAGAGAGGAAGGAGAAACTGCAGCTGGGATGTAATGCAAACAACAACAAAAAGATTAGGTTGTAGGCAGGCCTATGGAGCATTTTCTTCATTAATTTTTGATGTGGGAGGGCCCAGCCCATTGCAGGTGGCATCACGGGTGGGCAGGTAGTCCTGTGTTCTATATGAAAGCAGGCTGAGCCAGCCATGAAAAGCCAGGCTGTAAGCAGCACCCCTCCATGGTCTCTGCATCAGCTTCTGCTTCCAGGTTCCTGCCCTGTTTGAGTTCCTGTCATGACTTACTTTGTTGATGAACTGAGATATGGAACTGTATAAGGCAAATAAACACTGTTCTCCCCAACTTGATTTTGGTCATGGTATTTCATCATAGCAATAATAACCTAAATTAAGACATGGAAGTTAGCCGGGCAGTGGTGGCGCACACCTTTAATCCCAGCACTTGGGAGGCAGAGGCAGGCGGATTTTTGAGTTCGAGGCCAGCCTGGTCTACAGAGTGAGTTCCAGGACAGCCAGGGCTACACAGAGAAACCCTGTCTCGAAAAACCAAAAAAAAAAAAAAAACAACATGGATGTTTTGTTTTTTCTTTTTCCTTATTCTATAGGTCCTGTGTACTAGCATTAATCACAATAGTTTCAGCAGGTTGAAGCTAACTTTTGATCATAGTTGCCCCAGAGTGCACTTCTTGCAGTGTTTCTCCTCAAAGGCCTGGTTGGAAGCTGTGGCCTTCATGTATGATGTATAATTTATTTATCCTTCCTGGTGTGTGAGGCTTGTTGACTTTGATAAATATCTGTATTCTGTGCTTAACCTGTACAGGTTGGGGTAGAGCTACTTAGTGAGTGGAGAGTAACAGCACATGTGAAAGTTGGCAGGTAGGCTCATGGCCTGTACATTGAATTAATTCAGTTAACCCATTAACCCAGCTTGTATATATTGAACTTAAGTGACCTCAGTGTTAGGAAGGAAAGCTTGTGTGAAGGGAAGCTCTTGGTTTTTCACTGCAGGGAGGATTTGCTATAAAACAGGATCCCATAATGGAGGAAAAACATGGACTCTGACAAGCCTGGATTTTACTCTAAGATCAGTCAATTTTTTAAAAAAAATTCATTTTTTTTTAAATGTATATGGGTGTTTTGCCTGCAGATGTTTCTGTAAACCACTTGTGTGCCTGGTACCTACCAAAGACAGAAGAGGGCATCAGATCCCCGTGACTGGAGTCACAGCTGGCATGCGGGTCCTGGGAACTGAACCCCGATGCTCTGGAAGAAAAGCCAGTGCTCTTAACTACTGAGCCACTCCCCCTGTACCTCAGTCAGTTATCATTTATAGCAGTGTCACCTTAGACATTTCCCTTAATCTGAACCTCCATAAGAAGGGTACTTAAAGAGGTACTCTTAAAAATTGTGATTCTGCCAGTTGTGGTAGCTCATGCCTTTTTTTAATCCTAGTGTAGGAAGGCAGGAGCAAGTGGATCATTGAGTTTCAGGTCAGCCTGGTCTTCAGAATGAGATCCTGTCTCAAAATAAACAAAGAAGTTGTGATTACTGCCAAACATAATTATGAGCTATGATCTTTTATAGAGGAATAAACTGAGGCATGGAGTTAATGTTTTATTACTGCAGTGACAGATCCGAGGCGGGCCAACTATATAAAGATAAGACAGTTAGGTAGTCACCAGAAGGGCTCATTGCTCTTCCTTCAGTCTTACGGTATTCTGCCTCATTAGAGCATAAGCTGCTTCTTTTCCCCTGCTATTTTTAAAATTTTAAACTTTACATTAAAAACAAAGCAAAACATGTCAAATACAAAAAAATTCACACACGATGGTGGCGTCCATCTTTAATCCCAGCACTTGGGAGGCAGAGGCAGGCAGATCTCTGAGTTTCAGGCCAGCCTGTTCTACAGAGTGAGTTCCAGGACATCTAGGGCTACACAGAGACCTTGCCTCAAGAAAACTTTTTTTTTTTTTTTTTTTTTTTTAAAAAAGCCATTCCGAACAGATGCTTTTTCACACTGGATTTTATATGTTTCCTATTGAATATATTTTAATAGTCTATCCACCACCAACATAAGTTTCTAAGTTCAAGGATGTTTGTTTTGCTCAGTGCTGTGTTCCCAGTGCTTGCAATAGTGTATGTGTGGCCTATCTTAAGTAATAAATATTTGTTATAGGAATGAACACACATTTGTAACATGTGAGAAAAAGGTTACATGGACCTTTTGTTTTTATTATTTTTCTTTTTCTTGTGGGAACCTAACTAGTACAGTAGTAGTGTAGTACTTTTCAGTACAGTAGCCAATAGTTACATTTCAAATATTTAGTAACTATAAGTAGCAAATAACTCTTCTGTTGGGCAGCTAGATGCAGGGTATCTCTGTCTTAGCAAATGCTTTTCTACTATCTCCTGGGGTTGCAAAAGGCCAGCCAGAGGACAAACTGAATGAGGCCTAAAGAGTAGAACATGGTAGCAAGGGAGAGCTAGAGCAGGACATGCAGGGTACTGGCTACCAAAATAAAGTTTGGATCCTATTATCTAAAGCCAGTGGGTTCAGAGTTATCAGAAAGAGTTTGTCTTTTTAAATTTTGATTCCAAGATCTGGGCATAGGGGCACATGACCACAACCCCAGTATTTAAAAGTCAGAAACAAGAGGGTATCAGGCTCATAGGCATTATATCCCGTAAGAGCCTTTTTTTTGAAGGTTTATTTTATGTGTATGAATGTTCTGCCTACATGTATGCAAGTGTGCCACATGCATGCTTGGTTCCTGAAGAAGCCAGGAGAGGGAGTTGGGTCTTCTTCAAATTGGAATTATGGATGGTTGTAAGTATTAGTGGATACTGGGAACCAAACCTGTGACCTCTGAAAGAGTAGCAAGTACTTTTAACTGCTGAGCCATCTCTCCAACTCTGACTTTTTTCTTTTAAAGCTGAATAATATTTCTCTCTGTGAGAGCACATGTGCGTGGTTATATACATCATGTTTTAAAACCTTTTAAGATTATTTTTAGTTATGTGTGTGTGTGTGTCTGTGTATGAGTATGTGCTTGTGTGTGTTGTGCCCGTGAAAGCCATAGGCATCGGCTCCCTCTGGGGCTAAAGTTATAAATGGTTATGAGCCACCCAATGGGGGTACTTAAAGCCAAACTGGGATCCTCTGCAATGCCGGTGTATGCTTTCAACCTCTGAGCTATCTATGCAGCCTTCTTAAATTTTATTACTATTCATTATTTGTATGTATGTGTATCATGTATGTAATGTATATATGTGAGTATGGGCTTATGTATACCATACCACATATGCGAAAAATCAGAGGCAGCTTTCAGGAGTTGGTAGGTCCCTTCCACCATGGGTTCATGGGTCACCATGTACAAGCTGAGCTATCTTGGCTGCCTTTGTTTATGTTTCTTTTTAAATATTGATTTTATTTTATATATGGATATATGTTTGTTTTTTGAGAGTCTGTGTAGCTAGGCTGATGTAGACTTAGTATATATCCCAGATTCTCCCTGAGCTGACAATTCTGTCTTATCCTTCCAAGTCCTGGGGCTGCAGGAGTGCACTGCCATGGCTGGCCTACACTATGTATTCTTTATCTCTCCACCAGTGGACATTTAGATTGTCACCTCCCCTTGGCTACCATGAATGTTGCTACAGTGAAGATAAGTGTACAAATATCTCTTCAAGCTTGGCACACTGACACATGTCTTTAATCTCAGTATGTAGGAAGCAGAAACAAATGATCTCTGTGAGCTTGAAGCCAGCCTTGCCTATAACTCAAATACATGTCAGCTAGCTACATACTGAGAAGCTGTCTCATAAACAAAGCCATTACCTCTTGAAGACTCAGTTGTCAGTTATTTCGGAAAATACCCCAATGTAGGATTGCTGGCTTAAATGGTAATTATACTTAAATTGTTTTCATTCCCTCCCTCCCTCCCTCCCTCCCTCCCTCCCTCCCTCCTTCCTTCCTTCCTTCCTTCCTTCCTTCCTTCCTTCCTTCCGGACTTTATTGTGTAGCATATGCTGACTTTAGTTTCTCAATATTTTCACGAGAGACAACAGATTTCACTTAAAGTAAGGCAGTGAAGGGGACACTGACAAAAGTGGTTGAGGTCCATGGGCTCCAGGGGAAAAGATTGCAGACAAAGTGGACAGAGAGACGGGGGAGCAGTCGGGTGCAGGCAGTTTATAGAATCCCACCGGATCAAAGTCTGGGAGACCAGGTGTGGCATTAGGGAGGAGGGGGAAACAGCAGACAATATCCCTGTCAGAGATAGAGACCTTTTTCCTGACCTGATCTGGTCATTCACATTTTTATTTACATTGATCTTTCTGATTAATTACCAATGGGTCATCTGTTTGGATAATAATGCTAGCAAATGCTAAAAGCATTCCTACTTTGAAATAGGAAATGTTGGCTGATTTATTATACATAACACCCAGGAATATGCAGATGTTTTATCTTTAAAGAAAATGTATTTTTTAGACATCAGTCTTTATTCAAGTATTAATACCACATTGTCTTTTTTATTCATGGCCATTTTGCTTCCTAATGAACATGTAATTTATTTTCATAATGGAGGATGTTCCATCTAAATGATCTGTTTACATTCGAATTTGTCAATCAATTTAGAATTCTCAAGGACACTAGGAGGGGCAAAATCCTGTAGTGAGCTTTTGATTTTATCTAGAAAGTTAATGAATAATAGTCAGCCTTATAATTTATGATCATCTTTAGCAGAAAATAGAAGTCTAACAAATAGGTATTCAGCAACAACAACAACAACAAATATAGTGTTTTGGCTAGGTGTGTTGACATATTTCTGTAATTCTAGGAGGTTGAGGCAGGAGGATAGTGAGTTTGAGGTCATTCTAGGTTACATAGCAAGGCCTCAACGAATAAAATAAAATAAAATAAAAATGTGTGAAATTGTAACTCTTGTATATTTTATTATGAAACCCCACAAACATAAAACAAGCAAAACTTCCTAGTGTTTTGAGTAGTTTAGTGCCACTAAACTTCTATCAGCTTTATTCACGTTACATTATTTAAAAATTATCCATGTTGCCCCAACACCTACACTTGTGAAATAGGTAAGTAAAAAAGATACTGTTAGGTCAGGGACAGTGGTGTGTGTATAGACCAACATGGCCTGAACCTCCAGGGCCATACGTAGGGAGGTTCAGAAGACAGTAGCCTTTGAAGGATAGAATCTTTTATGAAGCAGTAAAGTTCCCCAGCAGAGACCTCCTCCCCTTTTTAGTTCTCGGGGCAAAATAAGAGATCTTTACTGTTGGCTTGTTCATGAGGTCTGATTTCACTCTAAACTATCAGCAGACCATCCTAGAAAAACTGGACATGCTGGTGAGGTGGGTCAGCAGGTAAAGTGCTTACTGTAAATGTCTAATGGCCTAAGTTTAATGTAAAGGTGAAAGGAGAGAACCAACTCCACAAATGCCCCAGATCTCCAGATGTACACTGTGGCTTGTGTACTTCTCACACCTCTCCATCAAACACATAATTTTTAAATTAGAAGAAATTAATTACACCATCTTTAGTTTTTTAGCTACATTTTATATTATATTATTTTTAAAGGTAATTAACTTTTAAAATATGCTTATTCTGGACTGAGGAGATGGCTCATTGGATAAAATGCTTGTTAGTGCAAGCATAAGTCTATCTATCTATCTATCATCTATTTATTTATTTATTTTTGAAAGCATGAGTCTTGGTATGCCTGTTACAAAGCTGGCCATCCTGGCAGCCGCCTATAATCCCAGCATTGGGGAAGCAGAGATAGGCGGTCCTGTGACAAGGTGGCTAACTAAACTAGCTGGAATTAGCAAGCTCCAAATTTAGTGAGAGACCACAACTCAGTAAATAAAGTGGAGAAGGATCTAAGAAGGCACCCGTTGTCAGTGTTGGCCCTCCACTTGCACACACATAGATATGTGCCCTATACATGAGCACGCAGGCAGGTACATTATGTACGCATATACATGCCTACAACAAACTGCCTAAGCTAGCCAGGGAGCCAGATGTGGCAGCACAGTCCCACCATCAGCACTGAGGAGGCCAAGGGAGGAAAATGCTGAATTTTTGAGGCTTAGGCTATATAGTGAGATCTGATCATAAATAAGCAAATATTGAGATCCTATTATAAACAATAAGCATGATAAGCTGGGTGTGGTGGCTTGAAATCTTAGTTACTTAGGAGGCAGAGGCAGGAGAATCATGAATTTGAGGCCAAGCAGGGCAACATGAAGAGACCCTGTCTAACAGAATACGTAACAAGATCTAAAATGAGTAGATTAGCATGAAGGGAAAACAGAGATGACAGTAAATGGAGCCAGTGTAAATTTAATCCCAGTTATGTTT
This sequence comes from Uromys caudimaculatus, assembly GCA_028551405.1. Taxonomy (NCBI): domain Eukaryota; kingdom Metazoa; phylum Chordata; class Mammalia; order Rodentia; family Muridae; genus Uromys; species Uromys caudimaculatus. Next base: position 93,108,360 of record CM052703.1, on the reverse strand, counting down.
ATTAGTAAGGATTAGAAGCAAATTCAACTCTGAGCTTCCTAGTGACTTAGAGCAAGACTTGGGTCAAGATTCAGATGTGTTCATCATTCATTTTCTGTTCATTCAGTTGATAGTGGTGCATTTGAGATGCTATGCATTTGAGTACCTAGCTTTCACTGTGTAGCACCTTAAACAAATGAACTCTTTTTCTTTGTTTCATTTCGTTTTTTAAGATATCTGCAAAAGGATCATTGCTAACTCTGTGCTTGCCTTACAAACTCAAAATGTTGCACTATGGAATCTTTTCTTGATCCTTCCGCCAAGGAAAATGACATCTCTGTGTTTCAAGGACTGTGCTGTATTACAAAAACTGTATTATGGTCAAACTATACACGTCTCCCCAATAAAAGATGAACTCTCTTAAATAAGAGAATTAGCACATAGTAAATCTGAAGTGCTTCTGTGCCATGGAATTTTTTTTTTTTATTTATTACTTAATATGTGAATGCACACTATGATGTATGTGTGAAGGTCAGAGAACAATGTTCAGAAATTGGTTTTCTTATACCATATGGGTTCCTGGGATCAAACTCAGCTTCTCAGGTTTGGCAGCAGTGCTTTACCTGCTGAGGCTGTTTTGGTTTAATGAATAATTAATTCTGTGTTTAGAGAGGCTCTCCATAAAACTTGTTCATTCTTTTTAAAAACCCATAATTGAGAAGACATTTTGTATCATTTGCAAAAGCATTTGCTGGATAAACAATTAGTTGCCTGTTGTGTGTCTCCCCCACCCAGCGGGGTTGGGGGAGAGGGGATACATATGCCATGCACGTGTGTGGAGTCAGGAGGGTTTCAGGTATACCCATCTGTCACTCCCCCCTTCATTCGTTTGAGCCTGGAACCAGCCTGCTGGCCAGCAAGCCCTGGTGATTCTTTTGCTTCAGTACTTGCCATGCTGGTAGTGTTGGGTTTAGTGCATATGTGGCCATGCCCAGCTTTGCAGGAGCAGACTTGGGTCCTCATGCTTCATCTTTTCATCTTTCCAGCCCCTTGGCCTGTTTTTGATGAGATAAAAAGCCATTTTCTTAGTTATTTTAATGGGCTGTGGTAGTTGGAATTTGACATTTTGCAGATGAGCGTCTCTTTTATAGGCAGGCACAAAAGTCAGTTGTTGAACTTTTGCATGAAAAGATCTTTCTGTTAAATGTAAAAGCCATTCCCATATTGAGATTTCTTTGTCAGAATTGTAGAAGCCACAATTCTCTATTTCATCTTTAAATTAAAGCATTTTCTAATGAAATACGCAGTACAGAATTTTAAAATGCAGAAATCTAACGTGTAGTCTGATTACATTTGACAAAACAATAGAAACAGATAGCTACTATAAAATCTGGGCTTCTTTGTAAATCATACTGATAGAATTAAGGAAATATCTACTGGAACTGTTTTCTTCAGTTTAGTAAGAAAACGGTTAGTATCTAAAATGGAATTGAAGCCATGTGTGATGCCACCCCCCCCCCCCCCCACCTATAACACTAACACTTGGGTGGGAGGCAGAGGTAAGTAGATCTCTGAGTTTAAGGGCAACCTGGTTTACATATTGAGTTCCAGGACTGTATAGCAATACCCTGCCTCTAAACAAACAAACAAACAAATAAAATAAAGTTGGGCCATTAAATTTGAATTAAATGCTTCTTTTATTCCTTTATTCCTTTATCCACCCAACAAATATGTTTTTATACCAGGCTTTTTTTCCCTCAGAATTTAGTAGTAAATATAAAACATAAAGTTTCTTGATTTCCATGTGTGAAGGGTCACAGGGAGAAGAGAATCAGGCTAACAACCCCAGGGAGTTCAGAGCTGTTCAGAGAGCTCTGGGACCGTGATGTCACATAGCCATGCTGAGTCTCGCCTTCAGATCTTCTAAGACCTGAGTGGACACAACTGAGAAATGGGGGTGTGAGTGTTAATATCTTTGTCATGACTTCCTTCAGATTCTGGCCATTGCAGAACTACTCTGGATTCTCTGAATGTCTGACTTTCTTGTGTAATTTCACAAATGATCTTTCCTTTTCCTGTTCTCCATGGGGAATTCCTGTCAAAACACAGATCAATGACCCATTCTTTTGAAACTTCTCTCTCTTCCTCTTATTAATTAGAATTTGGTTTAGCTACATAAAACAGAAATCGAAGGGGGGGGCTGCTGATAGTGTAGGATTTGGAGCCAGCTAGATGGTTTAGTGGGTGAAGGTGCTTGCTGTCAAACCTGACAACTTGAGTTCCATTCTCAGAGCCCACACAATGGAGAGAAAACAAGACTCCCACCAGTCATTCTCTGACCTCCACATACATACATGCACCCAGAACCCCACACAAAGTAAACAAATGAACGAAGAATAAATAAATGTAAAAAAAGCTCAGGATTTGGGGCTGGTGAGATGACTCAGGATCTATCTACATGGTGGAAGGAAAGAACCTTGTAAGTTTTCCTCTAACTTCCACATTTATGTTGTGGCATGTGCTTCTCCCCTCCACAAATAAAATGTAATTTAAAAATTTAAGTATAGTGGGGTTTTTTGTGTTTTTTTGGGGGGAGTTGTTTTTGTTTTGTTTTTTAGTCATGCGTAAGAAGTGCAGAAGTGTGTGGTTCAAGACTGAAATGGTTGTTCTGTGAAATCAAAGCTACTTCTGCCATCTTTGGCTTAAGGCATTTATTCTCAAGGTCAAGGAAAAGAAGACTGCTAAATTCTAATCATCACGTCCTCATTCTCGGCAGCAGGAAAGAGTCTAGGGAGAAGAGAACAGAAAGGAAGGACTTAAGGCGATGCTAGTCCATTTCGCAGCCTTGCCAGATCTACAGAGCGTTTCAGTTGCATTTATCAAGCAGAACCTAATCAGTTCTGCTCGGTCCACCTAACTGGATTGTTTCATAGTTTTTACCCCAGCGTGGGATTAAACTCGGGGCCTTGCGTGTGTTAGGCAAATACTGTCAGTGAGTTACATTTTACCCCCCTTTGATTGGTAATTCCTCCCTCCCCTGACAGGGTTTCTCTGTGTAGCCCTGACTGTCCTGGAACTCACTCTGTAGACCAGGCTGGCCTTGAACTCAGAGATCTGCCTGCCTCTGCCTCCTGAGTGACGAGATTAAAGTCTTGTGCCATCACTACCTGGCTATTTAAGTTTGTCTTAAAATTACATTTAATTTATTTTGAAGGAACATGCTATGGTGTGAGTGTGAGGTCGGAGGACAGTGGGTGGGAGCCCCACGGGTTCCACCACGTGAGTTCCAGAGGTTGGACGCAGGTGGCAGGCTTGGTGGCAGCTGCCTTTACTCATTGAGTGATCCTGCCAGCACTTTTTTGATCATTTTCATGGAGAAACTTTGGCTGTTCCAAAACTTTTACCTCCTTGTATTATGTCCAGCATCTTTGCTTTAGAAGTCTAGGACTAAAGCCCAGCTTCATCAGGAGGAAAGTCTTTAGCACCTGCGTTATCTTTCACACACTACAGATCAGCCCAAGAGTTTTGTACTCTACTGTCACATGAACTGTGAGAAATTTCTGTTCAGTATAAATGGCTCAGTCTCTGGTGTTCTGTTATAGTAGCAAAATATCAACAAAGATAAGTGTCAACAGGAAAAGTGAAACCGGCCGAGAGGACAGAATTACGGCCTGTGGAGATTATAGATGTGGTGGTTGAAGATGGCACTCCTGATAGGGTGACATTTGAGCAGAGAACTCTGTATAAAAAGGAGGAAGTATTCCATTTGTATGTCCTGGGTGTTTGAGGAAAGTGATGGTTTGAATTTTGATGTACAAAGGCCAGATGTGCCACGACACTCATAGGACAAATTTTTTTGTGGAGAGAAATGACACACATATCTACTCACCCCAAATGAGGAACTCAGGACAGACCAAATTAGCGAGTGCACCAGAATTGAAGTTGGTAAATCGCTGAGTTTATTGTTTCACAGTATTTACCCCAGGATGGGACTGGACTTCAGGCCTTGCATGTGTTAGGCAAATACCGGCAGTGAGTTACATTTCATCTTCTTTTTATTATTTAAACCCTGCCCCACCCCCACCCTGACAGGATTTCTCTGTGTAGCCCTGGATGTCCTAGGACTTAACCAATACTACTTACAGGATTATAGGTGAGGGGATACTGACAGCATTGAGAGTCAAAGACAGTTTTAGCACTAAAAAGCCCAGCCCACACCAGTGACAACTCAGGAAAGCCGAGTCCTGGTATTCTTTATACAACTTGCAGCAAACCTTTCTGCAGCCTGGTTAGTCATTCTCCTCCTCTTCTCCTTTAACTCTTGAGAAGCGCTCTTGTGAATTTTACAAATTTCAGCTTTCGCTGACAGGCAGTTTGTTTACCTCCTTAGTCCCATGAACCTCTCTGTTCTTCCTTTTAGTTTGGCAGATACTTCTGTATAGCACATATCCAATGTATACGATGCCCAGGGCTTCCTCATGCTAGACATTTTACCAACTGAGTCATATTCTTGCCCTACTATCTTTCTTTGTTTAGTACAGCCAGACTGTTTGATGTAACCTCTCAGTGTGATTTTGATTTGCATATTATCGTGTTTATTTGCCATTTGTAAATCTTCTTAACAGAGCTAGATTTTCTACTCACTTGAAAGCTTAGGTTGTCTTAGGCTGGGAGATGTCTCAATAGTTAGAGCACTGTGTTGCTCTTGCATGGGACCCAGGTAGGATCCATTCCCGGCACCCACATGATGCCCTACAACACCCTTGACGTCAGTTCCAGGAGATCTGATGTCTTCTGGCTTCTACAGGCACCAGGCATGCAGGTGGTGCCTGTATTCACATTCAGCTAAAACATTCTTACACATAAAATAAATACATTTAAAATTAGGTTGATTTTGTACTATTGAGCTGTATACATTTTTCACATGTTCTAAATGCAAACCCTGTATTAGACCTGTAATTTAAAAACCAGACGTGGTGATGCACACCTGTTATTCTAACATTTGGGCTGTAGAGGCAGGATCAGAAATTCAGATCATCTACACAGGCTCTTTGAGTCCTGCCAGGCTGGGATACAGGAGGCCCTATTTCAAAGAGAAAAAAAAGCAAGTATGTAATTTGAAAATATTCTTTCATTCTGTAACTTTTGCTTTTCCTGATGGTGATCTTGTTTTGTTCATGGTACAGAGATTGAACCTTGAGTATTGAGCAAGGCAGGCAAGTATTCTACCACTGAGTTATATCCCAGCCCTCTTTTTTACTTTCTGAGACTGAGTCTTTCATTAAGTTTCCAGAGCTGGTCTTGAACTTGCTCTGTAGTCCAGACTGGCTTGTGATCCTACTGCCTCAGCCTTTCAAGCTGAGATTACAGTCCTAGCTTATATGTTGTTTTGAATACAGAGTCATATTATATACGTAGCCCAATCCAGCCTGGAACTGTCGATCCTCTTTCCTAAATGTTTTGAGTTACTGGGACTACAGGACTTTGCTACCACGCTGGCTGGTAGTTCCTCTTTAATAATAATAATAATAATAATAATAATAATAATAACAACAATAACAATAACAACAACAGCAACAACAACAACAATTGCTTACTTAAATCCAATTTATTTTCTTTGCCTTGTTTGTTTTGTGCTTTCAGTAACTTATCTGGGAAGTTATTGCCAATTCAAGGTTATGAAGATGATTCCTCCATCTTCTTCCCTATGCTTCTAAGGGGTTTATATTTTTAGCTGTTGGACCTTTTGGGTGTTATTCTAAACTCTTCCTTCTGTTTGCTTTATGGTCTTGCATGGTTCATTTGTCCTTTTTCTGACTCATTTTTCATTTGTAAAGTGGAGACTGTTCATTTAGCTAAATGTGGTTACTTTAAACTCTTGAATTCTTTTACCTGTAGTTTATGAAATGATACAGGTGATATAGGGGAAAATACTTAGATGTATAAAGAACCTTTCAAGTATGGCTGAATGCTACTTTTGTAAAATATATACATACAAATAAATTTTCTGAATAAAATACTGTTCTGAACAGATGGCAACATGTAACTATTAAATAAAACTAAAACACCTGGAGCCAGAGAGATAGTGCAGTAGTTAAGAGCACTGTCTATGTTCCCAGAAGTCCTGAGTTCAATTCCCAGCAACCATATGGTGGCTCACAGCCATCTGTACTGGTATCTGATGCCCTCTTCTGGCATGCAGGTGTACATGCAGATAGAGCACTCACATACATAAAATAAAGTGTTTTATCTGCATGTCTGAGGCTGCGTTTCAGGAGCTTAATAGCCAATACAGAAATAAGATCCCCCCTTGTTTAGGCCCTTCCTCCCTCTCTCAGTGCAGGGTTTGGGGAGGGATATGGAACACACAAACTCAAATCTAAAGCTTGGTGTACTAGGCCAATAAGTGGCCTACCTTTTAGTACATCCCTAGCTGTTCCACTGGGGCTGGAGAGATGGTTTAGCAGTTATGAGCACTTATTGCTCTTTCAGAGGACCTGGGTCTAGTTCCCAGTACCAACACCAGGCAGCTCACCACTATAGTTCCAGTTCCAGGGGATTCTATGTCCTCTGATTGACTTCTGTGAGTACCTACATTCACATGGTCCATATAAATTCATTCAGGCACATATACTATATGTAATAAATAAATAAATCTTTAAAATATTTCTATCAGTATGAAACATTTTATTGGCTAGCACTACTTTAGACTGTCCATCTAGATAAAGATGATTCAAAAAATGTACATCTCCACTAATTTTTATGATTATTATGTTTTTTCCCAGTAGTTCCTTTTAATCTCATCTAAAATAATGTTACTTAGTTAACTACTTGATAAAGAACTGTATATATAATACCCAATCTATAAAGAAAATCCTTAAAATAACACAAGTAGATGAGTTATCTTTAGGAGCTAGGAGAAAGGCAGGTGACTGACCAAAAGAGATATAGTTGGAGTGATGGAAGTATTTTCATTTTGATTATAGAATTGCAGTTATTTATATAATTGAGTACTTTTTTTAGGACTCAGAACTATATTCCTTAAAAGAGTGAATTTTACTATATGTAAATTCTACCTCAATAAACTCATTATTTTTGAAAAAAAACCTTTTATATAATATTATTTTCCATTTTGAGACTGGAGGAAACTGAGAGTGGTTATGACACTTGCCTGTGGCTTTCAGTTATGTGTGGTAACTGCAGAACTTGAACCTGAAGACACTAGAACTTGTGGCTTTAGCTGATGTCTGTGTGGCATCATGACCAGTATACAGCTTCTCTTACAAAAGGTTAATCCCTTGGAAGCTGGAAACTCTGCTCTCAGCATTTCCCCTAGAAGTGACTATAGTAGTCTTATTTTAATTGCTTGTTTGTTTGTTTACTTTTGAGACAGAATCTTACTGTGTAGCCCAGTCCAGCCTTGAATTCACAGCAATTCTACCTTAGCTTTCCCATTGTTGGGATTATACCTGGTTTATTCCAAATATTAGACCCTGGCAGATCTTTTTTCTGTCATTTACTGGTTGGGATTGAATTGATGCTGTTATGTCCATGTCATGGTCTTCCATGTCTGTCTGGGGCTCTCAGTTTGGAGCAGCAGGAGACCTGTTTCACAGCTGATGAGCTTCTTTGTCTATAAAAATGTTTCACATTTTGTCCAGTCAGCAGCACAGGGTGTGTTCTCAGTAGGAGAGCGTGCAGATGTTTATAGGGCCGGTGCTGCCCAGCACATGTTTTAGTCTGTTTCATGCTGCTATAACAATGCCACAGATTGGGTAATTTGTAACAAGAAAAAATTTATGTGCTCACAGGTCTGGAGCTGGGAAGTTCAGTAATGAGGTGCAGGTGTTTGGCAAGGCCTTCTTGCTGTGCCATTGCATGGTAGAAGAACAGAAGAACAAAACAAGAGGGTAGAGAGAAAGCACGAGAAACCTCTTTTATCCTTTTACGGGGACCCATGGGGACCCCTGTCCCAGTATAGCAGCATTAGTCAGTTCAGGAGAGTGGGTCCCTGTACTGGCTAGTTTTGTGTGTCAACTTGACACAAGCTGAAGTTATCACAGAGGAGCTTCAGTTGAGAAAATGCCTCCATGAGATCCAGCGGTAAGGCATTTTCTCAATTAGTGATCAAGGGGGGAGGGCCTCTTGTGAGTGGTGCCATCTGTGGGCTGGTAGTCTTGGGTTCTATAAGAAAGCAGGCTGAGCAAGCCAGGGGAAGCAAGCATGCCAGTAAGCAGTATTCCTCCATGGCCTCTGCATCAGCTCCTGCTCCTTAACCTGCTTGAGTTCCAGTCCTGACTTCCTTTTGTGATGAACAGCAGCATGGAAGTGTAAGCTGAATAAATCCTTTCCTCCCCAACTTGTTTCTTGGTCATGATGTTTGTACAGGAATAGAAACCATGACTAAGATAGTCCCTCATGGTATCTTAAACTCCATCTCTTACTGTTACGGTGGCCATTAAGTTTCCTACACATGCTTTTTAGTGGATACTACTTTCTTTCTTTCTTTTTTTTTTTGGTTTTTCAAGACAGGGTTTCTCTGTGTAGCCCTGACTGTCCTGGAACTCACTCTGTAGACCAGGCTGGCCTCGAACTCAGAAATTCACCTGCCTCTGCCTCCCGAGTGCTGGGATTAAAGGCGTGCGCCGCCACTGCCCGGTGTGGATACTACTTTCAAGTCATGACAGCATTTTAACAGTCTTGCTTAACACTGACTTATTAGGCAGGGAACTGGTTAAGGAGAAGAAGGTCCAAGTTAGAGAAAGTATTCAAGCAGTCATCTGTGTTATCTGCACAGGAGCACTGTAGTCACACACCATCACTGTTCATATCTGCTTATCACTTTACAGTTAGTAAGTTTAACATCAGAGTTTAATTCTCAGCCTGGTTGTGAAATGCTTTTTTTTTTCTCCTAAATTGAGCTGAGAATACACATACCTTCTTTAATATATCCTCAAATTGTAGCTTTAATTTGTAGATGAGTGTAATGATCCTGTTAATCCTAGCTTTGTTTGCCAGGGCTTTGCATTGGACAGATTTATGGAAGTTCTAGACTCTGAAATGAACAGTGGCATTTCCTGTTTGCCTGTTTTGAGTGTCCCAGCATCCTGTCCTTGGGAACCCTTCAATTCTCCACCTTTCATTCCCGAACCCTGAACAGACTTAATTAACCACAGAGCCGTTGTCATCAAGCCAGATGTTCACTGCCTGCCTTCAGCATTTAACTTGTTCCCTATCCTGAGGTACAACAAAAGTTAATGACCTAAAAAATTGCCCATCTATCATGTAAACCCAGTTAGGAGAGAATTGTTTGGTTTTATGGAGTGTAAGTAATATATCTGGAGACACGTATTCAAACATGTGTCGGCTTATGTGTAAGGTATGGCTCTCTAAACAAGATGAGACAAACTGTCTGGTTAATAGAGCTTAATGGCAGGCTTTCCATTAATCAGAATGGAGAATGTTCTTCATTAAGACAATTAGCAGAGCACTTGTGTAGGTGATAGCTATTGCACACAAATTTCCAAGTTTTTTTCTTTCCCTTGAATAAATTTGGTAGGAAGTCTTGGCTATGTTTCTCTTTTTGCTCGAGATACTCAGTGGCATCAGTAGCTAGAGATGCTTGCTGCTAAGTCTGACAACCTAGTTCTATCCCTGGGACCCTCACAATGGAAGAAGAGACCCAACTTCTGCAAGCTGTCCTCCGATCTCCACATGGCACTGTACATGTATGCGTGCATGAGCGCACAAATAAATTTAATAAAAATTCCTCACCCTTTTCTTTACAGCTGTTAGTAGCTTTTAATCTTATCTTCATCAGGCATAAGGGGTGGGCAAGACACTTGCTGTTTCTTCCTTCAGCAGGCTTGGTCTTGGTGCTCACCACCAGACACCCAGGCTCTTGGTAAACTGTAACACTCTGTCATTTTCCAACTTGTGAGTTAGCATCATTAGAAAGAGAAAGGACCTCAGAAGTCAACTAATCTGTTAACATTTTGACATTAAAGTCTGAAGAGACAAAGTGACTTGGCCAGGGCCACATTAGTGTCAGAACTCTCTGTCGAATACTGGTACTAATATTAAACTGAACCTAAAATGGCTGAGTTGACATTAAACAAGTTCTATCACTTCTCTGCTTTTTCATCCTTCATCTGCCAAATGGGGAAAGAATATACTCTATTTAATCCTTTTGTTCCTATACTATGATGCTTCCCTTTGAGCATAACTGAAGACTTTAGAAGAGATTAGGAGAGAAGATGATGTCCTAGGGAATGAGCAGTTAATCAATGCTGTTGTCTTTGTCTTTTCTGTAGGATCCTCAGTCTTCCACAATGAACCCTGTTTACAGCCCCGTGCAACCTGGGGCTCCTTATGGCAACCCTAAGAACATGGCCTACACTGGTGAGTAGTATAAGAATGGATTATTATTGTTTTTCAGTTATTCTTTGATATATTTTTATATTTATTTAGTGAATTTTAATTGTTTTTACTCCCATTACCTGTTCTTACCCCCTCTTCCATGAACGAATCTAATTTGCTGAGTGACTTTACTGTTTACTACAGGGCTCCAAAAGCCCTAGCAAAGCTTGAGAAGCTGTAAAAGATGTATTTAAGGTCAGTAATGATGAAAGTGGAGGTGACAGACAGTCTCACTATGTAGCTCTGTCTATCCTGGAACTCACTGTGTAGACCAGGTTGGCCTGGAACTCACAGAGATCTACTAGCCTCTGCTTCCTGAATGCTGAGATTAATGGTGTGTGCCAACATGCCCTCCAGTAGAAGTGACTTTTGTGGTTAAAGAATTGGTTATTGAATTATTAACAAGTGGGATGGAGAGAAGTTAACACTTACTGAGTACTTGTCATGGTCCTGGCCTGTGGTAGGCACCTTAAGTATCTTATTTCACATCTTTATTTACTTATTTATTTATTTATTTATTTATTTATTTATTTATTTATTTATTTATTTATGGGACTTTACAGTGTGTGTGTGTGCGTGTGTGATGTACCATGCTCACCATGGTACATGCCTGGAAGAGGACAACTTCCTGTAGTTTGTTCTCTCCTTCTTCCATGTGGGTTCTGGGGAATAAAACTCAGGTTATCAAGCTTTGTAACCAGTGCCTTTAATGGCTGCACCATCTTTCTGGGCCCTCGCTTTCATTGTAAGGTAAATCCCATGCAATATAGCTTATTATCACCATCTCACAGATGAGAAAATTACAGTCATAGTGGACAGCGCAGAGTCAAACAAAATTAGTTAATTGAACCCAAGTCAGTTGATTCTGAAGACTGTCTTTTAAATTCTTACATTCCAGTGTAGCTTTTTCTATGTTTTTATGTATGTTGTGTTTTGGAATGTTGTTATTCTCTGACTATCCCATCTTACTCCTCAAGAAATCAATTTTTAAGCTAAGCATGGTAGCTCACACCTACAGTTCTGGCACTTGGGAGACTTAGGAGGATTTCTGTGAGTTTGAGGCCAACATATAATACCTGACATAAAGTAAGTGCCTGATAATCATTACTCCTATTTATAAGTAACAGCAGGTAGAATATGCAGCAATGGAACTGAATGGGAAAAAAGGGTATCTGAAGGTATCTAGCTTGTATTTTACACATCACAAACCTTCAAAAATATCGATTAGAAATCAAGGTAAGGTAATCTTTTGAATAAACACATGTTACAAGGGAAGGTCAGTTTGGAGGCTATGGCTCACTGGTAGAATCAGACCTAACATAAGAAAGAACTGGGTTCAGTCCCCATCACACACACAGAAGATTCTATAGCCAGCTCTTGACCATACAAAAGAAGTGTTGAAGAGGAAAAATCACTGAAAATTTTGGTAGTGGGAATTGGAAGAATGGGAGAGCTTTGTTCTACATTGAGCCACTGGCAGAATGGAAGCTGTGAACTATGTCAGTTCTGTTTAAATTCTTCCTTATGTAAGTGAAGGTGTCTCAAAGAGCAGAGAGCCTGTTGTCTGAAGTTGACTCCCCTCCCTTCCCCTCCCGTACCCTTCCCTCCCCTTCCCTTCCCTTTCCCTCTACCTCCTCTTCTTCCTCCTCCTCTATTCCTCCCCCTTCTTCTCTTTGAAACAGGGTCTCTCTGCATATCCCTGGCTGTTGAGATTGTTGTCAAACTCAGAGATTTGCCTGCTTCTATGAAGTGCTATAATTAAAAGTGTGCTTTCTCACATCCAGCAGGGTTTAGTTTGTATTTTTAAAGATAAGATCTCATGGTATAGCTCTCTGGCTGTTCTGGAACTCTCTGTGTAGACCAGGATGACCTTGAACTTAGAGATTCCCCCTGCTTCTGATGAAAGTTTTGTATCCCCATGTCCAGTTAAATCAGCATTCTTAACTGCTTAGATATCTCTCCATTGGTTTTGTTGTGGTAAGGATTAAATCCAGAGCCTTGCACATACTAACAAATATTTACCCTGAGCTAGACTGTTTATATTTTTGTTTGTTTGTTTGTTTGTTTTTCGAGCTGTTTATGTTTTTAAGTTAATAAAACAGGTCTCAATAATATACATCCAAATACTACTCTGAATTACATTGGATATTCGGTTTGATAGAGTGTAATCTCTAACTTCCTGCTTCATCTGTTGGGTTTATTACAACAACTCTCTTGCTCTTATTAATCTTCATAGTAAAATACTTTGAGCTCTATTGTATGTTTATTTTAATAAAATTATTTCCAGTAGCCAAGACACATGGGACAGACCTAGCTCAGGGAGCTTGTTGCTTTCTTCCTTCCCAGTCTAGGGTGTTCCCAGTAAAGTAAATTCTTTGCCAGAGGCAACTAAGCTGTTTTGGCATGCTGCCTTTCTGGCTAACTTCATTCTTAGGAATAACTAAGCTTGAGAAGGAAGGAAACAGTTACACTTGTTGATTTGCACCAAAAGGATCAGGCAACATGTTATTTTGGAAAAAGGAACAAACTTTGTCTTTGCTGGCCTCATGGTAGAATTTGGCAGTGCATTTTAATTAAATGAACAGCCGAGTTAAAAATTAAGCTGGGGCCGGGCAGTGGTGGCGCATGCCTTTAATCCCAGCACTTGGGAGGCAGAGGCAGGTGGATTTCTGAGTTCGAGGCCAGCCTGGTCTACAGAGTGAATTCCAGGACAGCCAGGGCTACACAGAGAAACCCTGTCTCAAAAACCCAAACAAACAAACAAACAAACAAACCCAAAAAAACAAAAATTAAGCTCGGTCAGTAAATACCTGGATGACTTTAAATAATTGCTTAACTTCCTTAAATGGAATTTGTTTTGTAAACTGAGAAAACATTATCTATCGATATTTAATAGGATGATTGTAAGAATTAAATTATATAATTTATACTTTACAGGGAGAGAAGAATTTTTTTGTGTATCTACTAACCAGTGAATATTATTATCCTGAAATTTTAATTTCTCTGCTGGAGAGTTTAGAACCCTGCAGGTAGCTTAACTAACACACAAGCCATATACATTTTACCTAGACTAAACTTTCAAAATCATAGACTTTTCTTTTTAAAGTCATTTTCCTGCGTTTTGCTTTTTGTTGGTGTTTTTGAGACAGGGTTTTACTGTGTAGCCCTGGCCGTCCTGGAAATTTGTAAACCAGGCTCACAGAGACTCCACTTGTCTCTGCCTCCCGAGCACTGGGCTTAAGGGCGTGAGCCAACCCTGCCTGCCTTCATTTTCCTGTTATATCATTGTACTTTTGTTTTACTCATTTACTTTACCTAGACTGACAATAAGACTCTTAAGGTTCCAGCTTGTCTTTACTTTTAGTATGGTGAGATAGGAGCCATATAGTCCCCACTGCCCTTTCACTGACTGTGTAGCTCAGGGTTAACTTTGAACTCTGAATTCTACCTCTACCTCCCAAGTACTGGGATTACTGTTTTTTCTGAGATATGTATCACCATGCCAGAGTGGGTCCCATCTCTGTGGAGGGAAATTTGGGTTTCAATCCTCTTGAGGGCCTGTACATATCTGAAAGGATCAGATCCCACAGAGCACACCAAAACCAAGTTCTCAGCACAAAAGAAATGAATTTGCCTCAGAGGGACAAAGATAAGGGATAGGAGATGAGGGAGAAGGGGACAAAGGACTGCCTTTGGATGGAGAGGGGACCGACGTGGGCCACAGGCAAACGGCAGTTTATAAGGGAAAAGGGAAAGCCCCATGTTAGGGGGAGATGTTTAATTTTAGTTGGTCAGGTTTTTAGAGAAGCCAAAGAGGGGGTGCTGATAGCTGGACTTAAATATTCTGATAGCTAGGCCTTTGTAGTCAGCCTCAGGAGGAAGAAATGGCCAAATAAGGGAATAGACCTTGGGGACTAGCTTTAGGGATGTAGTCTAATGGTTTTTAACAAGGAGGAGAGGGAAAGGGAAAGAACAGAACCTGTCTTTCCCATGGTTGCCATGCTCAGGCCTGCTAGAGCCTTTCTTTTTTTTTTTTTTTTTTTTAAAGATTTATTTATTACTATATGTAAGTACACTGTAGCTGTCTTCAGACACACCAGAAGAGGGCATCAGATCTCATTATGGATGGTTGTGAGCCACCATGTGGTTGCTGGGATTTGAACTCAGGACCTTCGGAAGAGCAGTCGATGCTCTTAACCACTGAGCCATCTCTCCAGCCCCGTGCTAGAGCCTTTCAATGTCCTGATTTCCTAACCTTAGTGTCTATAGAAACCAGTTTCTTATATTATTTGTTTGTTCCTTTAGGTTTTACAAGATAGGGTTTCTCTGTGTAGTCCTGGCTGTCTTGAAGCTGTCTCTGTAGACCAGGCTAGCCTTGGACTCAGAGATCCACTGTTGGGTTGTGTGTCTTCCTTGCTGCTGGGATGCTGGAGCGCTGCTAGCATGTCACTCACAGAAGGCAGAAGCAATCCGTGATAGAAATCCCAGCCTGTGTTTCCCTGGGTGAGAAACAGCGGAGGCTGGGACAGATGCTGTGGTTCTCAACCTCATGTGTATTCAGATGCTGCTAGGGACCAAGGGAGTAAGGAACAGGGGTCTGAGAGTCCAAGCTTCCCCTATGCCCCAGGCAGGAAGGGGATTACTGAGCCCAGGACAGGATAGAATCCAGTTTGTTTCCTAGTAAGTGTCAAAAGTATGGAGGGACTGGAAGAGAGGCCTTCTCCAGGAGATTTAGGCAGTCTTTACAGGAGTCTACACCCCCCCTCACCCCACTTCCCATCTCCCACCTCCACCCCATATCAGAGGAGAGGGTCTTTGCTTTATTTTTTATTGCCAAACTATTTTATTTTTATGGCGGTTGTTCATGCATATGTTTTACTCGGGATACATCAGTAATTAAATACCTTTTGCAGGAAGGGATGCCCAGGAAGGGAAGCTCATTGGCTAAACATTTGGGGCCTATCTAGATACCTCATTAGCACGGAGAACTCTAGGTTTTTATGCTTCGTGACTGGTTGTCATGGTCCTCTCAGTGGGTGTCATGGTTACGTGTTCCAGGTCAGGTAGACCCTGGCCAGGAGCTGGTTTCAGTGCCTGCCATTCAAATTATGAAAATTCCCAGGGTTTTTGAACTGCTTAAACCTTACCAGGTCTTCTGTCCACTCCCCCACAATCCACCTGCCTCAGCCTGTTGAGTGCTGGGATTAAAGGTGTGTGCCACTACCACCTGTCAAAAATCAGTTTCTTTGATGGTCAGGACCCACACGCCTTACCAGAGCAGCCTGACGTCAGCTCATTACTTAGACTTCCTGTTTGTTTTTCTTCCCTTTTTCATTTTTTTTTGATCCCCAAGGATTTCATTTTCTTTCTTAAGAATCTCCTTGTCTAAGAATAAGATGCTTGTCATGCTGTACCCAGCTTCTGAAGAGTCTATACAGGAAACAGATTTTCAAGTTATCTTTTCTTGTATATGGCTGGAAATGGAGGATTGAAGTGAGATGAGTTGCAAAATATATATAGTACATTAAATATTTATTACTGATGATATTAATGACAATGCCAAAAGGCTTTTAATTGCCATTTGGCAAGTACCTGCTAGGTAATACATAAATTATTTACTATTAATGTTAAATCTCATAATGCTCTACTTTGCAGATAAAGAAATTGTGATAGTTTAACTTGGGCCACATGATTTGCCTGGTAGTTACAGCTTCTAAAGGGTACAGAAAGACTTGAATTCAAATTTTATGAGTTTATAGTATGTGTAATAAGCAGGTTGGTCTGTCTTAAAGATGTGCTGCTTTCATAGCAGCTAAAGAGAAGTGATAAAGACGAAGATGTGCTAAAACTCCCGACCGGGAACCGCTGAGCCGTCTTTCCAGGTGCCAAAGACTTTTTATTCAGGCTAGTATGGTTATGATTTTCAATTCGGGACACGTCTGCTGTAGTGGACCATAGGCACATTTAGGGAGGTTGTGGCAGAGGAGAACTTTTTAAGAAAAAGAAAAGCTTCATATAAACGATTTTGAAACAACGGCCATTGGTTACAGGGCCTGTTGCAGAGGACGATGTGGCTCAGGTGAGTAGTCCTGCTAGGTTAAGTCCTCCTGCGACTGGCTTGTTGGAGTAATGCAGTCTAGAAGTACTTATTGCAGTAAATTCTGTAACAGGCATATATGCAGGAATTTCTTAGGATACACCCTACTACAGACATCGATTCATACAGACTCCTTCCTTATGGCCTCTGGGCTCCATTTGTTAGGTGTGATATAACAACTCTGTTTTGATATTTGTAACTTCCAGAATCTACTGCTGATAGGCTGTGGCACATCGGTAAGTTATTTTAACCTTTCTGAATTTTGGTTTTCTCAACTATAAAATGAGATAATGACCTAGACCAGCAGTTGGTTCATGGGTCTGCGAGAGGCCCTAGCACAGTCCCTAGCTAATGGTTATTGTAAGCAGAGCAATGAATGTGCCTTTTAGAGAGCAGAGATTGGAATGTGGAGATGGAGGTCTAGAACTGTGCAATCTGGAGGCCCAGCCCAGTAGGTAGATGGCTTTCCTGGCATGCACATGGCTTTGCATTTGACCTCCAGTGCTGCAAGAGAAAAGCCAAACTAAATCCACTATGTGATAACATCTGATAAGTTATTACACTTCTGTGCCTCAGTATTTATTCTACAAGAAAAACACAATAAAAACTTTGGAAGTTGTGATTGTTTGAATGTTTGGCCTGGGGAGTGGCACTATTAGGAGGTATGTCCTTGTTGGAGTAGGTGTGGCTTTGTGGAAGGAAATGTGTCACTGTGGGGGTGGGCTTTGAGACCCTCCTCCCAGCTGCGTGGAAGATAGTAGTCTTCTCCTGTTTGCATTCAGAACAAGATGTAGAACTCTCAGCTCCTCCAGCACCATGCCCGCCTGGATGCTACCATGCTTCCCACCATGATGATAATGGACTGAACCTCAGAACCTGTAAGCCAGCCCTGATTAATTTGTCCTTTATAAGAGTTGCCTTGGTCATGATGTCTCTTTACAGCAATAAAAATCCTAAGACAGAATTTTTCTTCACAAGGGGGAAAAGAGTAGTAAATGTAACTGTGCCTGCTATCAACTTGCTATGTGGGTCCCAAACCCATTTAGAAAATAATTACAAGATTTAAGAATGTATGAAGCCTTTACTTTACCATTATATGAATGAAAAGATGGAGAATTCAGTGATCTGTAGAAATGACCTGTGTTGGAGCTGAGCCTGATACTTAGGGTATCCTGCTCTGGGCTGTGTACTCACTGTCTCTCTACCACAAGATAGTCACTAAGGTTTCAGCTTCCTTTCCCCATATTCTGTCCTGGGTACTTCCCACTCCTGTGCTGCCTGGAACCAGTTACAGTGCCTTGTGAATTTTCTGGTTTCAGACTGTAGCAAGCAATATGTCCAAACATTACAAATACTTCAGCTGAGTGTGGTAGCACATACCTATAATCTCTATATTCTGGAGGTAGAGGCAGCAGCAGGATTGGGGGTTCAAGACCAGCTCTAGCTATGAGTCTATCCCCCCCCCCCCAGTAAAACTGGAAAAAAAAAAGCCAGCCTCCAAACAAAACAAAACAAAATCCACAATCTGACACTCCTAACTCCTGATTCCTCTCTTCCTCTTCCTTTTTTTTTCACTAAAAGGGCAGCCAGGACTACATAGTGATCCTGCTTCAAACAAGCAAAAAAGATTTATTAGTTTATCAGCAAGAAGACCTTGATAATTAATAAAGTTGTCAGCCTACAGATACAGTAAATGATCTGATATGTCAGTATGACTCAAAAAATAAATTATCTGATATGTCAGTATGACTCAAAAATAGTCTTTTCAGTGACCAGATCCCTTCTCAATTCTCTGCCTGTCTGTCTTTCTGTGTGTGTGTCTGTCTGTCTGTCTGTCTGCTTACCTGTCAGAGCTTTTAAGAGTATCTGACAGCTGTACTTTATATGTGTGTGATGTGGGTATACGTCCGTGTTGGCTGTCCTGCTTAACTTCTCGCTACCTTATTTTTTGAGACAGGCTCTCTGATTTTGAGACAAGCTCACTGATTATCAGCTAGACTGGCTGGTCAGCAAATCCCAGAAGTCGGTCCTCCTGTCTCCACCTCCCCAGAGCTGGGACAACAACATATAGTCATACTTGGATTTTTGTGTGGGTTTCAAACTCAGGTACTTACCCTTGCAAAGCACGCACTTTACTTTTAGCCATCCCCCTGTCTGGTGCTCTGTCCTTTACATAGAACTTCCCCTAAGGTTTTCTCATTTAATTTGAAAACAGATTTAGAGTGATAGCTCTTATTTTCTAAGAGAAACAACTGGAATCAGCTTCAAAACCATACTATATAGCAGGACCTAAACTAACCACAGATTTTTTTGAATTACAAAGTAAATGCTTTTACTACTATGGAATATGTGGATGTCTTGGATACCACAGTGATTAGCATCTCAGATGAGCCAGGAAATAAAATTCAAATCCCTGAAGTTGCTAACACTCCTTTGAAGTTGCTGCTTGTCTCCTCTGTTCAGAAAAGACCCCTCAGGTCACTTACCCTTTTCAACCTCGTTGAAGAAGAACCTCATGGAATGAGCTGTTTTTACTGTAGTTATGGGTACTCTCCTTATGTTAAACCTAATGGACTTTTCTTAGACATCATCTTAATTTGATGCTTCTATGTCAGTTGATACCCATAATGCTTCCTTCTTCCCTCCCTTTAAGTCTTTCCTCTTTTCTTTCTTTTTTTCCGGGAGAAGAGGGGTTAGAATAGTTTCTGTGTCTGAGGCTTCAAGGGATGACTTTGAACTTCATCCTGATCTTCTTGCCTCTACCCCCTAGTACTGGGATTACAGGCATTGTCCTGACTGATGCAGTGCTGAGGATCAAACCCAGGACAAGCACTCTGCCAACTGAGCTATTTCCCTAACTCCCCTTCCTCTCACTTCTCCTCCTCCTTCTCCCCCTCTCTTCCCTTCATTTTTTAATTTTTTTATTTTTTGAAAAAATCCCTTTTTAATACATATTTGTTATGGTGGGGCACATGTCAAATCATACATGTGTATGTCAGAGAACAACTTGCAGGAACTGGTCCTCCTTTCCAGGATTGAACTCAGGTCATCAGGCATGGTGGCAAGTGGCTTTACCCATTGAGCCATCTCACCAGCCTCTTCCTTCCTCTTCTACTTCTGCTGTTTCTGAGTTGTAGTTTCCTTTCAGGGTTTTCTCTGTTCACCTATTGAAGGTTGGTGTTGCCTGAAGGCTCAGGTGCTCTCTGAAGACTGATTTATAGTGTGGTAGACACTGCCTTTGAGCTTCAGACTAGTTTACTCTAGCAGTCTTTCAAACATCTCCATGGTTGTCTCATACATTGCTCAGACTTACGTTTAAAACTGAGCATATTACCTTATTTTCCCTTAAAAGCTCTTTTATTCTAGCAATCTGTGGTTTGTACCACCCCAACCTGTTCTTTCAAACCAGAAAATACTGACCTGGGTAGACTTTTCTCTCTCCTGCATGCATTCACGCATTCAGAGGGGTGGTGCGTGTGCGTGTGTGTGTGTGTGTTCCTAAAATAGAGAGATCCTGAGTGGGCAAGGCAAAGCGCCTCAATTACAACCAGGAGCAGGATTCAGGAAGAAGCGGTTAGCACCCTCTAGTGTTACAGTCTTCATGTAGACGTTAGCTCTGTAGGTGTTCTAGCTCCCGAAGGGCCATCAGGACCTTTAGTCCTTGGCAGTTGCTAGTCTTGTATCTCTCAGCCTAGATTCTGAGACCTTTGGCTCTGAGGAGCTCATTGCTCTCTGTAACTCTTTTGGTGACCAGAGTCTTCAATTTCTATTATTAATTAATTAATTTTAATTAAGACAGGGTCTCACAGTGTAGCTCTGGCTGGTATTGAACTCTGTATAGACTTAATTGCCCATCTGCCTGGCTTTGGCTCCTGAGACCTGGGATTAAAGGAATGTACCACCATGGTTGGCCTTATAGTCTTCTTTCTGCTCTTTCTTGTGTGCCCTCACACCCCCATCTCTCCTTTCTCCCCCACTGCTCATGTGCACACACACACGAGCGTGCACACATGTGCACACGCACACACACACACACCACACCCTCTGTGGCACATATGAGCCAACATACATATTCACACGCACACAATAGACTGCAATAAGGGTTGGAGAGATGTCTCAGCAGTAAGTGCTCGATCTGCATTTATAGAGGACCTGGGGTAATATCCCAGCACCCGGATGGCAACTCATAACCACACAACTGTATTTCCAGGGAATCCTGCACCTTCTTCTGGCCCCTGGGGCACCAGGCACCTAGGCAATATGTATGCATACAGGCAGGCAAGATATTCATACACGTAAAAAAGGAAATTTTTTAAAATAAATAAAATACAATAAAAAGCAATAACATTTGGATGTCATTATTAGTTGACATTAATATTGCTGAAATTAGTTATTACAATAATAACTACCATTAGTAACTATCATTAAGGTGTCAAGGCATTTTATAAACATTGTCTCTATTTACAATTTTTCAGGTAAGTGCTGTTATCATTTTTCATGTATTTATTTAGTTGCTTACTCGTGTTATTTAGTTTCAACTAAGCAATATTCCCAGGTTCTTGCAGCTTTTAAGAGAGGAAGGTACTAGGTCCTTGTTCACAGATAAGCACTAGGGAAACCTGGAATATTAAACATGCAGGATTGTCTCCTCAATGGAAGAAATGGATAGCTGTTTTCTGCCCAGCAAGCTCGGAATGTATATAGTTAATGACCTGGTGATCTGTGCTGTCAGTGGAGCGCAGTCAGACCGGAACCCCCAGACGATTATGTTTATCTCCGACTTTCTCCCTAGGCCTTCATCTTGAGCATCGCTTCTCAGTTAATAGAACCCATGCTTAGGGGAGATGTCACATGTACTTTGTAGCTTGGTGGCCTCTGTGGTAACGCCAGATCCTCCCCTAGGCCCTTAAGCTACAGAGCCCATTCTTATGGAAGAGGTGGCATGTACTTTGCAAAAGAATTTTGATGTAGTTATGCTTTAAGCTTTATTGTGATAATTGTTACCAGGAAACTTCCTTCCAAAACTTGCACTGTACTTAAATATGGCTAAAGTGGACTGCCAATGTCAGACTCTAGAGCAGTGGTTTTCAACTTTTCTAATGCTGTAACCCTTTAATATAGTTCTTCAATGTTGGGGTAAACCCCAACTATAAAATTATTTTTTGGTACTTAATAACCGAATTTTGCTACTGCTGTGAATGGTAATGTCTGATATGCAGGATATCTGAAATGCCACCCCTGTGGGGTCTCAACCCGTAGGATAAGAACTGCTGCTGTAGAAGTTTGATCCAACACTGGCTACTGAGTTAAACCAGTTGTCTTTGCCTCCTGGGGATTGCTATGCCACCGACTCTGGTATTTGCAGAGACCCCCACAGAAACCTTTTTCCTTTGAGAATCAGTTTTGCTATGTAACCTAAATGCTAAAATTATAGGCACGTACCACTATGCCTAGCATAAGTATACTTTTAAAAAAATCATCATGGGAAAACATACACGGTGCAGAATTTCCCATTTTACTCAGACAGAGTTAGCGTCTCCATGCTTACATGTGTATGTGTGGAGGCTAGAGGCCATCCTTAGGCTTCATATTTCAGGAGCCATCAACCTTGCTTTTTGAGATAATCTCTCTCCTGCTAGGAACTTGCCAAGTAGGCCTCTGGCTGGCCACTAACCCCCAAAAATCTGCCTGTCTCCACTTTCTCAGCACTGGGATTACGCTTATACCATCAAACTCAGCTCTTTTCCTTTTCTGAATCAGTTATAGTGACCAAGCTCAAGCACTTTATTGACTAAGCTGTCTCCTGAGTCCATCTTAGCTATTTTCAAGTGTATGATTCAGTGACATTAATTACATTCACAATGTTGTATGACCGCCTTTACTATTTCCAGAAGTTTGTTTTTTGTTTTTTGTTTTTTAAATCATCCTAAATATGTTCTGTACCTCTTAGGAAATCCTTCCCTACACCCAGCCTCTGGTAACCCTAGGCTACTTTCTGTTTCTGTGAATTTGCCTATTTTAGTTCATTTACATTAGTTCAGTCATATTTGTTTGTCCTTTTATCTGTCTCTTTAGATGCCCTGGAATCTGCTTTAGCCAGTAGAAATCGTTTTGGTTGGTCTCTCGGAGGTGAAAACTTGCAGTTAGGATACACAATTTTCATATAGAGTGGACAAAGTCCTTATTGGCGTATGTATATGTGCTGGCTTATGTCAAGCTGACACAAACTAGAACACTTTTAAAAGAGGAAACCCCTACTGAGAAAATGTCCTCGGCAGAATGGCCTGTGCTCAAGCCTGTGGTGTGTTTTCTTGACTGATGATTGATGTGGGAGGGCCCAGCCCACTATGCGCAGTGCCACCCCTGGACTAGTGCCACCCCTGGACTAGTGGCCCTGGTCCTGAGTGCTATAAGAAAACAGGCTGAGCAAGCCAGTAAGCAGTAATCCACCATGGTATCTGCATCAGCTCCTGCCCTGACTTCCTCGGTGGTTGACCTATAAACTGTAAAGTAATAACCCCCTTTCCCACCAAGTTGTTGTATTATCCAAGTTTTAATTTAAGTACAAGAAAAATGAAGAGCCTTAACCCTGTCACAGAACCAGCAAGTACTTAAATTGGGGTATTCCGTGTTGTTTTCTACTGAGCTCTCAATGAATTTAGGTTGCTTAAGTGAATAAATACCTGAGTGATAAAACTGAAAAAAAAAAAAAAATGAAGCCTTTTCAGGGGTCCTTAAATGTCTGAAAATCAACCTCAGAGTTTGCAGTAGACATTTTGTCCGGAGGCCCTCCTCTAAAGCTTTGATTTGCATTAGTGGTTCTATCTGCTCTAGTACTGGAGGTTAGATGCTTTCACAGGCTGAGGCTCTAGGCAAGGTCAGGAACAACACGTGAAAGATGAAGCGTTAACTCTAGGCAGACAGATAAAGCTGTCCGGGGAGCTTACAGCCCCTGCTTTTGCTAGCCACTCTAGGGTTAAGAATTACACCGCTCCAAGGCCACCATGGAAGGGATCTCAGAACTGTCTAGTTTATGTTTGCATCCCCGTCTCCAGTCTACCCTCCATTCACATAGTCTTCTTTTCCCTATCCTTGTATTCATTATTTCTGATCAATTTATAGTGAGCATAGATAAATTATAGAAAGCACAGTGTTGTTTGTGTGTGGTGTGTAATGCCTTCTTCAATTGTTCGCCACTTATTTTTTGAGACGGGGTGTCACTGAACCTGAAGTCCACTAATAGTCTAGATTGGCTGATCCGTAAGCTCTGGGGATCCCCTGCCCAGGTTGTATGGCCCAAGTTAGCCTTAACCTTAAAATCCTCCTACTTCTACCTATTTAGTGCTGGAATTACCTATTTTACATTATAGATAAGGTGTTGTGAGCCATCACACCTCGCTTAAAGTGTGTGTGTGAGCGTGAGAGACAGAGGTGTGTGTGTGTGTGTGTGTGTGTGTGTATGCTTGTGGAAACCAAAGGTCAATATCAAGTGTCTTCTTCTATTGCTCTCTATCTTATTTTTTGTCATGAGGTCTCTCATCGGAGACAGAGTTTCAGCTAGACTGGCTGGCCATTGAGTCCTGGTACCCCACCTCTGTGCCTCCGTAGCACTAGGGTTAGATATGCATACTGCCACACTCAGGGGCTTTTATGTAGTTGTTAGTGATATGAAGTACTCATGCTTTTACCTTCTATTTTTAAAGTGAAAACTCTGCCAAAAACAGTTTCCTGGTGTCTCAAGCAATCAGAATCTGTTTGGTTCTTAAAGAAAAACCTATAGAAACCAGTTACTATTGCTTTTCATGCTGTGTGTTTTGCTTTTGCTACAAAAAATGTTGGGAGTTATAATGAAGTAAGAATCATAATTATTGAACCACTTCTTAGAGATAAACTTTCCCAACATCTAGATGTGCCCAGTTGTGAGTATCCAAGCTCTCTGATTAATTTGACCTTGACAGCAGTGGTTTTCTGTCATCCCAAGCCTAAGAACTTGATAGAAACTTAAATCCCTGAGACTCAACCCCAGACTTAATGGAAATTCTGCTTATCACAAGCACTAGAGATGGCTCTGACACACACAGCTGCAATTTAGTACATGTCTGATAGTTGCTCTTTCCCAATTCTGTGAGCCTGTCTGGGATTTTCTCCATCATAGTATCATAATTCCTTGGAGTTAAAACAAATTTGAAAGGCTGCCGTGTGTCCAACAAGACGGGTAACTACCCTTTCTCAGGTAGTGAGCAGGCTGCCCCAAACCCTGGGCATTGATGGAAGCTGCAGTTTCCAACAGGATAGCTAACAGTTCTATTTTTTTCCTTGTACA
Source organism: Uromys caudimaculatus (assembly GCA_028551405.1). Lineage (NCBI taxonomy): Eukaryota > Metazoa > Chordata > Mammalia > Rodentia > Muridae > Uromys > Uromys caudimaculatus. The sequence continues at coordinate 93,083,542 of CM052703.1, read as the reverse complement.
TCTTTGGAAAACTAAATGATTGGCCCCTAAAATTAGCTTTAAAGGATTCTTATTGCATTAAGTCAAAAGTGTGATTATTTGAAAATTGCTCAGCTGGCAAGGAAGGTACTTGAAGTGTCTGAATTGTAGTTTTGCTGTTACTGATCCCAGCAGGAGAAGAGGCAGAAAAATCAGTAGTCCTTAGTCCTGTTTAAGTTACAAAACTATATTTCATGTCACCTCCAACATTCTCTATTTGCTAAAGAGAAGTTTTGTAAATTTGTGGTGAGAAAGCAGTTTTTACAATCTTTGAGGCTGGAAGCCTAAAAACGCCTTGGGGTATTATGATACAGGTGCAGGTAGACAGAGAGCACAGACAGTCCCTTCTTGAACCCTGAGCTGGGAGAACTGATTGAAACTCATACAAAGAAGTCTGAGTACGCCAGGCAGTGGTGGCTCATGCCTTTAATTCCAGCACTTGAGAGGCAGAGGCAGGCAGATTTCTGAGTTCGAGGCCAGCCTGGTCTACAGAGTGAGTTCCAGGACAGCCAGGGCTACACAGAGAAATCCTGTCTTGAAAAACCAAAAAAAAAAAAAAAAAAAAAGAAGAAGTCTGAGTACAATAGAAGTACTTCTCGGGTAAGGTGGTGGGTGGGGTACAGGACACTACTTCTGAGTAGCTCTTTAGTAATTTAGGTCACTCATAACCCAAAGTCCCAGAGACTTGGAGTATTGAGCAAGCAGGATGAATGACCAGTATTATAATCATTTGCTTCATTTGAGTTTTCATTTCCTACCAAGTCTGCCGCCTTTTTACATAGCATTAGGTAAGTCAGACTAGGTTTGAACTCAGCCCCATCATTTGGACAGTGTGTCTGTTAAGTACCAGAAGACATTCCTGGGCAGCCTGACTAGCAGGATCTAAATAAGGAAGAGCAGACGGCTTGTCTAGCCTGTACAAGGCTCTGGGTAGTTCTGTCCCAGCACACATACCCCTGCGAAAGGCTAGAGGTGAGGTTAGTGCAGGCAGCAGTGACTTAGTAGACAGGCCACTGATGTCAAAACCAATTCTCTCATGACTTTCAAGCTTCTCCTCCCTGATCTAAGATGACTATGATAACTCCAGGCATTGTGTGTTTTGTATAATTAAATTTTGTGGGGTTTGTTTTTGTTGTTGGTGGTGGTGACTTGTTTGTTTGTTTGTTTGTTTTAAAGAGTAGGGGTTAAAGAGTTGGTTCAGTGGTTAAGTGAATTGGCTCCTCTACCAGAGGACCTAAGTTCAATTCTCAGCACACAGCACCTACATAGCAGCTCACAACTGTTTGTAGCTCTAATCCCAGGGGGTCCAAATCTCTCTTCTGGTCTTCACAGACACCAGGCTACATGCAGCGTACTTAATATGCATGCAATAAAACACCCATACACAGAAAAAGAATAATAGTAAACATTTTTTTAAAGCATATAGAGGGATATCAATGATGTCCCCTTTCATTAATAAAGCAAAGACCTTGCTAGAATTCCCCCAGGAGAATTTTTTGTGTCATTGGTCAGAACTAAGCTATATAGCTTTCCTGGGCTTTAGAAAATCTGGGAAAGGAGTATTTTAGCCTCTGAGCAAGGACAGACAAGACAAAATTAGTTGAGAGTGAATAATGAGTTAGCTAGTCCATAGTAGCAACCACAATGTTTAGGCAAGTAAATTAGTTTCTGTCTTACTCTCTGTTTTTGTCTTAAAGACAGGATCTTGCTCTATATAGCTCAAGCTAGCCTTAAACTTGTTGTTCAGCCCAAGTTGTAAATCAGTTTTTCTAGCTGTTTTCCTCATCTGTGCAATAAAAATAATGGTAGAACCTATCTCACCATGGCATGATGGTGATTAAATGATAGTTTGATAAAGGGTTTAGTATAAATACTCAATGTAATAAGTAGCATTAGTTGATTTTTATTCTTAGCATTGTTATGTCAACTCTGCAAAGTAACTAATCTATTTCATAAAAGATAGGTAGGTATGAACTGGGACATGACTCAGTACTAGAACAAAACCCTGGGGTCTAGCCACAAAAACAAACACCAAATATCAAGTAGCTGAAGCTCAGAACATGAGGGTAACTTTGCTGAAGTCTCACTTTCAAGTGACCAAGTTGGGATTAGATCCTATCTCTGAATCTATAAAGAGTGGTTAAGTAACTTGCCTGGAATCCTTGAGCTATTCAGAGCGAGGTGTTTTCTTCTACACAGCATATTGTGTAAATACTCTTGAATTTCCTTTTGCAGTTTCAACTGATTAAGTCATAATAAACCAAGCAATAAAATGCAGAAGATTAGATTGATCTAATTACTCAGCTGTTATAATGAAGCCATGAATTAATTGTACTTCAGTGCACCTTTAATTCTATCCGACAGGGTGCACAGTATCGTTTGCATCATACAAAAGCAATACAGCGGATGCCTTGTACATTTAGTTTAAATGCACGAAAGTGTAAAAACACATATAACAGTACACACACACACACACACACACACACACACAAAAGCTTTTTTTAAAAAACCACCATGCTGCCTTGCTTTTGCTCTGGTTGGTTCTAGGCTTAACACGTGGAAACATGTGAGAATGATGGACAGACAGTTAATCTGTGTGTTTATATGCCATGTGTGTGTGTGTGGAGCCAGAGAAGAGTATCAGATCCTTTGAATCTGGAGTCTAGGCTGGATGTGGGTCCTGGGAATTGAATAAAGGTCCTCTGCAAGAGCAGTAAGTGCTCTTAACTACTGAGCCATCTTACCAGCCCATAATTGATTTTTTTCACTATAGTCTTAAAATCCATGGGCATTGCAACAGGGAATTTTTAACAAAAACAAACAAACAAAAAGGAACCCAAGCTGGCGGTGGTGGCGCACGCCTTTAATCCTAGCACTTGGGAGGCAGAGGCAGGCAGATTTCTGAGTTCGAGGCCAGCCTGGTCTACAGAGTGAGTTCCAGAACAGCCAGGGCTCTACAGAGAAACCCTGTCTCGAAAAACCAAAAAAAAAAAAAAAAAAAAAAAAAGGAACCCAAAATAGATTAAAGTACCTACTACATAGGCAGGAAGATCTCTGAATTCGAGACCAACCTGATCTACATAGTAAGCCCCAGGGCACCTAGGATGACAGAAAGACCCTGTCTCAAACAAACAAAAAAGTACCTACTACACTGTAAAATATGTGTATTTTGAATACAGCATTTAGAATTTTTAATATTCTTTGAATTTTCTAGCCTGTCACACAGGATATGAGTTCCTGAGATTTAAGGGAAAGACTACCTTGTGATCTAATGTATGGTGAACAGTGTAGCTGGTTTTTAAATTCGCATTTGCCTGCTCTTAGAGCTCTGTTCTTCTGGTGGACTGTGATGCTTCCTTTGGGAAAGCCAGGGCAGGGCCTCTAAAACTCCAGTGGTTCACCTTCACTCACTGGCAAAGAAAAGAGAAGTGAAACTTAAATAAGTAGAAGAGAAGATATAAAAATTGGAACAGACATGAATGAACTAGAGCAGAAAGTAGAGAAAATCTAGCAAAATCGTTGGTTCTTTTAAAAAGGTTAGTAGAATTGGGGGCTAGCGAGATGGCTCAGTGGTTAAAAGCACTGGCTGCCCTTTCAGATTCAATTCCTGGCACCCACATGGCGGCTCACAACTGTCTGTAATTCCAGTTCCAGGGAATCTGGCACCCTCACATAGATGTACATGCAGGCAAAATACCAGTGCACATAAAAATAAATAAATCATTTTAAAAAAAAGATTAGGAGAATGTGTCAGTGGTTAAAAGCACTGGCTGTTCCTGCAGAGGAGCTGAGGTCAAGCCCCCACAGCCATCTGTAACTCTGGTTCTAGGGAACCTGAACTGACATTCTCTTCTGGGTTTCTCAGGCATTGTATGCACATGGTGCACACATATGCAGGCAAAGTATTCATACACATAAAATAAAATATTTGTTTTAAAAATCAGGTCGTGGAGATGTAACCTGTAATTCCAACATTTGGAGGCTGTGGCAGGGTGGTGAATTAAGGTTAGCTTTAGGTACATAGTAAGATCCTGTCTCCAAAAAACAAAAAATACAGGGGATATTACCACCAGCTGTGTGGAAATAAAAAGAAATATGAGCGATTGCTATGAGGCAGTTGTATGTTAGCATCTGAGAGACCTAAGTGAAATGGACAAATTCCTAGGAAAACAAGCTATCAACACTGACTCATGACAAAATTAACAACAAATAAAAGAGCAAAACAGTTCCCCACACCACCCTGAAAAACTGAATAGACTTTTGACAAAGATAATTAGTTGTCAAAAAAAATTCCACAAAGGTAAGCGGAAGACCAGATTGAGGTCTAACAAGTATTCAAACAAGAACAAAGTTCTCTGAGAACACGACAGACTCCTCCAAAATGTAGACCATAAAAGGAACACTTTGATTCATTCTAAGGCCAGTATTGCCTTGATGCCCAAACCACACAGGTATATTACAAGACTGGGAAATAATATCCCATTGGATCCATGTAAACTTCCTCAACAAAGCACTCTACTTGAGATGCTTAATGTGTTTCATCTATTTGTGTCCAACTAGTTACTACTATGTCTGAATATCTTTTCCTTTTCTCCTCCCTTGTCAACTAGTTTTTTTCTCTCTGAATTGCTTGATTAGATTTTGAGTTCTTGTTGAATGATCTGACCTTTTATTCTGCGTATCAGTCCTGTGTGATATATATTAAAATGTTTTCTATCTCTGTACTTTTCAATTTTCTGATGTCATCTTTTGTCATATAGACCTTCAGATTTTTGATAATTTAGATTTATCACCCATTTTATGATTTTTTTGTCTAATCTAAGAAGTACTATTTTCCTATATCTTTTAAAAATGGTTTTAAGGTTTTGATTTGTACGTGATTTTTAGTTTGTTGAGAGGTTTCGAGGTGTAGTTCAGGTTATCCTCTAACTCCCAGCTGTCCTACTTCAGCCTTTTGGGTGCTGGGGAAGGCATATACCACCTGGCTAAGGATTTATTTGTTATGTTTTGTCTTCTGAGACAGGGCTTGCTCTGTAGCTCAGGAGGCTTGACTCTCAGTATGTAACCCAGGCTGGTCTTGAACTTGTGATCCACCTACTACAACCTCTTGATTGCTGAGATTATAGGTGTGCTTGTTTTATTTCTGAAATTGGAGAAGTAAGATGTGTAGGAAAGGAGAGATATAACTTATTTGGGGGGGGAACTATGTTTTATTAAATATGAATAATAGTTTCCCTTTTGCTACATCTCTTTAAATAGAAAATGAAGTAAAATAGTCAACATGGGAGTGAAAAGAAATCCAAGGACTAAACTGTCAATTTATAAAATTGACATTGTTCTTTTATCTGTTTAGAAAATAAATGCACAGAGGTCAGAGGCCATTCACCAACAACCTTTCATTGTTGAGTACTTTCCAAGTCCTTTAGTATATGGGAGTGGGGGGGAGGGAAGGATACCTTGGGTTGGAGGTAGAATAATAGGCCATCTGCTTTCTATTAAATTTCTCCATTCCAGTGGCTAAGAACTCTAGAGCTATTTTTAGGTTGTTTAAAGAATTCCCCCCCCCCCCCCCGAGGAGCAGTACATATTTGACCTTCTATACTCACTTACCTAGAACAGTTATATTTTGATTATCTAAACAGACTATTCTCCTCTGAATATTTTAATGGTAGTGATAGCATTGTCTCTATATCAAAACATAACCATTTAAGCCTGCCTCTGGTTTTACCAGCCTTCTCAACTGGGAATTTGAGTGATGATCAGGATGTGATTGGCTCTTAACCATGCTTTTCTTGAAGATATAACACTGCTGTAGTATAGCTCAGCTCTGGGTATCTTGTCTTTCCTATTTCCTCAGGGCAGTGCTTTGCACTGAGCACTCACAGTTAACAGACACCCTTTACAGTTCCTCCACAGCAGTAGCTCTTAACCTTCCTAATACTGTTAACCATAGTACAGTTCCCCATTTTGTGGTGACCCCCTAATCATAAATTATTTTTGTTGCTACTTGATAACTGTAACTTTGCTACTGTTATAAATGTAAATATGTAGGATATCTGATATCTGACTTCTGTGAACGGGTTGTTCAGTCCCCAAAGGGGTCACGACCCGAAGGTTGAGAACTGCTGCTCTAAAGCTTGCTAGAGCCTGTGTGAAGCTGGGTGGGTGTGCCTTGAATCCCATACACTGACTGCCTATGACTCAGGTCAGGTGAATGGGGCCAAAGCCAGCATTACAGGCCTTTGTCTGTTAGTTCCGACCTATATTCTCACCTGTGTAGCCCTCTCAACCACCTGGCCTCTCAGCTAATAGGAAGAACCTCAGATTCAGCTATTTTTCTGGAACTGACAGATCAGAGTCCATTCAGTTTACCATTTTCATATGTTGATGTAGGAAAAAAAAATCTGCAAATTCTGCATTTGGGATGTTTCTCATCTTCAGTAGTTTCTCAGCATACTACACTAAAAATGAGATTTTACTTCAGGATCAGACTTTATATAGACTCTGTCTCTTAATGTCTCTGAGTTCCTCTCATCTTTAGTCCATTGTTTGAGTTTTTCCTTTGGTCTACAGCAGTAACTTCCTATCAAGTCCTTCATTCTCTGATCTTCCTCTGCTGTTTATCATTCATTTAACTGTAGTGTACTTTTCCATATGTCATAAAGTGAATATCCAGGTCTGGGGAGATGGCAGTTAAGAACATAGACTGGGGGCTTGAGAGATGGCTCAGCGGTTAAGAGCACTTCCAGAGGTCCTGAGTTCAGTTCCCAGCAACCACATGGTGGCTCACAACCATTTGTAATGGGATCAGATGCCCTCTTCTGGTGTGTCTGAAGACAGCTACAGTGTACTCACATACATAAAATAAATGAATCTTTTTAAAAAAGGAAAAAAGAACATGGGCTGCTTTTCTGGAGGACCCAGTTTCAACTCCTAGCACTTACATGGCAGTTCACAATCATCTAATAGTAATATTATTATTTTAATAATAATAGTAATAATAATAATTGGAATTCCAAAGAATCCAATCCCTCTTCTGGCTTCCTCAGGTACCTGGCATGCACATTATACACAAACATATATGCAGGCAAAACGATTCTTATTGCATGTACCTGGCAACCTCCTCCCATTCACTTTCAAGCTAAAAGATTTTTTTCACTATTTCCCCCAATAGCTTAAACTATCACCAATTCTCCCAAACCTGTTTTTCATTTCCTTATCACTTTGATGATATGTTTTGCCTATAGATTATTTTAGATGGACCATATTATTTCCCCATTAGACTTAGATTCCCCAGAAAGGAAGTGCCTGGTATCATGGTTGGTACAGAGTAAACATCTGCTAGATGCTACCTGTGGTGGTACTGGTGATGGTGGCTGTGATTGCATTTGTTTACTTGAAAGTACCTGTCAAAAAGGAAGGAAGGGCTTATTTTTAGGTTATTATTTCCAGAGTACAGTTTATCATGGTGGTGCCAATTTGGGCAACAGGAGCTGGTCACATGTATTCAGTCAAGAAGCAGAGTGAGATGGATGCTGGTCATCACGTTGATTTCTTCCTTTTATTCACCCAATGACACAGGGTAGGACCCCCTTCTTCACTTAAACCTTTCTGGAAATATCCTCCTACACATACTTAGATGTATTTCCAAGGTGATTCTAAATCTAGTCAATGACAGTGGACATTAACCCTAACAATGATGAGGAAACAAAGCAAATCACGTTAAATCTTCATGGACCATCAGCATCAGAGTCTTGTGATGTCAGTTCAATTAACTTTTTTTTTTTCAAATCACAAGGGAATACACCAGCAGAAAAGTGAATGGGGCAGGAAGAAAATTTTAATTTTAAGGAAAAGGGATTTGAAATCTAATCAGAGGTGAGTAGCCAGGAGGCAAGGTTGAGAGGTTGAGAGAACTGGGTGTTATAGATTTGTACTAGAGTGCACTGTGGAAGAATAACTGATAGCCTCACATCTCTGGGAGGCTATTGAGAGCAGAGGGGACAGACGTGCTTTGAGGGTAGAATGGACCAGTGAGGGAGGGGATGCTCAGGGTAGGAGTCTTCAAGTAAAGAATTCCAACCTCCAGAACTCTCCAGCAGGCCCGACTGCTAGAGAGGTTCTTAACATCCCATTTGAAAGGGTCCCAGTAGCACTCAGGAGGCAGAGGCAGGTGGATTTCTGTTAGTTCGAGGTTAGCCTCGACTAAAGATTGAGTTCCAGGATGGTCAAGGCTAGAGAGAAACTGTGTCTTGAAAGGAAGGAAGGAAGGAAGGAAGGAAGGAAGGAAGGAAGGAAGGAAGGAAGGAAGGAAGGAAGGAAGAAGAGAAAGGGGGCCAGCAGAGGCTCTGTTACATTTCTGTGCTGATAGCAAATTGGACTCTTCTCCAAGGCCTCTCCGACTCTGCAACTCAGTGCTTACATGATACATTTCAAGAATAGAAACATGACCTGTATTGAAGATGGCAAATGGAAAAAAAATAGCCTTTAAAACAAAACAAAACAAAACAAAACAAAACAAAACAAAACAAAACAAAACAAAATGACTACCACTACCACCACTACCAAACCCCAGAAGCATCTTTGGACAAACTGACCCACCAGCCAGGTGTGATGCACTACTTTCAGTGTTTGGGAGGCAGAGACCACTCTGGTCTACATAGAGAGCTCCTGACAGCCAGAGTCACATAAAAAGACCCTGCCTCACATGCCTCCTTCCCCCAGGATTTACTCTCCAAAGTAATTCTAGTTTTGAAGATGAAATGTAAAAAAAAGAAAAGAAAAAAAAATGGCAAGTGAACAGCAGTCAAGTCTAGAGGTTTACACTTTTGCTATGGGACTGTCCTAGAATTACTGTTGCTGTGATGAAACACATAACAATTAAAGCAAAGCAAAGGGTTTATTTGACTTACACTTCCATATTGTTTATCATCAAGGAAAGGACAGGGACTTAAACAGGGCAGGAACCTGGAGGCAGGAGCTGATGCAGAGGCCATGGAGGAGTGCTGAGTACTGGCTTGCTCAGCCTGCTGTCTTATAGAACCCAGGTCCACCAGCTCAGGGATGGCACCTCCCACAATTGGCTGGGCCTTTCCCATCAATCACTAATTAAGAAAATGCCCTACAGCTGGTTTTTTTTTTTTTGGTTTTTCGAGACAGGGTTTCTCTGTGTAGCCCTGGCTGTCCTGGAACTCACTCTGTAGACCAGGCTGGCCTTGAACTCAGAAATCCACCTGCCTCTGCCTCCCAAGTGCTGGGATTAAAGGCGTGTGCCACCATTGCCCGGCTACAGCTGGATCTTATGGAGGTATTTTCCCAGTTGGAGGTTCCTCCTCTCAGATGACTCTAGGTTATGTCAAGTTGACAAATAAAACTACCAGGACAGTAAGAGTAGAGAGGAGGGTTAGGATGGGCTTTGTTTCACTGAGGCCTTGACTTAGTCTCATTAACTGTGTAAGATATATCTCAGTATCTTCATCTCAGAAATGCAGCTAAGAATACATTTTTAGAGTTGGGATGGAGATTAAATCAGTAAAGATCACCCAGCCAGAACTTGCTGGAGATTCTAAATTACATCTTTTTTGTTTTGATTTTTTTCTTGCTCTCCTTTTTACTTTGAAAGAATAAAAAGTTTTTTGGGTTTTTGGGGTGTGTGTGTGTGTGTGTGTGTGTGTGTGTGTGTGTGTGTGTATGTGTATGTGTGTATGTTTTGTTTTTTGCTTTTTTTAAAAGGCAGAAGTCTTTGCATTGAGGATACAATAGTGGTTTCCACTTTTAGCAAAAAGTGTGTGTGTGTGTGTGTGTGTGTGTGTGTGTGTGTGTAGGGAAGAGTCTTGGGGCACAAGAGCCACTGTATGGATGTATGTGTGTGAGGTCACTTTTGAGGCATGGTCTTTCTTGTTGTTTCCACTGTTGCACTGGATACTCCAGCTCCCTGGGCCAGGAGCTACCACGCTGCTGGATGATTCTTCAGTCTCTTATTCTTTATTTTTATAGCTATTTTGTGAATGAGATTGCTTTTTTCATTCCTAGCAAGTCTATTATTAGTGTATAAAAGTGCTACTAATTCTTATGTTGATTTTTATATCCTGAAACTTTTACTGACTTCATTTCTTTATCTCTACTAGGTTTTTGTAGAATTGTTTTCTATTTATATTCACCTCTCCAGCAAACAGTAATCACTTGGCTTGTCTTATACCATTTGCACATCTTTTACTTCTCTTACCTGATGTTATGATTAAGACTTCCAGAGACACTTTGCAGCCAAGCAGGAAGACCTGGGTTTTATTCCTGTGGCCCACATGGTGGAATGAAAGCTGACTCCTTAAGGTTATAGTCTGACCTCTATATACATGCTGTGACACATGCACAAATGCACATACTACACACACACACACACACACACACACACTTTTTTGTTTATTATTTAAAAGGGGCTAGAGAGGTGGTTCAGGGATTAAGAGCACTTATTGTTCTTCCAGAGGACCACGTTTGAGTCCCAGCACCTATATCAGGTAGCTCACAACTGTTTGTCACTCCAACTCTAAGAGATCCTGACACCCTTCTGACCTCTGTTGGAACCTACACACATACTTGCATAATGCATGTACACACACACTGTGGGAGAAGGCACACATTTTAAAAAAATCTAGTATCTTACTTCTTACCACTTCTGCTTATGTTGCCTTCAGAAGGCTGAGGCATGAACATCATGAAGTTCAGGCTGGCCTGAGCTACAATGCCTCAAAAGAAATAAATTAAATAATAATACTTCTAATGAGCAGCATTGAAGGATCTAACTGGATGTGGTCGACATGCCTTTAATCCCAGCACTCAGAAAGAGGCTGAGTCAGGTTGATCTCTATAAATTCTAGACCAGCCTGGTCTACATAATGAGTTTTAGACGGCCAGAGCTACATAGTGAGACCCTGTCACAAAATAAATAAATATATAAAAATAAAAAACATTAAAGGATGAACCTATTATTTTCCTCTAAAGCAAGTCATCTGAAATGTCAAAGTAGGAACATGGTTGTCTGTGGCACACAGTCTCTCACAGGAAGCTGAATACAGATTTCAGTCTTGAGACTGGATCACTTACCTTCCCGGATTACATCCCTTGACTGTCTTCTTGAGAACTGGCACATCTCTAGATTGCTAATTAAGTGACAAGCTTGCTATTTCAGTTCTGAAACAGATCAGGGTAGAGTGATGAATTTTCTTTGGAATTCAGAGGATTTCTGTAACAGCATATTAACAAAGATACATTATTTAAGCTCCAATATTTACAGATCCCAAAGAAGCTTTTAGGGATTTAGGGAGTTAATCTTTGACTTTTGAAACCAGCTTTCCACCGTTAGAATATCAATGAGCCTCTAAAAACTTCAGGGAGTAGTTAGGTAGGCACTTACACACTGCTAATGTAAGCTGAGCTTGGCCGTCTTACTGGATATATTGTTGTAAAATATGTGAGAACTTTTTTCAGAACACTTTCTCACCACTCTGCACCATTGCCCTGGTCTGAGCCCCAGGTTTATAATTGCCAGGAGTGTGCCATATGCTCTCAGCCGAACTCTGTCTCTCCACCCTTGCTGTCTTTCTTCCTTTCAATACAACCATCAGAGTGACGCTGTTTCAAACATAAGTAAGATTATGATTTGGTCTGCTCAGAACTCTGTGTGCGCTTGCTTCACTCAGGCTGAAGCCTGTAAGGCTCTACATGGACTGAAGAGCAAGCACACTCTCTTTCTGACTCTCCTTGCTGCTACTGTGCCCTGTTTGTTCACTCCAGGCACACTGGCCTCTTCATTATTCTCCAGTCATATCCTCTACAGTCCTCTGATAGTTAATACTGTCGTCTTGATAGGAAATAGAGTCTATCTATGAGACAAACCTCTGTGAGGGTGTTTTTAGACTGAGTTATTTGAGGTGGAAAGACCTACCCTGACTGTGGGTGGCATCACAGGATCTTGGTTCGAATAAAAAGGAAAAAGCAAGCCAACCACCAGCATCATCTCTCTGCATGCAAGTGTGACCAGTCGCCTCACTCATCCTGGCATGATTTCCCCATAGTGAAGGACTGTACACTTAAACTGTGAGCTAGGATAAGCCCTTCCTTAAGCTGTGGTTCTGGGATATTTTGTTACAGCAAAGAGGAAAGTAACTATGTACTTCCTAATGTAGGGCCTCGGCACTGCACTGAGTGGGTTTTTTTTTGCAATTGTTTGTTTTGTTTTGTTTTGTTTGATACTCTAAAAGGCTTTTCCTATACTGTCTTCTTAGTTGCCACATATTTCCTTCAAGATTTTGGGTATGGAACCTCTCTGTATATTTTACCCTGGTTATTGTTTAATATATTACAGTGATCTAACTGTAGTGCACCTCTGAGGTTCTTTTTTGGGGAGGGTGTGGAGTTGAGACAGGGTTTCACTGTGTAGACCTGGCTGTATTGGAACTCACTCTGTAGACCAGGCTGGCCTCAAACTCAGAGAACTGCCTGCCTCTGCCTCCAAAGTGTTGGAATTAAATGTGTGTACCACCACTGCCCAGGCATTTCTGTTGTTCTTACCTTGCCTGACAGTTTTCTTTTGTCCACACTCTAGACTTTGTTTTAGTATTTATCCAGTGCCGTTCCAGCCCCTTTAAAATAAGCTCCATGAGAGCAAGCGTGTTTGCTCTGTGTACTGATACAGTCCAGTGACTGTCTCCAATCCAGTGTTTGACACAGAGTGGATACCTAAGTACTTACTGAATGGATGAACCTTGGGACCAGCCCTAGAACTCTCACTGTGAAGCCAGTGGAGTGTCTCCCACAAGCAGCCCCAGCACAGGGATTGGCAAGAGACTTCTGAGTTCTAGAGTAGCCTGGGCTTTATAGGAAAACCCTATCTCAAACAAACAATAAAACAAACAAACAAAAGCTAAGAAGTAATACTGACAGCCACTGTGTACATCATCCTCTTCGCTTTGACACACCTTACACTAATAGCCATGTGTAACAAACCCAGTATGCCTGAGATTGAGAAATTTTATAAGTTGAAATTGAAGATGACAGAAATGCAAGGGGGGGGGGGCAGAACAGGAGAAGCAGATAGGTAGTCTGTAATGAGACAGGCAGGGTTAGCACGACCTGTACATCCCACAGCATTGTCCCCTGATCTTACTTCCTTATTAACTAATTGTTTTGTATGTATGGTTATTTTGCCTGCATGTATGTCTGTGCACAGCAGAGGCCAGAAGGGGCATCGAATACTCTGGAACTAGAGCTACAGATGGTTGTCAGCTGGTGTGTGAGTCCTGGGAATTGAACCCTCATCCTCTGGAACAGCCGCCAGTGCTCCTAACTGCTGAGCTATCCCTCCAGCCTCCGACTTTACTTCTTTTAGCTGTTTAATTTTGTGGGCAGCAAAGAGGTTGGGTCAAGTTTAAGTGACTGTGCTAGTCCTTTCACACTGAAGAATCAAGCAGCACCACAATGAAGACTGCCACTCTGGCTGGTGGGGAAGGGGAAGAACTTGCAAGTAAAAAGTTTTAAAACCTGAAGGAAAAAAAAGACTAAAACCAAAATCTTTGAAATACCCCTTTTTCAAAATTATATTTATTTTTATGTAAATAGTTGTTTTGCCTGCATGTATGTCTACACATCATGTGTGTGCCTGGTGCCCACAGAAACTAGAAGAGGATGTCAAATCCCCTGGCACTGAAATTATAAATCATTGTGAGCTGCTATATGGGTGCTAGGAATTGAACCCAGGTCTGCTGGTAGAGCAGCCAGTGCTTGTAACCACTAAATCATCTCTCCAGCCCAGAGTTTGATTATTTCTTTAGAAATGAATTCTAGAAATAACTATTTAAAAGTAGATTAGATTAGATTGATTACCAATGAGGACTAGAGTAACCAGTGGTTACAAAGTTTCTATTTGAGATGGTAGGTTTTAGAGACATAGAGGACAGTTGTACAACACTAGGCAAGTAATAAAATGTACTGAATTGCCCAAATAATGTGCTAGCTATTCTTCTGTAACCAAATACCTCAGAGAAATAATTTATTTAGTTCATGGTTTCAAGGAATGTATTCCACCATGTCTGTGAAGACATGGCATTGTGGCATGATCTGTGAGGGCAGAGCTTGCACTTGGTCACATCATGGCAGCAGACAGGAAACAAGATGGACATGAAGCAGAGCCAAGTTATAATCCTCAAGGCGTGCCCCTGTGGCCTGTGTCCAGTAGCTAAGCCCTGTGTCTCCAAGATTCCACAGCTTCCCAGAACAGTGCAAAAGATGGGGGTCAGGTGTCAAACACATATGCCTACGGAGGGACATAAACATTAAAATGATACCAAGCAGTTAAAATGACAAATTTTATATTTAGTTCATTAGAATTTCGACAACAAAACAGTGTGTAGGACTGGCTAGGTGGTCCAGTGGGTTAAAGGCCCTTGCCACACAAACCTTTAGACCTGGGTTTGATGCCTGGATTCCACATTCAGCAGAAAGAAGAGACTTGACTCCACTAAGCTGTTCTCTGATCTTCACACATGTACAGTGATATGAGCATTTATGTACACATACGTGCACACAAATAGAATCTTCTTTTTTTTTTTTTTTTTTGGTTTTTTGAGACAGGGTTTCTCTGTGTAGCCCTCGCTGTCCTGGAACTCACTCTGTAGACCAGGCTGGCCTCAAACTCAGAAATCCACCTGCCTCTGCCTCCCAAGTGCTGGGATTAAAGGCGTACACCACCACTGCCCGGCAGAATCTTCTTAAATAGATTTATTTTTTAGAAAAATGAATATATTGATAACTATCTGAGGGCTAGTGAGATGGCTCAGTGGGTAAAAGTGCATGCCTTCACATGCACATGCACACAGAATAAATACGATAATAATAAAAGAAAACTGTATGATACCAACTGTTGATGCTGAAGGGGTTGCCTTTTGGGAAGAGAATAGAATTGTGGCAGGAATGCGACGGTGAATTTATGTTTACTCTATGAGTGTCTATACACTTTCTACAGTCCTACAGTGAAGAGACAGACATACTGTGTGTATTGCTTTTGAAAAATAGAGTTGCACTATTTTGTGACTTTTCTCTTGAAATTTGAAAGCTGTTCATGTGTGCCGTCAGAAATAGTCTGTGAAGAGACTGAAAGCCAAGCTTGTGACTTAGACTGTTTCCTATCCCCTTGCATAACTGAGGCTTTCCTTATGTCTCTGTAGGTTACCCCACAGCCTACCCGGCAGCCGCTCCTGCCTACAATCCCAGCCTGTACCCGACCAACAGCCCCAGTTATGCTCCAGGTAAGCAGCAGGTGGGGTAGCGGTGGCGAAGAGGGTGGAGGTAGGCTTCCATTTGTGACAACAGAGTCACCAGTTGGCCCTTCTCTTTACTTTGTCCTGGAGTCGGCCAGTTCTGGCTTGATTCTCTTTGGAGTCCCCTGTGGGAACTGGGGCAGAACAGCGTCTGGGTGGGAGCAGGAGAGCCATCTCCTTCATCCTCTCTGGGACTTAAGGGTGGCCCCTCTCTCCTCTGCTGGACTATATGAGACATGCTTCCACGTCTTAGACCCACCTCATCCCTCTCGAGCCTGAGGCTGCCATTGGGAATCCTTCTCTCTCTCTTTCTTTGTCCCTCCCTCCATTCCCCTTCCCTCTCCTTCTGGGGTATAAATCTGGAATAGAGTGAGAGACTTGCCACCAGAGGAAAGAGCCTGCTTTCAGGCGGAGACAAGTTGCGTGTCTTTCAGAAACAGAATACATGCAGTACTTGAACAGAGAGATTGGAATCCTGGAGGAGGCGCCAGGCACAAGGGCAGATACCCTGCAAGTGGAGGCTGAGGCCACAGCCTGGGGTCATCTTGAGTTCATAGAAACAAACAAACAAAAGCCAAACAACAACAAAAAACAAAAAAACCTAAAGAAAGAAAATGTTGGAAAGATTTTTTTCCCTTTTGTTTTGGGGCTAGGAGCATTACTGTTTTGTTTTTTTAACCGCTGTTCTAACTCTTGGGCTCAGTCAGTGTTAACACCCAGGAAACATGAGGGGAAGGAATGGGCTCCATGGTTAGGAAGTCCTCCTCAGTTTGAATCTCTGTTAATTAGCCTTCTCCCTAGGTAACAGCCTTGGACAAGTCCCCCCACTTTTCCAAGATTCATATGCAACTACTTACCTCAGGGTTGCAGGTGATTTACATAAGTTCTTTATTCATTCACCAAGCATTGCTATCATATTACACACATGCTGTGAAGTCCTCTAGACTGGGATAGAAAAAGTAAAAGTTGTCCTCTTTGCCTGAAGGCACTTATAGTTAATTTTGGATTCTTGCATATTAATAAATGTACTACATTTCATCAATAAACTGTATTAATCTTATTGTATTAATAAATTGTATGACAATGCAGTGAGTGTTATAAAAAGAACACACACCAGAACAGAGACAGAACCACACTCTACCTGGAGGGAAGAGTAGGGGCTTCACAAAGGAGCAATCAGTAGAGACTTGAGGCAGAAGTAGGGGTGCCTTGGAAGTACATTACAGAGGGCAGAGCATGGTAAAGGCACGGTGGGGGCGTGGAGCCTGACACCCTGAGTCTAGAACTAGTAAGAATGAATGCTTAGACTGAGAGGGACCAGATGAATCTAAGCCACAGATTACAAGGAACAAATTTGCAAAGGTCTTAAATGTCACATCCTCTGCCAGGCACGCCTTTAATCCCAGCACTTGGGAGGCAGAGGCAGGTGGATTTCAGAGTTCAAGGCCAGCCTGGTCTACAGAGTGAGTTCCAGGATGACAGCCAGGGCTACACAGAGAAACCCTGTCTCGAAAAACCAAAAAAAAAAAAAAAAAAACCACAAAGTCACATCTTCTTTCCTCTATTTTGTTATTTAATGAATATTATGGGATTGAAAAGCCCCCAGGAATTCTTTAATTCAACCTCCCTGTGGTCAGGACATCCTGGAAAAGAGCTGTTCTCCCCCACATTACCTGTTTTAACTGACAATAACTTATATACTAGAGCCTTTGGCAGATTTCCTGTCCCATGCTTTTCTGAGACAATCTGGACTCCACTATACAGTTAGTCTCTTTCTTTTGAGGTGTTGAAGGCAGAAAAAAACATGGGCTATATTTATAGACCTATATTTGAGTCGTGGAATTACTGTCACATTACACACATGCTGTGAAGTTACAGGCAGCCCCTTAATTTATTTTCTTTGGCTTGTTTGTACAGTCACAAACTATTCTAGATAGGCATGGCGGTGCACATTTATAATCTCAGTACTTGGGAGATAGTAGCAGAGCATCAAGAATTGAAGTGTAGCCTTGGCTACATAGCAAATTCAAAGCTAGCCTGACCTATATGAGATCCTGCCGTCCCCAAAAGAGAACTTATTTATGCATAATAAGTAATGATAGATATGTCCTGCATTATTACTTTTGTTCAACTGTGATCAAAACACCTGAGAAAACAACTCAGAGAAGAAAAATGCATCTCAGTTGACCATTTCCCCAGGTTTAGCTCACAGTGTGTCGGCCCCATGTACGTGGGGAGAGCACTGTGGCACTGGAAGTGTGGCAGAGGGAGCTGTCCACATCATGGCTGGTAGGAAGTGGAGAGCGGCGATATAAACAGCTGAAGCAAGACGCAGCCCTGAAGGGCTCACTCATGACCTGCTTCCTTCAGCCACATAGGGCGCTTGTTCCACCAAGTCCTCATAATCTACTCCAGTGTGGAATGCGTAAGTGGATTAAATGATTCATTAGGTCAAAGCTCTCTTGACCCAGTCATCTCTAGAAACACCCTTACATAGACACCTAGATGTGTGCGTTACCAGGCTTCTAGATGTGTCTTAAGTCAACCAAATTAACCACCATAACAGGTGTTTAGATGGACTGTATTAAATAGTTTATAGAAGCCTTACTCATTCTAGAAGGTACTGTAGGTGATGCTTGCTTGAAGAAGCCGCCATTACTATCCTGAAAGCGTTAAGGAGAACAGTGACATGTGAACTAATATCTTTTAATGACAGCTCAGTGTTGAGTTTTCTATTTCCTTTAATAAGTAAGATACATTATTCTTCTGCCACAAATCTGTAGTAGGCAGCAACAGTATAAAAAGTACACTAATTATCTGATAAAAAATTAAATCAGTGAGTTCTATCTTAAAAACTAAGAGAACAGTATGAAATATCACAGTACGTAAGTGATTTCAATCCAAGTACTGTGAAATCTGTGGGTGGGCTTTGTAACCCAGCCTAAAATAGAAAGAGGTGAGTTATGGCAGACTTCCCGGTGAGGTCACGAATAAAGAAAAGTTATTGTCTTCATAGTCAGGAATCCTAGTGACCTCACTCAGGGGGGTGGCGAGACTGGGAAGCAGCATGCAGTGACACAGAGACAGGAGAGGCGACGTATAGCATGGCAGTGTGCTTCCACTGATTCAGCTACCAAGGAAAGAGAAACAAAGGCACAGTGTAGACGGGATGTGTGCATGAAGGGGCATGCGGGTGTAAGTGTGATTAAGTGTGCACTGCTGGGAGGGGCAAAGACAAGTCAGAGACACCAGAGTAGCCTAGAGCTAGGCCTCCAGCGGCTGCAGTGGCATCGAGGACTATGATATTCATTTTCTTTCCTCTTTTGGGAAGTTGAGTGACAGGAGGTAGAATGCCTACAGTGCAGGGTGGCTCAGGACTAGCACTAGAGGTAGTCAAAGGGAACCTCTAGCAGCAAGCTACCTTCCCAAGAGCATTCACCACTTGTGGTGAGAGATTTTAGATTATTTAAGGATCAGTTTGGCAAGTAGCTGGCAGGACAAGGAATAAAAAACTGCTGTTAGTCCAGGGATCATAGTACATACCTTTAACCTAGCATTTGTGAGACAGAGGCAGGTGGATCTCTATGAGTTCAAGGACAGACTAGTCTATATAGACTAGTCTGTGAGTTCCAGGCCAGCGATGGACACATAATTGAGACCCTGTTTCAAGAAAACAAAAAAACAACAACAAAAAAACTACAATTAATTCAATGATTCCTTTGTATCAGTAACAATTTGAAACTCTTTATGGATATTAACTTGTTTTATAATACAACAAACTGAGTACTTTGTCTTTCCCCAATTTCCAGTTGGGGGAAAACAGGAACTTACTGAAATTCAGCAGCTAGATCTGCATTCTGGCATCCTGCCACTGCACCAGAACTCTCAGCTGCCTGTCATTGCTGAGGCAGTGGGCAGACACTGAAGTGTTAGACAGGAGCGGCCAGGCTGGAGAAGAAGGCAGTGCAGAGAGGAGTCTGAGACTGTTAAAAACATGGAGAGTCTGGAAAGCTGCTGTTGTGTGTCGAATATTACATTTCAATACTAAAATAAAAAATAAGCCTCTACCTAAGGATTAATGCTTTAAAAAGTCAAGGCACTTCTAAGCTATGATTGAAGTAAGCCAGACCATTTACTCAGAAACCAAAATCCACAATAAGGGATAATACTGGTGCATTGTGTTAGAAAGCCCTACACTGGCCAGCCATGGTGGCACATACCTATTATCTCTGCACTTGGGAGTTGGAGGCAGGAAGATCAGAGTTCAAAGCCCATCCGTAGCTACACATGAGTTAAAGATTATCCTGTATCACATGGAAGACCCTGTCTCGAAGCAGACAAAAAGCAGGAAGGAAGGGGGTGGGGGGAGAAGAGGTATCAGACTGAAATTACCCCTCTTTCAAATGTTTGTGTGACATTTGAGACACACATGTTCGTGCTCACACACTCAGAGCTGTGTCTGTGTCATATTGTATGATGTTCTACCTTCATAGGTCTGAGTGATACGGGGAAGTTCCTGTCATAGAGGCTCAAGGCCAGAGGGAACAGCATAGGTAATTCTCGGCTTCTTGCCAGAGCTGGCCATTTGTGATGCGAGGCGGTGCCTGTAAGGAGCCAGGCACTCAGGTTTAAATTTTCTTCTTACTTCAAGGAGACCAAGCAGTTGCTTAGAGAGACCTTGTACCTAGTAGCCTCTGTGCTCCTTAGATTCTTCTGCCCAGGATATAGGGGAAAGCTCACTCTCTCGTTGGTTCTGAAAAGCAATGTACTACCTGGGCTTCTTCCCAAGTATTTACCAATTTTAGGGCTCATATTTAGCTATTTAGCTCACAGGAGGCAAGAGTTTGCCAAGAGATCTTTTTCAGAATCCGGGAGTAAAGGGTTTTACATATTCCTGATAATGTAACTTGAAAATGAAAGAAGACTAAATAGGAAAATAATGTCAAAACTCTCTCATAAGAAGCATGTCCTCACCTCTTGTCTCATTAGAGTTAAATTGTATGAAGTATACATAAAGTTTTCCCATTCCCACTTTGGAAATGGGGAACCTGGGGGAAAGTAGAGGAAACTCTCTATGCAAGGCAAGTTACATATGTGCCTTTTACCGTTGTCTTGTAAGCTAGAGTTACTTGCCTCCAGTTTAGCTCAGAGTGGATTAAGTAACTTTCAAAATTAAATTAAAAATGCCATGAATCTGTGATTCAAACCTGTTCCTTCTACAGCCCAGCACTGTCCTAGATGGAGTGTCTCTGCATTGGACCTAATTCTTTGAGAGGCTTATGATAGCCATATCTCCTGAGCCTTCATTTCTCCTTCATTGTAAAGCCTCATCATGCCTGAAATCCCTCCACAGTTCTTGGGAGAATTGAAATAGTCTTAACATGGACAAGCAAAGAGCAGGACCTAAATGCCTGTTCATATCCAGGCAGTCTCAGGTCACTTCTCTGGAAGATTCTGCAGCATCCAGAGAGGTTTCTCTGCAAGGAATAACCTTTCCTGGATGGCAAGTCTGTCACCCTTTCCAGGGAGAGGTACTATCCTTCCCAGGGGGAGATACTTCCTATCCTTCCCAGGGGGAGGTACTTCCTATCCTTCCCGGGGGGGGGGGGGTGCTTCCTATCCTTCCCAGGGGGAGATACTTCCTGTCCTCTACATTCTTTGCTTCTTATGCAGCCTGGGGGAAACTGCTATCTTAAAACAAGTGTTGTATAACTGCAATATGTACAACTTTGCACAAATTCTTAGTGGTAATTTCAACTAACATTTCTATCCAACAGAGTTTCAGTTCCTGCACTCAGCTTATGGTAGGAGAGCTATTTTTCCTCATCTGTATTATGGCCTATGAATGTGTTATCTTGTAACAATGGTAGATTCCCTTTCCTTTCCTCCCCAAATCCCATCTCCTAGGCTTGGGCTCCCCCAGGTGGCCTAGCAGCAGTTCCTATAGCATGCAGGAACATGTCTGATGGTGCAAAATCATGGGTTGGAGACACACATGAACCATTCCCATAGGGCAGCAATGAAGGATCATGGCACTAAAAGGCGTTTGACACCCTAACCTGACTGCCTGATTCAAACAAATGAACGAAAATTCTAAGACCTGTGTGTGGCTCCTCTGTTGGCTTAGTGGTAGGCTCTGAGGAGCCCCTTGATTATGCCTATTAGAGCCTAAAACACCAGTCAGATGGCCCCAGGATCAGATTTTCCATTGCCATTAGCAGTCTGACATGTTTGAAGACCTGGTTGACTTGAGATACAATCAGTTGCCTTTATCCAGATCTTGAGCTCTGGCCTCACTTTCAGAGCATTTTTCTGGATGATGAACTGTACTGGCCAAGAGTGCCAGTAGGTGAGAGATCTGAGTTGAGTTGTCTGGGCAGTGTGGACTCCAGGCCCAAGGCACCACAGGAACTTGTGGGCACCTGTGAGGGTCCCAGCAGTGTAACTTGACTAGGTCCTTCTTGTCGTAGACAGTAAGGGACCATAGGAGAAACTTGCCACTTTTGCCACACACCTGGGCTGCTTAGGATGTTTTTGTAAAGTCTTTGAATGTTTTCTCAACTTTTAACCATTCTGTTGGAAAGTGAATTTTTTTATACATGGCACATCTTTTAGAAGATGAGCTATGAAATTTCTTTTGCTACTGCTGTGGGCTGTGTGATCTTGGGCAACTTGCTAATGTCCCCAGGCCATAAAGTTTTTCATGTCACATGATTTCAAGGTCCTTTTAAATTCTCTTGTAATTTTTATTATTTCAGTAGTGCTAGTTACAGAACTATTTCATTTAACATTTCTGAGAGGCTGCTTTTTGTTTGCTGCAGGGTATGTGAACTCAGACAAAAGACTCTAAAAAGTCGGAGAAGGCTACATGCTGCCTCACCCTTCTGATTAGAACAGCGCTTCTCAGCCTGTGTTGGGGTTTCCCAGGGGACACCTGAGGCCATCAGGAAAGATAGATATTTACGTTATGATTCATAACAGCAAAATTACAATTATGAAGTAAGAATGAAATAGTTTTTATGATTGGGGTCACCACAGTATTAGGAATTGTATTAAAGGGTCGCAGCGTTAGGAAGGTGGAGAGGCACTGAGTGAGAACGTCCAATATGGGAAGTGTGGATGGGGTGGCTCGCAGTGTTCTGTGCCAGGCCCTGCATTGGCCCTGTGAAGATCCAAAGACCAGTAAGCAAGCTCCCTGTTCTCTAGAATCTCACAATTTATTGGGGAAACATTCAACCAGGGGCAGGAGCCTCTAAGACTCACAGGAACTGGGATAGTCAGTTATATGGGATGAGTGGCAGCGGAAAAGACTTCATAATAGAATCAAGTCTTTAGCTCATGACTGATTAGTTAATACATGTGCGCTAGGTGGAATGTGGAGAGAGATGCCGAAAGAGCTAGTAGAATAGACAGACCATGCAGAGGAAGGCTCCTTGGCAAACTCAGAGTGATGAGGAGTTTGTGCACAGTAGTGTGGGTTGGAGGCTGAGATGATTAGAGGATCAGGGAGGTTTGCGAGTCAGGAAGAAGAGAGTGATTGAGAGGTAGGACCAGGCTATACAACGCCAGGCCCACCCTCAGTGACCTACTTCTGCCAAGGCTGTGCCACCTAAAGGCTCCACAATCTTCCAAAATATCACCTCTAACCAAAGACTAAGTGTCTAGACTTGTCAGCTAATGTAAGATATTTCAGTTCAGACCACAAGATGTCACTGGTATTAGATCGGGGGAGTCTTGAATGTAAAAAGTTGAATCTGTAGCCTATAGGTAACAGAGAACCATGGAATGTTTTCAAGAGACCAGTGTGGCTATTACTCGGAAGTTAGACGGGAACTTAAAAAGACCAGACCCAGAGCATTTAGAAGCAGTTGCAGTGGCTAAGTAGGAAGAGATTAGATCTTGGATTGGACTTGGCCTCAGCTGTAGGGATGGAGGCATAGAGCTCTCAGGACGAGAAGCCATTAAGTCTGATGATGATATCAGTCCTGTGAAGCAGCCAGGGAACGATTAGTACTGCCAGTTTACAGTACAACAAAACCGAAGCTCAGACAATTAAGTGACTTGCCCAAGGTCTCACAGCTAGTAAGTGGCAGAGCCCAGGCTACATCTCATTTCCCTACTCAGTTCATGGTTCAGGTTGATGGTCCCTTGCTGCCTCTCTTTGTAAATGTGCTTAACAGATTGTTCTAGTGTCAGAGGGCATGAGGGTCTCATATCCAGGAAGTGAACAACTCAGCAGCTAGGTCTCGGCGGCTCATGGTTTTGCTTTGTTTTTATTTTTCTCTTTACACATCTATAGTAATTATATAAAGTCTTAAGTAAATGGCTTAATAATGCTTTCATGTGATATATCTGCAGTTAATGATCGCTTAATTCAAAGGATAAAACATTTTTAGGAAGTAGTTCCTTTTTGGCATCCCAAAACATGCCTGCCTGACAGAGAGCTCTCTCTATTGCTGTGCTGCTAAGAGTTTCAGTTGGCATTGGTTTCATCCAGCAGCTGAGCTCCGCATTGCTACCACCATCAGAAAGGATTACTGTGGAGCTGCAAAGAGATACAGACTCATACAGTTCATGAGGAGGTTGAGTTGACTGTTAAAAACTTATTTTCATTTAGTTTTCACATGTATCTATTTTTTTAAATTATTAACTATTCAAGCATTGAGAAAAAATACAGAAAATGCTGTTTGTTTTCTGTATAATAAAACCAGAAGAAACGTCTGGTTCATTTGTAAGATGGAAAGTTTAGCCTGAGTGATTGCTTAGGAAAGACAAGCAATGACACAATGACACTTGCTTCTTTCCTGATTGATTTGCAACATTACTTCACTGTGACATGCTGTCTTGTTCACTCCCTGGTTGATGTGTGGCTGAATTGCATCCCCAGTAGACCGTAAGTACCTTGTGTGCAGTGACGTAACCCACGTGTGTTCTTGTCCACCGTGGCACTCCCCTCGATGCTGAGTGTAGTTAGGCCAGTACTCTGTGGCTAATTTTGATTTAACTTCAGTTGTCACACAGTCCTTCAGACAATTGTCAGACTTTTGGCTTATAATGTTAATTATATGCCCCACTCTGAAGAAGGAAAAATGTCAGAATAGAACAAGTCGGGACCTCTAAATTCTCCAAATTGTTACGGCTAAATTGGGAGCTTTTGGTTCTTGGTAGAGGCCCACTGAGCTCTTAGGCATGGAATTGCTCTGTTTGGCTCTCAGAGCTACATAATTGACACAGCAGTAATCTGTTTGTGGATGTTGTGGCCTCCAGCCACGTTGAATGGCAATCCCTGAATTTGGAGACATTGTGATAAGATTTTTGGCACTAATTGGATCCTTTATTAACTCCTTTAATATTATCACCCACCCTTTGGAGACAGACACCCAGGGTGTTTATTCAAAGCAGATTCCCTTCTGCAGGCGCCACACACTGTCCTGGCTGCCTAGCAAGGGCTCTGGGCTCTGCATGGAGCTGTGCCGTCTCCATTTCTCTTGCCAGATTCTCCTTTTGGTGTCACTTTCCTGCCCATGATTTCCTTCTCATTCCTCAGCATTTGCTGTATATATTGCGGGCCATGAATGCAAGCAGAGTCAGCCTATGGAAGTACATTCTGATTCTAGTTCAGAAAAGAGCAGCAGCGTCCACAACCTTCCCTAGCCATTATAACTCTGTGATAGAAGGAACAGAGATGTTAGTTGTAAACCAGGCAGCAAAGACATTGTAGAATCTCTGGAGGTAGCAAACCCGTTGGAATCTATAGGACCAGCATACTTTCTCATTATGCTTCCCTGTCTTTCCTTACCCACTTATTAAAATATTTCAGGTTCATCTGATTGTTGTCAGTCCAGCCCCCTTTACTGTTAATATACCTTAGAATACTCTGTGTCCAAAACTCCCAACATCTTATTAGAATGGAAAAGATACTATAAAGAAAAAATTAATCATTTTTTAAACTTAAAATAGAAATTTGGATCAAAACTGTGTCTCCTCTGGTGTTTGAAAGGATAGATTTCTCCTTTCTTTCTTCCTTTCTTTCTTTCTTTTCTTTCTTCCTTCCTTTCTCCTTATTTCCCCTCTCTCCTTTCTCTCCTTCTTTCTCTCTTTTTCTCTTTCTTCTTTTTTATAAGGGCATTTTCCCCATATTTTCTCTCTCCTTCCCCTCAGGATACTATCACGGTAAGTTTTTGAGTCACTCCCCACTTCTAGAACACTTAATGAAATTTCTCAAGCTGAGCTTTGAGCTATCCTGAAAAGTCTCCACAGATCTCAATCTAATTTCTACATACCTACCCCAATTTTGACATGTATTTTCACAATGGTCAAAGGATCATCTCTAACTCATAAGGAGCTGTCCCAGTTGGAGCATCCAGTACCGCCCATTAGGAGATATTCAGATATATGGAAGAAGTATGTCTATCTGACCATGGCTGGTATGCAGAAGGAGTTGGCAAGGAGTGCCCTGTTGCATGACTGATAACAGAGCCACAGTGCTCAGGCCTTGAGGCTGCCGTGCACAGCTCAGTCCGTTAGAAGAGGTGCTGTCCCAGGGAGGCTCATGTAAGATGGTAGTTACTTGTCGGTTTCTCTCTGGAAGCGACTCACACTTACTAACCATACCTCAGATAAGTTTCAGACCACAGGGAATCTTTTTAAAAGACTCAGTTAATTTGACCCACCACACTGTCAAAGACTTCCAAGTTGCTTCATGTAAATGAGAAGGTGGTAGAGGAACGTACCATAAACCTTAGACCAGAAGGTCAGGTAGAAAATGCTGATGTTCAAGGCCTTCTTCATGGTTTTTATCATGGGTAGAAAAATCCTGAGTCTTAGTATTTAAGTGTAGGTTCCTTGGATTTAAGTCATTTGGGAGCTCACTTCAGCACTCCTTCCAACCTACAATTCCATCTCAAAAAGGCTGACTCATTCTGTGTGTCTGAGCAGACTCCTTGAGTTATGTTTCTGTCTAGCACAAAACCCTTGCTTTTGTGTCTGTAATTGGTGATGCCCACTTCTTATTTCTGCCTAATGCCATTCTTGTGTCTTCCCTTAAGCCACTCTGCTGATGAAACAAGCCTGGCCACAGAACTCATCTTCCTGTGGCACTGAAGGCACCTTCCACCTCCCAGTGGACACCGGGACCGAGAACCGAACTTACCAAGCATCCTCTGCAGCTTTCAGTAAATACAGCCTGTCTCCTATCCCTGTTCCCCTTGGTTGGGACTAATTTGTTTGTAGCAAGAAAGGAAAGGGAATTTTTTTTAAGTGACATTTTAAATGTAAACACTGTTTTAAGAGGTTCTCCTTCCTACTCAGGCAGGAAATTGGACTTTGACATTCAAGAAAGATGGTCATCTTTGATTATGCCTTTAGCTTTAGGATACTGTCCCACAGCTGGGAGAGGGAAGCATTCCTGGGGCAAGAACTTAGATTTGTGAGAGACTGTTACTGATTTCTAGGGGGAAGGACCAGGGGCCATTTGAATGCCCTTGTGTATCTTTGAACAGAGGCGGCTCTTCCCATCCACTGGATTTCTTGACTTTAGCACTCTTGGCATCTGGGCCAGATAAGTTCTTTCCTGTGCATGGTACGATGTTTAGTAGTATCTATAGCCTCTCTCAGTTAGATATCAGTAACAAAGCGCCATTGTCACACCCAAAATTGTTACTAGATATTCCTCTGGAAAAGAAAAGTGTCTTCTACATAGGAAACACTGCCCTAGTTCCTATAAGCTACACTGTGGAAACATGCTGTGACATGGACAGAAGCCAGCAGCCAGAATGATCATATTCATCCTGAGGCTTGGTGGGGTAACTGATGTGTCACCTGATGCTGTCACCTTTGTCATAACACAAATGATTCCAGTGAGGACCCTCATTTAGAAAGTACCGCGTGGAAGGACTTGTCCTGCGGCAGCCGTCAGCCATGGGAATGGTTAGCTTTGGATATGGGGAACACTGATGTGTGAATTGATGCCAGCAGGCCCTGGACAAGCCCTTAGCAGGATGTTGTAGGAAAGTAACTTACTAGGTAGGCTAAGAAAATTCATTGACCTTGTTTTCTTTTCCTTTAAATATCCAATGTCATTGCTTCTCAGCTTTTTGGTTGCAATCAAGTGTAAAATATCCATTGTTGGAGCTAAAGAGATGGCTCAGTAGTTAAGAGCACTTGGCTGCTCTTTTCAGAGGACTCATGTTCAATTCCCAGCACCTGCATGGCAGCTCACAACCACCAGTAACTCCAGTTTCAGGTGACCTAGTGTCCTCTTCTGACCTCTTTGTGTATTAGGCATGAATGTGGAGCACACAGACAAATTCATACACATAAAATAAAAACAAATCTTTAAAAATAAATAAATTAAATATCCAATGACAAGCTTAGAATGGTGACACATGCCTGAAATCCTACCACTCAGGAGGCAGAGGCAGGTGGATCTCTCTGTAAGATAATAGCTAGCCTGGTCTACATAATGGTTTCCAGGCCAGCCAAGGCTACATGGTGAGCCCTTGTCTTTAAAGAAACAAACAGCAACAACAAACGTCATTTTCTCCCTGTTGTCATTGTCCTTACCTGTCAGCATTTTACTAGCTCAGCATGGCGTACTGTCTTATAGATTCTGCTTTCAGAATCAGCCCCTCATTCAATCAAAATTATAATCCTATGAAGTTCGGATGGACTTTCATCCCTTTTTTGAAAGCAGAATTTCAAAAAAGTAATATGTCCAACTCTGTATAATTACAGAGGCAGCACAGCTGTAAAAAGATAACTTTCGAGCTAGGTTTCTATTCCTGATTCTTCAAGAGGCTGGGTTTGCTCTTTTCAAAAGACAAATGAGGTGGGCATGGTAGCTTAGCACCTATAATCCCAGCACTCATGAGGCTGAAGCAAAAGAATCACAAGTTCAGGCCAAGTTAGGACACATAGTAAGTATTAAGTCACCCTGAGCTACACAGTGAGACTTGAAATAGTAGCTTCATTCCTTCCAGAGGTTGCCCTTCTTACAGCTAGGTAGTCTTGAGTGCCTTACCTTCTGTGCTAAAAATCTTCTAAACAGAAATGTCCAGTAGTCATATGTTGCTCTCCCCTCCTAGACAGGCTGTCAAGTTTCTACATAGGACCAAAGTGTATCACTTTCAAGGAAGTAATATATAAATGGATGTAATTTTTTTAAATGGATTTGAGGTTGGATTGACTGACTCATGTAGGCTCACAAAGGCTTTTCTGAGCATTCAGATTTTGTTTGCTTTTACATTCAGGCACTTTGACAAATTCATACCAATTTAACCAATACACTTGCTAAAGCCTGTTCATAATTAGGTATCCCTCTTACTTATTCAGCGCTTTATTGTTTAACTACCAACAAGGAGACATAGAGGTCAAGGCAAGATTCAGGCATACAGTGTTGTTTTGTCCAGACTTTGTCCAAATGTATAAATCTGATGATCAATAAACCAATTAGTGTAAAAGGTATCCTTGATGTGAAGATCAATGTCTTTGAATGTAGGTAGGGCTCTACAACTGAAAAAGACTTATGACAGCAAACAGAGTTAAGAGAGAGCAACAAAGGCTTTATCTTGCTAATGCACACTGTGTCTTTATATTCTCCCGTTTGATAGAGCCTAAAACTCTAGCTAGGAACCTGAGACAAACAGCAGGCAGGCATCATAAACAAAACCTCTTATAAGGCAGAGCTGGCACTTCTAGTGGCAGAACTCCTTTGTCTCATGACACAGCCTTTAATGAAACAGGGATACAAAGACCAGTATACCAGATGCCCAAGATTGTACTGTAGAGGCAGTTAACTCAGAAACAGCTCTACCCAGGGCAACATCAGCTCTGATCTTGGAGCCAGTTCTATGACTCGAGATATGCCGTGTGATCCTCTGAGAGGGAGCAGGTTGAGTGTAAGGCTTAAATGTCTTTAAGGGGATAGCATACCAAAGTTCCCATTTTGTGACCTTCAGATTTTGCTACTTTTCAAAGTAGCTAGGCCTCCAGGCAATGAGTTGGATCTAAATTTACTTGAGTAAAAATCCATGAGATGATTTTGCAATAAGCCCAACAACTTCTTTTACTACGATACACAAAACAATAAACCCTAACTTTTTATGATATCTAAGCCTGGGATAGTAGCCCTAGATTGTCAGTGTCCCCAGGATGTGGACAGGATATAGATGATGTCCTCATAGAAGTCCTACTGAAGTACTCAGGACTTAGAATTTCAGCATCAGAAATGCTCTCTGAAATGGTCTAGTACAAATGAAGATATTCCTGAGGCAGGACTGACTGGAAAGGATCTCAAGAAAAAGGCCTGAGCTTGCATGGCTCCTGCAGCCTCAGGGAAGATCCTCCTGCCCCTGAGGTAAGCCTGAGATGCACTGTGGTTACTGAGTGCTTTGTGCGGTCACTCTCTGTTTAGCATCTCTCATCTGTGAAGTTCTCATCGCAGAGATTCCCAAGATCTCCTCCAGCTCTGCGGCTCTGCTTCCCACTCCCTTCTTCTAGAGATGAAAGCAGGCTATCCCAGCCTTTCTTTGACTGCCAAGGGTATTTAGATACTGATTTGTATTCTGAGTGTGTGTGTCTTGTTTCATAACATGAAGGTGGAACATTCTCCTACAAGGTTATTCTTAGATGTGTAAACCAAATTCTACTGCATCTCTTAGAACCTTTTGATTCTCTGCAGAGGGGCAACCCTGATACTTTGTAATATGATTGCCTTTGTTGCTTAGATGGGGTGGTGCACCTTCCCTGGGAAAACTAGAAATTCCAGAGCATGTTCTCCAGTCACATAAAAGAAAGCTGTCTTCTTTGCTGGCTTGTTAAAGAATTGTAAAATTTTATAATCTTAGAACCCTGGAGCTTGTGTTCCAAGTTGAGCCGACCTAGTCACAGTCCAGCTCTTGCCTCTTGTAGTTTCTGAGAGCAGACTGTGCTTGTGTGCCCGAGGAGAAGACACTTCCTACTGTCTCTACACTGAGAGAGAAAGTAAGAGCTCACCTATATGGACCCTGTCAGTCATCCAGTTAGTTGGTCTCCATGCTGCTTGTAAACACTACTCTGTAGGTAGTGCATCTGGAGACAGGTGACTACTGGTTCATGGTGACCTGTATAGAAAAGACAGTAAATTCTGGCAGGATCCTCCACATCTCAATTTTGGCTTTTGTTTTTGGGTGTCTTTTGGTTTTTAATTTGCTGTACTGGACATCATAGTTTTGTCAGCTTGTTTTTTTTTTTTTTGTTGTTGTTGTTTTTGCTTTTGTTACCTTTAAATTAAGGGTCAGTAAGCCGGGCAGTGGTAGCGCACGCCTTTAATCCCAGCACTTGGGAGGCAGAGTCAGGTGGATTTCTGAATTTGAGGCCAGCCTGGTCTACAGAGTGAGTTCCAGGACAGCCCAGGGCTACACCGAGAAACCCTGTTTCGAAAAAACCAAAAAAAGGGGGGGGGGTGTCAGTAAACTTGTCTATAAAGAACCAAATAATACTTTAGGTTCAAGGGTCATATGGTCTCTGTAGCTACCATTTTGGTAGGAACAGTTGGTCCATCCTGGTGGTTGGCATAAGTCTATAATCCTAGCTACTGGGGAGGTTGGAGTAAGAAGATTGAAAGTTTGAGCTAGACTGAGTCATAACATGAGTTCGAGCCCAGCCCGACCAATCTAATAAGATTCTATTTCAAAATAAAATTAAAAAGAGGGCTGGAGATACAGCCCAGGGATAGAGTACATGCCTAGTATGTGGGAACTTCTAGGTGTGTACACACACACACACACACACACACACACACACACACACAGTAACATACTCTGTAGTAAAGCAAATTTGAAAAGTAAAGTTTCATACATACTCTATCTTCGATATTCACCATTTACACTATTATTAAAGACTTCTTTTCCCTCCTAAAACTAAGGTCTAGAGATTTTCCATTGTTTAACCAAGTTTAAAGGAAAGCTAGACCCTAAGTCCACATCTCTTCTCTTCCAACAGAAACCTGCTCCACTCTGTACCTTCCCCATTCCTGCCCCCTTTGTAGAAAAAGCTCTATGGAACTAACAGGGTCTTTGGTAAGTGTCTTATTGGCCAAAGCTAAAGCCTAGAAAAGTCTAGGAATGGCAGGCAGATACAACTAGAATAGAACCAAAGGCTAAAGACAACATGTCCCCACTGGGGCTTTAAAACTGAGGTTCCCATAGAAGAACGTAGAGTCTTTAGAGGTTCCTAAAAACACCTGCTTCACTCAGCCTCTGGATTTTCTGTGGAAAAGAGAGATGGGGTCCCTTGCTGATCACCAGGTTCCATTGGGTGATTCTTAAGAACGCAGTCTTGATGATCTCTGTCAAGTTATTCTATGAGCATAAGCTCTTACTTAAGATGATTAAGGCAGCAGCATGACAGCTCTGTAAGTGGCCCCAGGCCTGACTTCTGAGCCTCACTTCTGTCCATCCTTCGGAGTTATGGACATATCATAGGTTCTAGGTCAATGTGTGTCTTTCTAATTCCTAACTTCAGGTGTTCGGGGCAGGGGTGACCCTTCTCCAAGCCACAGGAAAGAAGGGAAAGTCCAGCTCTACAGAGCATCCTAGGCGATAAGGATCTTTGAGTGGTGTTTTTTTTGTTTTGGTTTGGTTTTTTTAATGGGTTTTTTTTATCTTCAGACTTGGTGAAGAGGAAGCGGCTATTATTGATATAGCCCATAATGGTAGATAAGAAGAGACAGAGACAGAGACAGAGAGACAGAGAACACTTAGGATATACATGTCAAACCAGCCTGGGCATCATAATGAGTCCCTGAGTAAAAATCAAAGGGGTTAGGAGAGAATGGGGAAGCAAGATGGAGAAAGATAAGACCATCAGAAGATGTCCTGAGATGCTGTGTAAGGAGCCAGAATGAGAGCAGAGCAATAAGAAATGAGGGAGTAGCAGTACACTCTAAGTGTGTGCCTGCCTTCCCATACAGACAACTCAGAACCCCAGGCTGTCTGTCAGCTGAAAGGGCCCCAGAGAGACTGTTTGCTTCTAGCTTCTTTTTTAGATAAGAACCCTGGAACCCAGAGAACTAAAACGTACCCAAATCATACTTGTAGCATCAGGACTGAGGGAGTTGCCTGGGGCCAGGGCTCTGAGGGTAGAACCCTGATTTTTTGTCTGTCCTATCTGTGTTTCCAGCTAGACTCCCATTCTTGTTTGAGGAATTGTTACTGGGCCCTGCTACCTTCAAGTAATGCTGTTCTACTAACTAACTAGACATTTCTTTTATTGCCTTGTACAGGATATACTGCAGGGACACCATACAAGGTTCCACCGACCCAGAGTAATACTGCTCCACCCCCCTACTCCCCATCTCCCAACCCCTATCAGACGGCCATGTATCCGATCAGAAGTGCCTATCCCCAGCAGAATCTGTATGCCCAGGTAGGTACACATGGAGGGCCTCTGCCTCAGGGGCCTCCAGCCAGGATGGGGTGGCATGGGATGAGGAAGAGAAGAGTTAATGGGCCTGGCCAGCTATTACTGTAGTGTCACTGAAGCAATATTCCTGTAAGACTGCCTATTCTGCCAAGGGTGAAATGTGAAGTCCGTTAGGTTAACAGAGCCCCAAATGTCAGAGGGCCGTTAGAAATCATCCAGCATAACTCCTTTGTTGAACAAGTGGGGAAGCTGAGGCTGTAACGGAGAAAGACTTGTCTCAGGTCACACAGTGAGTGGCTGGGTGAGGCAATGCTATCCACGTCTCGATCTCCCCTCTTTTAATCTCATACCTTCCTCCCCGTCATCAAAATCTGTGAACAAAGTAGGAAAGAATACACATAGATCCTTCGTGTGTGCTACAGGCCCTCCGTGACCTGAGCCATCTTTTAGTGTGCCTTCTTGGCCCCATTTGGACTTCCTCTGCTGGAGAATGTGTATAACTGATAGGAGGCAAGAACTGTATACGGCTGCAGCGTAGCCAGGACACGCTCTTCTGAAGTGAAATTCTACCTGAGGTATAGGTAGTAAGGAAAGGACTTTCTGAGTTTAAAAACCAGTTATGCTACTAGGCAGTGGTGGCGCACGCCTTTATTCCAGCACTCCGGAGGCAGAGGCAGACCAGTCTCGGAGTTTGAGGCCAGCCTGGTCGACAGAGTGAGTTCCAGGATAGCCACAGGGCACTACACAGAGAAACCCTGTCTTGGGGGAAAAATAGCTATGTTGGTGCTGGAGAAATGGTACAGTGGTTAAGAGTACTTGCTGTTCTTTCAGAGAACCTGGGTTCGATTCCCAGCATTCACTTGGCAGCTTACAACCATCTGTCACTCCAGTTTCAGTGGATTCATTGTCCTCTTCTGGCCTCTGTGCAAGTGGTACACAGACATATATGCAAGCAGAACACACATTCACACACATATATGTTTAAACAAGTCATATAAAGCATTTTTAAAAAGTATCTATGTTATAGAGTATACTACAAAACTGGGGCATGACAATGTGTGCTTCTAATCCCAGTATTGGGAAGAAGTTCAAGGTCATCCTCAGCCACATAGTGAGTTCAAAGCCAGTCTGCCTGGAAAATATATAAGTAAGTAAATGGAGAAAACAGGAGGCTTGAATTAGCCTATGGCATATTAGCTGTGTAACCTCTAAGGTTACATACAATGAGTCTCTTATTATTTACTAGTAAGAATTTCAGGGTTAATCTCAGATGCTGCTGTCTGCTCCCAGGGCTCAGCAGGCCTGTAAACTGTATAGCCCAAGAGGCAGCCATGTGACCTGGGAAGTGGGACATCACTGCAGACTACTGTCTCCATCCTCATTTTTGCTCTAAGGGGAACTAGGAAGAGACATCTTAGGAATGCCACCAATAAAGACAGAATGAACATAACAGCATTTGTACCAGTGTATGAATGCCATTAATAATTTTCTACTTGTTTGGCTCTGCTCTGGTGTCTCCATGCTGAGACTGCATTCCTTATTGTTAAATTAGGGGCAAGGTAACACCTTGGAATCATATTTTTAAAAATTTAAAATGTTAATGCTGAGGCTAAAGGAGAAAAATCTCTTACTCAGCAATTCGTCCTTTCGGCTTGAGGAGTGCAGCAAGATGGAGTGAAGAGGGCCTTACTTTCTCCCACCAAGCTGAGCCATAGCACTGAACTGACCTCAGCTGCAGAATGAGACACAGCAGAGCCCCAGCCTAGACCTGTGTTCCTAGGCCAAAGCTTCTCTTGCCTGGTTGCCTAAAGCCTGGGAAAAGCAAGCAGCCATGTAACCTCAGCCTCTCTTCCCAGGGAGCCTACTACACACAGCCTGTGTATGCTGCCCAGCCCCATGTCATCCACCACACCACGGTTGTCCAGCCCAACAGCATTCCCTCTGCCATCTACCCAGCTCCTGTTGCTGCCCCCAGGACCAATGGTGTGGCCATGGGCATGGTGGCAGGCACCACCATGGCAATGTCAGCAGGTAAGAGCAGCATCTGCCCAAGTGTCGTTTGCTCTCTTTCAGGAATTCCTCACACTGGAGGACAGTCATGGAACTGGCTGAGCCCAGCATGAGAAATCCTATGCCAGGGCAGGGGGCTTTCCAGGAAGACAGGGAGGGATGCTCTAAAACTTAGAAATGCAGAGTCTAAATTATTCAGAGGGATAAGAAAGATTGCACACAAGATGGGCACAATGAGCGAGGCCTGGAGTAGTGGATGAATGGAGGCTCAGCAGAGATGGAAGGGCAGGGAAGGGCAAGCAGAAGACTCAGTGTGATACACTCTCAGGAAGGGCCAAGGCGTGTGGGAACGGGGTGAGGCCTGCATGCTTGCAGGGGAGAGAGCTAACCCTTTTCCTAGGAAGAGGTGGGCTTGGGATTGAGCCTCTGGCTATGGGCAGGATCAGGAGAAAGGGAATTTAGTGGAGGGACAGTGACAGTGGGCCTCCAGGAGCAGCAGTGGTCCGGGAAGGACACACAAGCACTCTGTTGATTAGCGGGGAGGAACATAGGTCCCTTCCCATAATTAATTGTAAGAGCCGAGAGAATAGGAGTCCCTGAAGACCCTTCTGGTGACAAGTTCTGCGCCTGAGGAACCTTGGGGATAAAGGTGGGGAGGGTAGCCTTAGAAACATGGGTGTTCCATGAAAAGCAGGAAGACTACAGGGCTTTGACTTCCTGACAGAAACCCAAGCTTTGAAGAACCAACTAAGCTGCCATCTGAAGTAAGAAAGGAGGGTACCATGGCTGCTCGGTACAGAGGCCGTCTGCTAGGAACTTGCTCAGTGCCAGCCTACTGTTAGGGTCCTTAAGACAGAACAGAACCCTGCCCTTAAAAACCTAGGGAGTTTAGAAAGAAGAGAGAACCAGGAAAGCTAATAGTTACCACTCAGTGTGTATGCGATAAAAGAAGCATGCAAAGAAAAGGGAGGGGTCCTTAGAATAATGATCCTGTCTTCCTTCACCCTAAGTGCTCACCAGGCAGTCCAGGGTTATGGGGTCATGAATAGGAGGAGCAGCCACGCAAAAGACCGCTTTCCTCCTCTCCATCCCTGTACCCAGATTCCAACCTCCTCAGGTGTCCTCTTCTCTCTGCACGCTCAGGTACCCTGCTGACCACACCCCAGCACACTGCAATTGGGGCACACCCTGTCTCCATGCCCACGTACAGGGCCCAAGGAACCCCTGCGTACAGCTACGTGCCCCCGCACTGGTAAAGCCTGCAGCCCATCCAAGTGAGTAGGGTTGGGATAGGAGGGAAGGGGGGGGCACGTGAAGGAACTGCCTCAAAAGAACTAGCTTGGGTTTGATGTCATCACGTGGTACCTGCTCCAGGTTCTCTTTACAAATGTCACAGTTTTCGTGGTAGTTCTGATCTCCAGCTCTGTGGTTTTGGGTAAACAATTTAAAATCACTTGGCCAATTAAAATTGAGGTGGAGCTCAGCGTTTGTCCTCTGCTTTTGACTTGTGTTCATTGTGAAGTCTTCTAGAGGTTCAGTCCTCCAAATGAAGCCTTACCTAAATCATATGCCTATGGAGGCCCTGATGCCCGGCTCCCTTACAACCCTCAGCAGCTCAGCATTATTTCCATGGACCAAGAGCCTGCTGCGCCCCTGGGAAGGCATGGAGGGCTCCATTTAGGGCTCCCAAGCAGGGTCTGGGGGGAGAGTCCAGTGATTTCTCAAGTGGCCTGTGGAGTGTCACTCTCTTTAATGGTGTCCCTTTCTTCTCCAGATCTGGAGTCACATTGTATGCAACTACTCGAGTCTTACCGGTGCTGAGCGGTCTTCTAGCAGCACCACCTCTATTTGCAAGAAGAGACAACGGAAGTGCAAGGGTCACTTTATGCATCTTTAATGGTTTTGATTTTTATTTTTGGTTTTTGTAAAAGCTGCTTTTTCTAATCTCCTAGGAGCCTCCCCTCGTGCCTCCCTCTTAGCCACTGCCCTTCTGGCTCTAGCCCTTCTCCCCCCGACCAGGCCCTGGCCTCTCTGCACTTCTTCCCTTCCCTAAGCACCCTGTCCCTGGGATCCCAGTGTAGTAGCAGGCAGAGAGTGAGGTCTATTGCGGTGGTTCATCTAAAGGCTAGACTCGTTTGGAGAGCGTAACAGATGTGGCCTCTGTGTGGAGCAGGAGCTGTGAGCTGTTGAGAAGGTCACATCTCTGTCAGATCGTCATTTTCTGAAGCAAGATTAGTTCAAATACAAAGAAATATCTTCTAAGAACCATCACAACAGACCAAGAACAAACCCACCTGGTTAGCAGCTTCATCTCCCCAGGCTCAGAACCTGGGAAAGCAGAGAACTTGGGGAAGGGTGGAGGGAGGGAAGACATTGGGGAAGCAGTGTGAAGAAGGGCAGGAGGGTACTCAGCTCTGGTTTGAAAGGTCTCTGGCCACATTGCTGGGCCTGGACTTCTGATTTGCACAGTGATGTTAACTGACCTGGCACTTCCTTCAGAGATGCTTTGACCTCAGACCTGCCAAACGCTGCATGGTGGTGGGATCCCAGCATCCGGAGGCTTTTGAAGGCCAGGTGTTTGCATAATCCCACACTCAGCCTCGTGGGCCTACTCCGAGGAGCTTCCTCCTGATGGGGGTAGGAACTGGTGGCGTTTCTCTCCCTTGCCCTTCTGCCCTTCCCAGTGCTGGGGCGCACACGTCTGTCTGTGGGGCTGGCAGGCAGGCCAAGCTCTTGGTTACCTTGTGCCATGTCACAGCCAAAGTGAAGGAACCACATTCCAGGTGGGAGCTGGCGGTTCTGAAGGTCAGGATAGTGAAGGAAAAACAATAGCAATAATCATTTCATACTCATGGACTGAAGGGACCTTAGCATTCATCATCTCACCCATTCCCCATCTGACACATGAGGAAACTGAGGCCCAGAGAAGCAGAAGGACTTCTCTGAACCTCATTGTAAATTAGCATTAAATGCAGCCTTCCTACCTACTGGCATTTTACCTACAAAAATTTTGCTAGGGATGGAGTGGCTTGACTTTGTAAAAATTAAGTCAGCAGTGCCCACATCTGGTGAGCTCTGGAATGACCTCCAGGCTTGTTTCTGCTGTTTTCCCTCACGGACTCCAAAGGTGGGGGCTGAAGCTTAGGCAGAGGCCACATAGGGCAGATGGCAGAAATAGAAAGTACATTTGGAAAACCTATGAATACATCTGGAATGTTCATCCTGACCCTGACTCCACTCCAGGAAGAGGAACAGGTGGCCTGGCTGGAAGGAGAGGCTGTGCACTTAGGACAGTAGCTCTTTATCCCAAGAAGAGAGGAAGGGAGCCACCGAGAGAGGTGGGCATGGATGAGGCCAAGTGGGTACAGTCACATCTGGGAGAAGAGGAGGTACCCCGGGACAAGGAAGTTCTTCCTAGTCTCAGACAGGAAACGGATTGGCCAGCCACCCGCCTGTGCCCAGCTAGCAGAGCCGATATCTTCATTGGGTGGAAAGAGAAGATCTTATGTGTAAAATTGGATCACTGGTAATATTTCAGACTTGAATTATTTTCATTTTAAATTCATTTTAGACTTGGACATCACCTTCCTATTTCCCAAGTTCCCCTAAAGGAAAAAGAAAAAAGAAAAAGGAAACCCTTGAGCTGGAATGACCTCAGTCACAGTCTGACTGTCCCCAGGAGGTCAGAGTTCTTCAGCATCTGTGGCAGAGAGCTAGAAGTTAAGGCTCCTACCTTCCTGGCCTTCCAGGAACTTCAGGACCAGGAAACCTCAGCTGTTCTGGGGTGCTGACAGGGTTTCATTTTAAAACAAAGTTTTCCAGTGTTAATCTGATTTTAAAACACCTCTCCCTATCCTTTGTGGTTTTGTAGAGGTGGGTGAAGGTTGCTAGATCATGTCTAACATGTTCAAAGAACGCCAAACTGATAATGGTGGAATAACTGTAGGATACCTTTGTCAGTGCTTCATAGGTTTCAAAGCGCTTCACACCCTTTAATATACTGACCCTGAGAGCAAGCAACAGGTCAGTTATTCCACCCGCTTGACAAATGAGGCAATAGAATCTAAGAAGAAATGAAATGGCCCAAAGTGAGCTCAATGCTGGAATCCTGGCAGGCTTCCTAGACCCTACGGTCTCCAGGTGACCTGGTAGAGGACGAAAAAACAGACCCAGGAATGGCCTTTTAACGTTTCTTCTTTCCACACCAGTAAATAAAAGCTGTTTGTGCCCCTCACTGTTCATGTGGATTAGCCCTGAGAGATGAAGGCATGGTGCCTGCTATTTAATTCATAGAGAATCCAAGGCTCAGAAAAGTACAGGGACTTTCTGGTAAGGAATCCCCTGCTGGCTCTTTTCTCTCCGAGCCTGGTCCAAACATAGGCTCATGTTCTGAAGCATCTGTGCTCTGCATGCCACCTTTGACCTCATCTGTGATTCAAGATCAGAAAAGCCCCAAGGTGAAAACCAAGTATTGACATGCTGTAGTCTAGAAGAACCAGACCCATTAACTCTTTTTTTAGTAAGAGCACAAGAGCCCCAGTTAACCTGGCCTCACCCTATTGTTTGACAGAGATCCACAAGTCTGGCCAAGCTTAGGGAGTCCTAGCAAAGGGACTGAGCCCCTGGCACAGGGTGGTATGTGCTTCAGGTTAGGTGAACACAGCTCCTGGCAAGGTGACAGGTAGCTGGCAGGAGTGCTCTAGGTATCATCTAAATGTTCTGGATGGCTCAGAGGTTAAGACAGATGAGGCCAGAGCTGGAAGGGTCCCCTCACCATAGGATGAGGGGTGTGTGCATGACACTATGAGCTGCCACACTGGCATCACCAAACACAGATACCTTGTCCACACCCATTCCCCTCCCCAGTGCAGAGCTGAGGGAGAGCTGCCTCTGTTCACCAGCCCCCCTTATCACCTTTTGATCATCTTCAACCATGCTTGGCCAGGAAGTCGGAAACTGGACTACTCACACTGAGTAGAAGCCCGAGAGTCTCTTGTCATGCTTAAAACACAAAACAAAAAACAAACAAAAGCCCTATTTTTCTTCCTATAAGATAAAACACCCTTTCCTTCTTATTATCCCAGCAATGCCCTGAAGTGTATACCCCCTTCCCTGAATATTCATCAGGGACACACTTCTATCTGTCCAGACCTCTTTTTGAATGTAAAGTACTTTGACTTTGATTGCCAAAACCTCTACTTTAAAGATGGAGGCAGGGTAGGCACCACGATGCTATGAAGGGGTCAGAGACTTGCCAAAGGACACATACATAGCTCATGAGTGAAAGAGCCAAGATTTAAACTCTTCCGATCCTCTGCTCTTGTTGCTGCCTTCTACTGGATCTCTTGAGTGTAAGCTTGCTTGAAGAAAGAAGGGGTTACTTGCTACCCCACACAGAAGCGTTTATGAAGACTTGAGGAGCTCCGGTTCATCAGCTGAACAGATTTTTAAGATTTTCTGCTTTGGGCCAAGACCTATAATGGGCCCTGGAGACCCAGAGGTAGATCCAGCTGGTAGCACAGATAGGGATTTGCCACAAGAGACCAAACTCAGAACACAGAAGGTGACAACTGCCCAGTACTGAAGATAATTGAGGACAGTAATGTCCACCTTTCAACAAAGAGTCCTGCTTCTGGGAAGTCTGCACACTCCAGCCATCTGACTCCTGTCCAGATCCAACAAGGTACTTTAACGGGACATGGCATAAGCCTGAACTACTGAAAGCATGTCTGGACTGGAGTACCAGGCTTACCTGAGAACCAGAAACTAACTTGTGTCCCATGTATCCCAGTGCTTTCTGGCCATCTAGGCAGTTCAAGTTTGAGACGTAGAGGTGTTTCTTTGGAAGGCTTGATGCTGTGTTCTAAATAGCTTTCAGAAATGAGTCATGGGGAGCACACAAGTAGCACAAGTCCCTTGGTCACCAAGTTTTGGCCTCCTTATTGTGCAGACATGACACATCAAATAAGGCATTGGCTGAACCAGGCTTAGTTCCCTGCATATCAGACATCTTGCCCCTGCTATGGGCTCTGGTCCTCACAGCATTCTGGCTGACTCAGTCATCATTCCATGTGGGACTCATGTTCAGCAGGCTCTGCCTTCCACCTTGAGTTAACTATCACTGCTGAGTGTGTGGCCCCAAGTATCTTGTCAAGCTTGGGAAACTAGAGAAGGGCAGCCTGGGAGAGTGGACAAAGGGGAGCAAATCAGTGGAAGAAACTTAGCTAGGCTCACTGGTCAGACAACACCTGAGCCTCTCGACAGACTTCTGTGACTGTGCCAGGCTGGCAGCAAGGTTTGTCCTTTTCCTACCCCTGTTCCCTCTCCTACCAAAAAAAAAAATTGTGAAATTTGGCATTATGTGGTTCTAGGACTCAGCTTTCAAAATTCCCAGTAGGCCAGCTTCAACATTCCATGGCCAAACTTGCCTGACCTAGACTTGGGTCCCACTCCCTCAGTTCCTCCTGTGGGCATTTCCTAGTTTATATACTGTTAATGCCAGCCAGAAGGCCAGCTAAGAACATAGGAGTTGAAACTGGTTGCCACAGAGCAAAAGAGGGACGTAGAAGACAAAGAAGCACTTGCTTTACTGTGGCTGCTACTTTCAGTAGTCCTTAGGTAGCCCTGCTGTGGCAGTGTGTCCCTTTATCCATTCCAGCCTGAGGGACAATTTTCTTTCCCAAGAGAACAGATTTAAAACAACTTTACAGATAGCAGCAGCCCCACAGGAATCTGCTTTGGGCTTGATCCTAGAATCCTCTGTCTTTGACCCCAGCTCAGCCATCCTCATGCATGAAAGTCAGACTAAATGAAGAATAGGACTGGTCCAAAGACCTCAGGTCAGCCAGATCGACTGGATCTGTCTTGTGAACCAAGCTCCTTACAAGGTGATGCAAGGCTAGGCCTCCTGCACCTTGGAGTTGTCTTTTATCTTTGAAGGCCCAGGGCCTGTCCCCTTCCTGTCTTCAAGGCATCTGCACCCCTCTTTCATATCACATGACAGAGAAGCTTGTTCTCATGGCATGTACCATCCCTGTGAAGAGAGCGTTGTGTATGATTTTGTATTTTTTAATTCATTTTAACCTACAGGTTGGAATCTAATTTTTAAATTTTATTGGAACTCACATTTTAAAACAAATAAAAAACATTTAAAAATAATAATAATTATAATAATAAACCTTTGACCGGTGTCTTCCAAGTAGTTTGATCAGATAATTTATAGGTGTTTTCAAAATACAGCCTGGAGTGTAAAGATTGAAAAGCCCTGTGGCCACACTTGTGTGTATGAAGTGTAAATCTGGCTTTGTTGTTTTGGATTCCTTTGGGTTTTGTTTTGTTTTGAAGATCAGATAGTGATCACTCTGAATGGTTGAAGCCAAGAGTTTGTAACTATGATATTTACTGTAAACTGTAGAACATTCAACAACTATTAAAAGAAAGTTTCCAAAAAAAAAAAAAAAAAAAACCAAAAAACAAAAACAAAACGTGGTTCTTGAGGGAGGCACAGACCTTCTCCAGCCAGTGAGTCCCTGTGCTTCTCCTCCCCCAGGGAATTCTAAGCTGCTTTTTTTACCCGTTCTGAGTACACACCTGGAACCCCAGTACTTTGGAGGTTGGGGTAGGATTGCAACTCAAAGACTGAGGATACGTCCAATGGTTAGAGCACAGGCTGCACTCACAAAGAGCCAGGGTTTGAGTCCCAGGACCCATAGTAGTTCACAACAGTTCTTAACTCGGGATCCCATGCTGCCTTCTGGTCTTTGGGAGCACCATTCATACACATAAAATTCACACACACATACACGTTTATATATGAGTGCATTTATCTCAAAAAAGAAAGCCAGTGTTCCAAGTCTTCTCTGGACTGGGAGGGGGCACAGTGGATGGGAGTTGTGGAGTGGCAGGCTCAGCACCTGGACCATATAATGTGGTGGAAATCCAGGGAAACTGTTGAAGGCTGACATCTATTGAGGCTGAAGTATAGCTCAGTGATGGTGTACTTGTGTGGCAGGGACCCCAACACCAAAAGAAAGAAAAAGGGAAAAGTGACAACAAAAACCTTGCGGTTCCTTGTGGCTTGTGCTTGCTGCTTACTTCTGCTTGTTGACCTTTGAGGTCCTCATACCTTGCTGCAAGGGAAGCTCTGCTATTTGTTCCATGTGGGAGGGAAGTTAAGGAGGGAAGGGCCTTGGCTAAGGTGAAGTTGGAATTCATACTTGGTCTGGTTCCAGAATCCAGGCTCATCACAGAGGAGGTGGTTTCTTTTCTTTTTTTTTTTTAAGATTTATTTATTTTATTTATATGAATACACTGTCACTGTCTTCAGACACACCAGAAGAGGGCATCATATCTCATTATAGATAGTTGTGAGCCACCATGTGGTTGCTGGGAATTGAACCCAGGATCTCTGGAAGAGCAAACAGTGCTCTTAACCACTGAGCCATCTCTCCAGGTGGTTTCTTGAAAAGATAGGATCTCCTCCTCTCCTCAAAGCAGTGAGGGAGTGTCAGGTGGGAAACCAAGAGGATCTTGATGACTTATTACAGGACTTATTACAAATTCACAGGGCCTCATTCACGCCTGTCATTAAGGTCTCCCCCCCTACACACATTGAATTTCCTGTCCCTTCAGGGTGACACCACTGCCAATGCTGCTCAGGCTTTGTCTTACTTTTCTATTGTGAAGGCGCCATAACCGAGGCAACTTATAGAAGAGTTTATTGGGGCTTAGTTTCAGAGGATAAGTCCATACCACTAAGACAGAGAATGTGCACATGGGAGCTACCTGGAAATGGCATGTTGGTTTTTGTTTTTTGTTTTGTTGGTTTTTGTTGTTGTTGGTTTTGTTGTTGGGTTTTTTATTGTTATTTTGTTGGTTTTTGCTTTTCAAGACAGGGTTTCTCTCTCTAGCCCTAGCTGTCCTGGAACTTGCTTTGTGGACCAGGTTGGCCTCAAACTCAGAGATCCACCTGCCTCTGCCTCCTGAGTACTAAGATTAAAGGAGTGCACCACTATGCCCTGCGAGGCATATGCTTTTGAAACCTCAAAGCGTGCCCCCCTCCCCCCACAACAAGGCCATACCTCCTAATCCTTCTCAAACAGTTGCACAGACTAGGGACTAAGCATTCAAATAAAGGAGCCTTATGGGATAATTCTCATTCAGACCACTACACGCTT
The DNA here is from genome assembly GCA_028551405.1 of Uromys caudimaculatus. Lineage (NCBI taxonomy): Eukaryota > Metazoa > Chordata > Mammalia > Rodentia > Muridae > Uromys > Uromys caudimaculatus. The sequence goes on along the minus strand of CM052703.1, from coordinate 93,039,624 downwards.
ACTGGGCATCCAATCACTTTTCTTTCCAGGGCCTGGCCCTCACAATTCATGCTCCACAGCTAAGGGGCCAGAGGCTCAGCATACTCAACTGTAATAAAAGTGGCCAAAAGTGATCACTCCAGAAGTTGAAGCTAGGTGTGTGCACCTGTGTTCACTCAACTCGGTTGCATTAGGTTCAGTAACGTTTTAAGACTTCCCAAGGGCAGGGGTGCAGCACAGAGCCACTGGGCTTGCTTAGCTTGGGTAAGGCCCTGAGTTCCATCCCTAATGCTGCAAGATCAGTAAAACCCTCCATGGGGCAGGATTAGCCAGAGGCCGCCTGCTGGACCAGTGCTACTTTGGCTGGTGCTACAATGGAAATTGGTACACCAAGCCTCACTTGCCCTCCTGACATCCTCCCGGCCTTTCGTTTTGACCATGATCCATTGTGGACCCGATTAAGGGAGGAAAGGATACCTTATCTGAGACAAGGTAGAACATCTTAGGTTCATTTCTATGTCACAGTGGCAGGGTTATTGTGGGCAGAGAGCTAGAGATTGGACCCTACTTGTTCTTCCCTCCAACTCCCACCTCCACCCCCTGAAAAGAGCTGCAGGGATTTGTAGGAAAGTTTCCAAGGGAAGGTGGGGCTGTGGAAACCAAAAATGTCACACATCTGCATCATATCTCTGCCTTGATGTTAGGAGGTTGATGACACAAGCAGCAAATGAAATAAGCCATTCTCTCAGCAAGCAGGAGCAGGGTAGAGAAGTGCTTATAGTGTAGAGGTAGCCTAACCAGCCTGGAAGCCTGAACATGGTGCCTCCACCATGTCTGGTATCTGAATATGTCTCTAATCTAGCCTTCCCAGAGGATGGCTGGGGTCCCCCCTCCTGCCTCACTCTCCAGGACACACTTATCTTCACATGCCACCCAAGTGGCTGTTATCCAAATCTTAAGTAGTAAGTGGGGTTCATGAGTTGGCTGGCTGAAGGGATAGGCAAATTAGAGCTGCCAAACCCTGAGATGCATAAAGTAAATGGATGCCAAGTGTGCTGCGCTCTGCAACCATAGGGGTCATTTCCTTGGATACACAGGAGACCCTGTCTATTCCCAACTCATAAAAGTCCCACAGAGTATCCTGTACCCGGATGTAGGCAGAAGCAGGGGTAGGTGGGCTTTTAAAACGTCTGCCCATCCTGTCAACAGTGGCTTTTTTTCCTTCCCTCCTTTCCTGCCACTGCTAGGCCAACCACCTACCTTGGTTTCTACCCACAAGATTTCTGTCCTCGGTGAAGCCACCTGGACCCCTCTTCCGGGCTAGGCTTTTACACCTCCTGTAGTGTTTGCATGTGTCACTCCCCCCCATATTAAACAGTATACCACACACTGACAAAACCCTAACTTAAGGAAGGTCCCACCGGCCATGGTGACTTTGGTATGGGATAGTGTCTCCTGATTTACCTGGTATTGGTCCAGCTCTCACCACATCCATTAGGAAACTCACCAAGACACTGTCCATCCCCTAGGGCATGACAGCCTTCCTGGCCTCTTAGCCAACTTTTCCCAAATTCTACACCCATTCTTGGCTACCAGGACCCTGATGGCTTTCTTACTGCCAGGCCCTGGGGTCTGCCCTAAAACTAAAACATGGACCCTCTCTGCCCAGTTGTAAATGCCTATTTGAGTGTCTCCTAAGCGCTCCAGGCTTCATATCAAAATACCTTGGACACGATTAGGTTCCAACCATAAGGAGTTCCAGCAGGTCTGCCCTAGGAATCTCTCTGGTCCTCCTGTTTCTCCCCGTCACTTGTGACCCAGGCAGCTATAACAACTTCCTATTCTGGGTGTTTCTGCGCTTTACACTGTGGCCAAACAGGCCAAGGCTTTGCCTCTTCCTCACTGCTGTGGAGGACCCTCCGGCCACTTACTGGTCTGGCCTTTGCTGCTCCCACCTCATGGATCACATTCCCCTCCCACACTGTGAGTTTCTGTGTAACCGCTGCTTCCTCTAGAGCTGTGGCCACTCACCACATGGCTCTTGTGCCCTTGAAATATTAGTTCATGTCAAGACATGTAAAATACAGAAGATTCTAAATTGAAAAAAAGAGCTCGTTCATAATTTTTATAATGATTTTATGTTGCAATGAAAATATTCCGGATATACTAGGTTAAAAATATTACATTTACCCTTTTTTAGAAAACTTTTTGGAATGATTATGGGAACACTTTCACTCACACATCTGGCTCAGCCTGTATTTCTATTGGGAAACCTGACCTCTGGGGACTCAGTGAGAATGAGCCGAGGAGCCACCTCTGCTTGTTTCCCTGGTTTCAGAGGAAGGTGCTGATGAGGGCAGGACAGTGTGTTGCACACCTGGCAGGGCCCTGGAAGCATGAAGTGAGCAGTTTTCAGAGAGAATACAGGGAAAGGAAGCACCTCGTGACAACATTTTCCACCTTTTATTACTCAAGTGTGTGGGGCTGGAGATGTAGGGGCAGGGCAACAGCAGGTTTCAATAAATAAGAAATGGGATGGGCAGTGGGTCCCGCGCCTGCACGGCCCCACATAAATAACGAGGCACTGAGCCAGAGCTAAGACAGGCTGGATTGGCAGTCACCTCTGCTACCCAAAACTCAGGCAGACACTACCACAGGGGCATGGAAACCCACAGGCTACAGGCATCTCTAGCCGCAGGTCTCCTCTTCCCACAGCTCCAGAGCTTGAGGGCAGCAGGGTGGACTGAGGCTCTGCACCAGAGAGCCCTGTCCAAGTCAAGTCATTTTTCAGTTTCATTAAAAATAGCAGGGTAGGGGCAGGCACATGCATTAAGCCCCTTCTGTAGGCATCACCATAATAGTCCCATGGGAGCCATGAAGGCCAAGGCCCAGGAAGCAGCAAAAATAGGCCAGATAAAGCTACTAATGGGAGGGTAGCAAAGTCAAGCTCCCCCCAACAGGACTTAGCCCAGAATCTTCGAAGAGCTGGAGAGGTCCTGGGAACTGAGCTCTCCTCCCCCAATGTCACAGTCAGGTACTCTGCCACCAGTACAGGGCTCTTTGCTACCCCTTCCCTTTATAGGGCCTGCCAGCAGAGAGGGAGTCACATCCAGGGTCCAGGACATGGGCAAGAGTGGCTAGTTCCCAAGGCACAAGCTACAGATACCACTCCTCCACCAGACCAGACCCCTAAGGGACAGAGGGCTCCTATGATGTGTTCAGGGCAGGCACAGGGTTACAGCACCCTGCATGGAAGTAACCGGGGCTGCAGGGATAGGGTGGGCTCTTGATCTCCTGCTCACGTGCTGTGCCACAGGCTGCCTCCTCAGTGGGGCGGACGGTCCCACCTCCAGGACTTAGCCTTTGCAGTTTTGTCTGCTAGGCCTTTGCATCTTGGTCCTCAGTCCCAGCTGCAGCTCTCCCTCCTGTAGGAAGCCTTCAGAACCTCCCAGGACAGGGCAGAGTGTCTAATTCTAGACAGCCCATCAGATGACCAGGTTGCTTTCACTTAGCCGGACCACATATCGGTTCTCCTGGGGGTCAGGATTGAAGGGTCAGAACTGAGTCAAGAGGCCACCTTGGGCTTCAAAAAAGTGGCATGTACCCAGAGCTTCCCATACTGCCTCCATGGGCCTTTCTTCTGTCAGGGTAGACCCAGGTGCTAACACAAAAATCCCCCCCACCCCTAGCACTCACCTCAGCCTTGTTCTCTGCTGGGGGCTTCAACCACTTAGTATGGCTTCCACCACTTCCCAGCAGTGCCCGCTGCTCGGGGGGAAGACCAGGCTGTGGGGAGTCAGGGAGATCACCCTCTGAAGGCCCAGCCTCCGTGATGGTCTTCACCTCAGATAACAATGAACTGGTCCGCTGCTCAGGAATACGAGCCACACGGAACCTGTAGGGATAGGTGGTACCAAACACCCCTCATCAGAGGGGAATCGTAGGCTAGAGAAGGCAGCACCTACTAGGTCACCCTGCAATTTCCAAGATCACACACAGGTCGAGCGAGTTAGACTACTCAAGAGTCCCAGCAACTCCACATCTAGTTCGAGGGGTACAGACAGACCCTTGGCCTAAGAAGTCCCAGGTGTGATAACACCAAGACCGTGCCTCAGGGACCCGAGAGCTCCATGTGAGAAATAATGCTGGGAAATAACGACCTCTTGGCTACCTACACTACCCAGAGATGCCCAGGAAAGGCGAGTCAGCACTAAGCTAGCCCACAGACTTGCCTTTTTCCAGCCCGTCAAGTTATTCCACAACTCTGCTATGTCTGCCCACCTTACCTGCCCACAGACAAGATGGTAATCTCGCCCTGACGTCCTGGCTTGGCACTAGCCTTGGGAGCCCTGGATGCAGTAGGCAGAAGGGTGGGAACAGGAGTGGTGGCAGCTGCTGCCTCTGGAGACAGCAGCACCTCTGGCCACTTCTGGCTACAACGGGAGCAGCAGGGGCCTGAGAGCGAGGCCAGGCCCTGCACAGTGTGGAGGTGGTGGTGATGTGGGCAGATGTGTGGTATGCTGGGGGAGGCCGGCAGCAGCCTGTAGGAGGAAGAGTAGAAATGATTGCTGGAGCAAGCCAGAAAAGGATACTTCATCAAGGAAAAGGACAAAGGCGACATGAAAGGGAACAGACCCAAGAGGAGATCCCCAGGAGGCAAGCTGATTATCTGAGGGCTCCACCCCTCACCTGGGTACAGGCCTGTGGCTTGTCTGTACCAGCTGTTTGCTGTGATATTCTTTCAACAGCTCCTCCAGGGCCGCTGCATTCTCTGTGGGCAGGTGGAGTCAGAATCTAGCTCCAAAATGCAGGAGCACCCAACCCACGCCTCAGCAGATAGCCCCTGCCTACTCCCACATCTCTGTCCCAGGGCTGAACTATGTGCTCTTCCTCCATCCCTTACCAGTCAAGATCAAAGGCAAAAACGCAGCCCCCAGCCCCCGTCAAACTGAGGCTTTGGACTGGGGAAGCAGAGCTGAGCAGGATTTCCCACAAGCATTAGCTAAGGCTCTAGGAGGAGACCCTCCACTCTCAGGCATAGGGTGAAACAGAAAGACCCTCTCTTCACCTTTCTTCTCTGTGATCAGGCGCACCAGGACTCCAATAGTGTCCTCATTGGCATCCTCTGTCCTATAGGCGGGATTGATCCCTGAAGAAAAGAAAAGGAACCTGTGATTCTAGGGAAGATGGGGCTCAAGGCTCCCAAGCTACACCAGGATCTGCTGGCAGAGGGCGCCATAGACCTTGTTCCGAGTTGCAGCAGAATCTACTGTGGAGTTCAGGTGACCAGACAGCTAAGTCCATCACCAGTGGGCTACCCAGACTCAAAAAAGTATGCTGTCATCTTTGTTATCCTGCACCTAGAAACTCCAAGTGTTCAGTGGACCATCTGAAAACCACATCCTGCGTACTGCACCAGCCTCTTCCGGGTAGCCACTGGACCCTTCTTGGCCTCAGGGAGCTACAGCTCTCCATGCTCAGAACTCCCAACATTTCTCCAGGCCTGTTACCTCTCTGCTCACCACCCTGTCCATGAAGCTATTGAACAGCTTTGAGCTTAAACCTCAAGGGTGTGAGAATGGGCCGCTGTGATGGGTCCTAAGCCAGTAAGCATATTTCCAAAATTGTGTACTCAGGCAGCAGCCAGCAGTTAAAGTTGCTAGACTAGCAAAAGTACAGTCCTAGGTAAAATGGCCCTGATTTGCTACCTTCCTACCCGCTCACTCCATGACTCAGTGTTAGGAGCTGGAGGGGGGCCTGGAAAGCAAGCATGGGAGATGTTGTCTTCCTCTTGACTTGACCAGAAGGTTCCTGATGGCCCAGGCAGTGCATCTGTGCTCAGGAGAGCTCTACACTTCAAGAGGCATTGGTAAGCAAGAGAAGAAATGAGCTCAAGACCCTCTCCCTCTGATTCCTTGTATCTCAAACAACAGTGGACCTGAACCCTGAACCCTGTGTAGTACCTGCCAGACAGTAGCTCTGCCAGCCCCACCTGATGTAGGGCATTCTTGTGCTTCAGACCAGAGGCCACAGGTCATTTTGAACCAAACAACTATAGCTTGTGGCCCCTACAGAGTCCCAATCCGATGGTGAAGCAGGGCCTCACCCAGAGCAGGAATCTTAGCAACACCACTTAACCCTCTCACCGTTTTATCTCTGCCTAGCCATAGCTCAGCCCCTTATCATCCTCCGTGTCAGTCTGCACTGTTCCCGACAAGGCTGCTGCACAGCACCTCCAGGAGGCCTTCCTGATTAGCCCTCTCCTGTCAGACCCCTAGACCAGGAAGGTTTCCCCCCAAGCCCCTAGTCTCCCCACCTGGACTCAGCCAGGTCTTACCGTTGCCTCCTCCGCCAGGACTGGGCCCGACTTCCTTTTGGGCTGTGCAGTGGTAGCCCTTCCGCTTGAGCAGGTTGCATACCAGGATGCCCAGAAGCCCCATGAGACAAAAGATAGGAACGATGGCAATCACTGCATACTGGGCAGCCGTCTCCTCAGGACCGCCTGCCCGCGTGCCATTCCCAGGCTGCCGAGCTTCACCATGGCTACTGGCGCCTGCTGCCACTTCAACACCACGCCGGGCCCTCCGCCCTGACTCTGAATACACAGAGGACGAAAGCAAGGAAGCAGAGAAAAACATAAAAAGAAGTTGCGAGGCTGGTAGTGCCCCTTCTCAGTCCCAGGAAGGCTCTCTGCCTGACCTGTCTTGTCTGCTCACTTCACCACAGACCAGATGGGGATCTTGCCTTGATGTCCTGCCTTGGCCTTGCCTTGGGAGCCCTGGGTAGGTCTGTATAGAAGGCTGGGAGCAGGAATGGTGGCAGCAAGTCCAAGAATCTGAGTGTGAATCCCCGTACAGCCTACCCCGCCACACTGAGAAGACAAAGGCCAGCTCATGCCCTTCTTCCTTGACCGACCCCAATCAGTTATCCAGTGAGGCTTCCTTGGGCCTCAGCCTACATCTGCCCCTCATACATGTATGGAGTAGACAGATACACATACATGGTACACTCCTGGGCAAAGGGACATAGGATGTCACCCTCTCACAAAGCACAGGAGTTAGTAGCCTCAAGGGGTGACAGGCTCAGTGGTAAAGGTCACGTGTATGTGTTCATGGATATGTGTAAAGGCACGTGTGCATTCACATGCATCTTTAGGGTTCTTATGGAAAGGATAGGGACAATAGGACCGAGCGGGATATGAACCTCCAACCCTAATAATGGTAGCTGCCTGATGCTGGATTGTCTCTACTACTCAAAAGTCAGTAAGGTGGCTGGCCATATACTGTTGGATGCTTTCTGGCTGCCTGTTCTCCTATAGGCTGGAAGAGGACCCTACTTCCCTACGTGGATGCTGCAGGGACTCCTAGGCTCAAGTTCAGTGACTCCCTTTCCTAGCCCACCACCTACCACTCACCATCACAGTCACCAGTACTTGGCGGTGCCTTGGAACACGGCTGACAGGGAACATGAGGAACTCCCTGTGGCCCAAACCACCTGCAGGGAGGGAAGATGTCACTGAGGTCAGAAATAAAAACCTGTCCTTAGGAAAAATTAGATTCCTTCCCACCAAGTGCCCTCAGCGGTCCCCCCATCCATGTCAGAGATGGGAAGAGAGGTCCACTCAGGTAGTGAGGCAAGAACCCAGCATAAGCCCCACCTTCATCCTGTGCTCACCCAGGCTGGCAGCCTCCACACATCGTATCATGAGTTGCTGTGCCAGCCTGGGCCTCCAACCTCTTTTGAAGGCTGCATCGGAAATGAGGCTGGCATGGATAGGAGTCCCATGAGGCTGAAAAGGCGCCTGCGGGGCAAGTTCTGCAGAATGTGCCCTGCCCTGGATCCTGTGGGAGAGGAAGATTACAAGGCCTGAAGCCAGACCAGAAGCCCCTGGGCATCCAGGCCAAGGCCTCCCCTCTGCCCTCAGGAATCATCCCGGGACAGGACAGCACATCGCTCACCAGGTCAGGCTCCTTGCCAGGTGGACACAGCCAAGGAGTTATTGGTGTTGGAGTGGCCAGGGGCCAGGGCAGCAGCTGGAAGAATGCAGGTGGAGCACAGAGGACATGGTGACAGAGGAAGGCAATGTTAAAACATGGGGCCTGCAGGGTCATCTGCCAACTACCTACTCCCTGAACAGAGCATGAGTTGCAGACTACACAGGCACCCTACCCGGGCTTTGGGGTACTCTTAGGGCCTGCCTCAGCCAGCTCTGCTGCACTGCCAGTGTCTAGGTAAAAAGAGAATTATATCTGCTTCTGGAAAATACTGGAAAGCCCCAGACAGGATCAGGACCTCAAGCCTTTGAGCCTCTGAATTACAGCCCTTTTAGATGAGTTATACCACCTCACCCCAGACAGATGAGGAGGAAATGCTTCCGAATTCCTCTGAGATTGCCTCCCTTCCTGCCGCACGCCTCCCCTCACCCCTAAGCTGGGCATGTCATTAACTACCCTCTGTTTATCATGCCTAGAGCCAAGTCTGCAGCTGGTGCTTACTGTTCTGGGCCCAGAGCTGAGTCTGAGACCACATCCTTCCCCGTGACCTCCCCCCTGTGCCAAGGCCACCCCATTCATACCTTGCACCTAAACAGGGCATGCCACGTCCCTAAGGAACACTCTTCTAGATACGCATTACTAGCCCCCTCTCTGATGACCTCCCTATGCTTCCCACTCAATCGAATGGACTACCTGCCCTGACTCCTGCTGTGGAAAGACCTTGTCCTCCAACTTGGCCCCAGCTGCTAGGTCTAGGAGGGACCAGGGCCAGTTACCCTGAAGGTAGAACGTCAGTCTGGCTCCTAGCAGCTAAGGCTGCAGGCTACCTCCTGGAGACCTTTGCTTGTTCTCCCTGAGCTTCCAGAATTACAGCAGAAAGACCACCACACATCAGACCTCAAGGTGCTGCCTGAGGCTATGAGTCTGTAGGTGCTCTGACTCCAGCCCCAGAATCGAGGCTTCCTTCAATTAATACAGATCCTACATCCAGCACATGAGTTATTCAATTTTTTCCAGGTCCCCACCTGTCCTCCTGGTCCTGTCCCACACCTGCAGGGGACAAGCACCTTGTCCTCAGCCATGCCTGCAAATGCTAGGAAATCACTCCGCCTATGTACGAATTGCTTGGGAAAGCTATATTCTCTGGTTTGGATGTCATGAGTAGAAAAGACTGTGTCTGTCCCTACAGCATCACTACCGAATGCCAGGTAGTACTAGTAGATGCTTCCTCGGGTCTGAAGGCCTTGGATCCTTCCCAGAAGGAGGCAAGCATTTAAGTTCCCCTGAGGCTCCGGAGCAGAGCCTGCATCCTCCCCTCTTGGAGTGCTGATTGCATGCTCAGATTCCAACTATTCTAGCTTCTCTGGGCCCTTCCCCAACTCACCACAAAGAGGCAAGACAGAGGCCAGCACAGCAAGGTCCACTTCATCATCAGGCCCTGGAGTGACATTGACCTAGGGCAGATAAAGGAAGCTCAAGAGAGCAGCCAGACCAGGCAGGCAGCTGTCTCCCTCCTAGCCACATTCATGACGACAGGACTGCTGCTGGGAGCTAGGCAAGCAATTGCCCCACATGGTGGATGCAGGTCTAAACAGAGGTAGGCTGACATGTTTAGGGCCAGCCTTACAGGCCAAGGCTGGAGGGAAGCTGATGACTCTCTAGTTCAGGTTTCCCAGAGGAGGAAGTGCTTCCTTCCCCTTCCATAATCAGCCATGTGCCCTGAGTTATCAGAGAGGGCCAAGAGGAAAGAAGCTGGGGAAGGCCTGAGCTGGGGGTTAAAATGGCTACTGCCTCTAGCCCTGCTATTAGCTCCAACCGCTCACAGCTCCCAGGCCACTCTCACACTGCCTTAATTCCTGCAGGTTCTGCCACAGGAAGGCCCTAATTCTTCACACCAGCTCAAAGGCCTTTATGTGGAAGTACTTCTAGAAGTCTGGCTCACAGGCTGTAACCCCTGCTCGCTCTCTCACCTGTTCCTCCTCTACACCTCTCCCAGGGAGGCCTGGGCATATGTGCTTGCATCTCTACCTGCCCATGTGTCATGGCAGACCTGGGAGTGTCACAATAGCTAGCATTCAGCCTGTTGGAGCCTCTCCAGCAATTTCTCTATGCCAAACATGCCTCTGCACTAGGAACTTAGGAACACCAGTGTCCACAGAGGATACTATGGCAAACAGATTAAGAGACAATGTTCCCACTCTGAGATGTTTCAGAGAACCATCAATGCCAGCTCCCCAGCCCACTGGCCCCAGGCTGAATGAAACTCCCTTGGATGCCCAGACAGCACTACCTCCAGAGAAGTCTCTAGCTAATGGACAAGGTTGGAATGGCAGAAAGGATTCAGATTAGACAACAGAAAGTTCATGTGTATTTCCCAGAGACCTGGCTTAAGGGTCATAGACTAGGATAGGGTGTCCATCAGACCTCAACACAAGCTATGAGCAACCTCTGAAACCCAAGGGTGCTTGCTCACAGGCCTAGCCCTCCTCTACACCACTGGATGAGGGGGTCACAGGATGTTTGATGCCAAGCCTGACAGAGAACTTATTCCTTGCAGGAAGTTCCATAGAGCCCCCTCTCTGCTGGGATCCAGGCTTCCCGGCTGGAAATAAGAGTGGAGCAGAGGAAACCTATCTGCCACCTGACCTGGGCCTGGCCCCACAAAGACCTTGGCAGGGCCAGGGGTTTGAGTTACACCCAGGGGATGGGGAGGAGCTGCCGTCACATCATCCAGGGACTCTCCAGGTCACTGGCAGCAGGCCCCTCTTGGGCCTAAGGCCAACTAAGGGGAAAACCAGAGACAAGGAAGGCCAGGCTCCAGAGTAGGTAAAGGCCACATGTGGCAGTCAACATTCAACAGGTGCACTCCTGACTCATCCTCTGACCTGTCCTTCCTCAAATTCAGTCACAAAACTGCCCTCCAGGCTCTACTCCAGTGTCCTTCAACTCTCCCTGGCTCTGTGTCCCCTCAAGACCATCTCCTATGGCCTCTCCAGTTCATCAAAGGATTTCACCACCACAGACCTGACCACAAACCCCAAGTCTTCAGGTTGTCCCCACAGCATGCTCCCAGCCCCAGCAGCCCTTCATATCCCAGGCAGTCTAGAGGGCTAGGACAAGAGGTGAAAAATAAGGAAAAACCCCAGAGGCCCAAGACCACCCGGACCCTAACTGCACCTGCTGGGTGACCTGAGCCACAAGGAGAGGCTATGTGGCTGTTCATCTGCAGACAGGCCAGAAACCAAGTGATCTGGAGACTTCCTGGAGGAAAGTGAGGGTCCAGAGGCCCAGTCTCGAAGCCAGAGTGGGCCCACTCAGGCATATCCACCCGCAGCCGCCGCCCAGCACCCCTGCCTTCTAATTATGCACCTTCTAATTACCACAAAACTGGCACTTACTGCAGTCTGGCTGCATGCCCCCCTCTCTGACCAGACTGAACCCCCACCCCCTTCTGCCTGCTCAGGCACATGCACACGTATGCACACCTGCTGCTTCAGCCTCTGCCTCCTAGTCCTCTGGAATCCAAAACTCTGCCCTGGAAACCTGTGGGAAAACAAGTTCAGAGAAGCTCCTAGCTAGGAGGGGTCAGCAGAGCCCTTCCCCATACTTCTCTCATCTAGAAGGCCAAGCATTCCGTGATAGCCCAAAGCCTAATAGCTCCTGGAAGACAGATGTCAGAAATGGGAACACTGCAGCCCAAGAGTAAAGCCCACAAAGCCCTTCCAACTCCAGGGTACCTGAGGGAGGAGAGCCACCCTAGCCACACGGAGTTAAAGAGGCAGGGTTCTAGCAGAGAAGGAAGTTAGCTCAAAGGCCACTCCTCCAAGTCCCCTAGACCCGAGCATCCTCAAAGCCACTAATTCCCTTTGACACTTGAGCCCCCAGCTTCCCTAGCCTCAGTTTCCTCATCCACAGGATGGGTTGTTTATCTCCTGGCAGAAACCTGTCATGAAGCTTAACCCAGGTAATGGGCTTCAAGCGGGTCACGGGATTCCTCCCTACACCCTCATGAGGTGGTAATTAAGTATTTGTTTGCTTGCTTGTTCACAGCTTGTCCCCCAACCAGACAGCAGCCAGGGCAGGGATGTCTGCTTTATTCACCACAAAGCCCAGGACCTAACCCAGGCATGGAACTTGCTGCCTCTATCAAATGGGCTCAGAGGCTGGGGAAAGGAGGGGCTTTTTTTTTTTTTTTTTTTTTTTAAAATCTAGCCCTCTAGAAAAGTGCCCAAACAATTAGAACAGAAATTCCTTGAGTACAAGCCAACTAGCAAAGCTACAACAGGGATCCAAGCTGCCATAGAAGCTGCCAGTGGAAGCTCCCCAAGGGAGGAGGGGTCCTAGAGGCCTCACAGAAAGAGGAAGCTGTACTGCCTGCCCAGGCCTCAGGCAGCTTCCTCTTTCCTAGAACTGAATCTGTGGGTTTACCCCTGGCCTCGGCCAAGGTCCCCCAAGCACACTCCCAGAGATCTCCCAAGGACCCTGTCCTCTTCTTCTGACCTCTGGGAAACATTACCTGCAGCCTAGGTGTCCTGACAGATGTGGGTGTGCCCTGAGCCAGCTCCCCCACCCTCAGAATGGCTTCCCAGTGTACCTCTGAAAACCTCCTTACACAAATGTGCACACATACACCAACCACCTTAGGTTTCTTTCTCAGCTACTTGAAACTTCTTTCAAGTCACACAGACGAGTTACCTGCTGTTTCCTCTGCCCAGAAACCCCTCCTATCACCTTTGGCCAACACCTACTCTTCCTCCCGAGTGTAGTTCAAAGTCACTTCCCCCAACCACTACCTCCCCTCAGCTATGGTGCCATTTGCCCAGCCTCTTTCTCACCGAAAGCTGTCCTTTATGCCCAGGGCTACGCTGGGTGTGTGCTGTACCGGAGATGAGAAGCAGAAGAGAGGTCTTCAGTAGACCAGACTAGTTATGCCAGAGAAGGAGGGCCAGAGAGAGCACACACCACTGGTAAAGAAGTCTAGAGGCAGGGTTTCTCTTCATTTGGTTCTGAAGCCCTCTGCTAACCTGAGGAAACATCACTCAACACAAGCCTGCCTTCCTCTGTTCTTCATTGTCTGTGAGGCTATGGAGCCAGTGCAGAGGCCTCATGTGAGCATGAAAAGAGGATTCACATTTAGCTCTCAGCATAGGACTGGCATAGAGTAACCCCTCAAGAAGTACACACTACACTTCACCATGACTCAGTTTCCCCATGTGTAAATGTTTTAAAAGGAAGTGTACATGTCTGACCAGCAAGTGTGAAGCACAGGGAAGTTCTCTTTTGTGTTTATGATCAGTGATTAGTAAGGTAGGGGTGGGAGGTGTAGGAAAGGAGTCTGGGAGGATTGGCAAGCAGAGCCCAGCTCATGCTGAGCTTGTACTTTTCCCAGAGCCTATGGGAACCCTGAAGAGTTAAGCAAAGGAAGCAAAACACTGAGTGATTTGCCTGTAGGCAGGCAGGTGAGCTAGGCTGCCAGCCAAGTGAGGGCACTGAGGGAGAGGGAGGTGGGATCAGGGCCCACCTGGGCTAGGGCAGGTAAGAAGGCAGATTCTGCTTTCCAGCCTGTGGCCTTCTCTGCAGCCTCTAGAGGCAAGGGTTGCCTGGTAACACAGCTGGACACAGGCCTTCCTCAGCAGTGGCTGCACCAGGCAGCAACAAAGGCAACATCAATAGAGAAATCCAGGTTAGTAAAGGACCCAGTGGTTCCCTGGCAACTAGGGCTGAAGTAGGGCAGTGCCCACACTGGGCACCAGTTAAGGCTGCTAAGCACTGCCAGCTTCCCTAACAGAAGGGGGCCGACCTCAACTGGGGACTATCCCTCACCCTGGCTCACCTCAATTCCCATAGAAGTGAATATTCCCTTTCAGCCCTGAGTAAACAGGTTGAGGGAAGTCACCTGTGGGGGTCCCACAGCCTGTAAGTGCTAAGGCAGGGATGGAGGCCAGAACAGCCTCATCTCTGCCTTTCCAACTCTGAAGCCTAGTTCTGACTCTGCAGGCAGACCCTTTCAAGGGTGCTTGTCAATCTGGTAGCAGAAAGGCTAGTGTAGGGGTGTGTGGAAGGTGGCTCCACCGAAGGTTTACTAGAAAGACCTAGGCCAAGGCCCAGGAGAGGTGTGTTCCCCACCTGGAAGCCTCAGGGCCTCTGAGAACTGCCTGCACCATGCTTATTTGTAGAGTGTGCTAATTTGTACCAGATCATAGAGAAAAGCCCTGGAAACTATAGGAAGCAAGAAGACAGGAAATCTGGGAATTCCCAGAGGCAGGAAGAGCAGCTTCCAGGGCTACTATTGAGGCTGAAGGCCCAGAGTTAAACAAAAGCTGTCTAGAGGCTATGCAAAAAGAAGGGCAGCTCCACTCCCTGCGTTCTTCCCAGCTGGGCAGCCATGACTACGGAGGTCACTCACTATTGTCCAGTATGGACCCTCAGAGTCCTATACCACTCACACTTCCAAGCAGTGGGAACTGGGCATGGTTCTATTCCTCAGACCTCCTGGCTGCCACTGGGCCTACATTTCAGCAGCTCTGGTGGTAAGGGGGCAGGAGGGGCTGAAAGGGCTAATTGGCTCCTTAAGGCTAAGAAAAGGGCTGAGGCAGCCAGATCTGGCTCTCTCAGCTCCTCTAGTCTGAGGAGGAAATGAATGCAATCTTCTCCCTCCTGCCTTAGGACAAGTCTGAAGATAGAGAAGAGTGTCTGAGACTAGGCAGTCACCACTGGGATAGGTCTGCAGCTCCCCAAGGACCCTTTCACATGTCCTATCTCCTCTCCAGGCTGAGTCCCCTGGATCTCTCAACACAGGCTTCCATGATCCATACTTGCAAAATGGAGGCTGAGATAGTTGAGTAACCTGTAAGAACTTGGTCTAGGGCCAGTAAGACAACCCAGTGGGTTAAGGCACTTGCCACCAACACTGAATGGCCTGGGTTCAATTCCCAGAATCCACATGGTAGAAGGGAAAAACTGACTGCAGCAGGTTGTCTTGACTTCCATACCACCACCCTGTCAGTACAGAATAAACAAACATATGTAATAATTGTTTAAAATGAAACAGGTCTGAAAGGTAACACGGCTTACTAACTCTGGAGAGGAGACAAGCAACAGTCAGCTCTTGCCCATGTCACCCACACCTGACACTCCACTGCCTTCATGGGCCTGCTTTAACCCACACCAACCTTTAAGAACCATGACCATACCTGGACTACCTCCTTTGGCCCTAAGACAGGACAGCAAGAGCCCAGAAGTTGCTGGAAAACACTCAGTTCATTCCTCATTCTTGTTGCTACCCCCTCCCAGCCTGGCTACAGCCCTGACCACACACCTCTACTCTGCATTGAATTGATAATGAGCCAGGATGGTCTAGAGACAATTCAGCATAAGCCCTGACCCCAGCATCCCAACTTGGTTAACTGGAGCAGAAATTTAGGGAGAGACTGAGGAGAAACCATGGAACTCCTGTTCACTCTCCAGTTCCTTAGGCTTGGGTGCTGGGGAATGAGGCCCTACCCAGAGGAATAGTGCTGAGATCTGGGTGGGCATATGTGTAACTATAGGGCCAGCTTGGGCAGAGCCAGGCTCTGGAGCAGTCCACCTAGGCTGAAGCTCTGGCTCTGTCACTAAGTGAATCTGTGACCTTGAACAGGTCACTTAACCTCTCTTGCAATTCTGGGCCTCATAAGGATGTGGACTACTTGGGATCTCACCTAAGCAATGGTGGCCAAGAAGCACGTTCTTACACCACAGCCTCACTAGGGTCACAGACGAACTCAGGCGCAAAACAAAGACTGTCCAGTCAGGGCCACCAGGTACTTGGGTGCCGAAAGCACACTGAGGAATCCAAAGTAAGTCTCAGCAGCGTGAGAGAATGCAGGTACTTGTGCCGATAGAGGCTTGTGTGTGCCGGCTTCCACACCAGCTGAGACCACAGAGTCAGGAAAGTAGAGGAGTAAGCAGACAAGTTCAACAGTTCACACAGTAGCACATAACTTGGGGCAATTGTGCTTACTCAGCTGACCTCATGGTGTGGGGGAAGATCTAGAATACACAGGCTAACAGCAACTCTTTACAAGTAGACCTGGGCCCAGCCCCCACCCCAGCCTTCAGGAAGTTTTCCTATCAGGGGACCCACTCCATCAGTTCGCTATCTCCTTTGACCCTTCCCAGTAGTGAGGAGGTTGCCTGAGGGAGCAGCAAGTAGGCAGAGTGCAGGGCCCATAGGCTCTGAGTTCTCTCCCACGGCTGAGTATACATAGGGCCAAGTTTAGTCCCTTCTCTCAGACTCTCACTTAGACCCTGCCTCTAATTGGCCACACAAGGCCCCTCCATCCCCCTCCAACTGTGCTAACCAACCAGGCACACATGGGCAGTTTATTTATAGAGTGCTCGTCTTTCCCAGGGTGGCCCAGGAAAGAAGTCTGAACTTCAAGGCCATAGACCTGGGTGTGGATTCCAGTGGCACTAGGGTCTCAAAAATGCCTTCTCTGATTCCTGGTTTCCTTGCCTGGGTCTACAAGGACTGAGGACCCTCTGGAGAACAGGGGCAAAGATCTGATAGCCTTAGGGGCTGAGCACACAGCAGGGATTCAATGCTGACTGCAGTCTCTGCCTACCAGCTTAGCATGTGCAAGACTCTGGGTTCAATCCATAGTACTGAAAAAGCAAAACTTAAAAAAAAAAAAAAAAAAGCATTGGACACACAGAGAGAGCCAAAGCTGGAGCAAAGTCTGCAAAGCTGTGATAGAACCTGCTGCCCCTCTTGCCCAAGTGACCAGGGATGGAAAGTGGACAGGAGAGATACACCTGCAATGCTAGGGGCTATGTGATTCTCGGATCCTCAGTCTCTCCCTGTGGATGGAGGGGCTGAGCCTGCTGGCTCTGTGAGGTGGGCCCCTCTATGCTTCCTACCAATGGCAGACACAGGTACCTCTCTCTAGCAACGACCACACCAAACAGAAACCCAGCTTGGTCCCACTGTCATCCCCAGAGGCCCAAGTTCCCAGAATGGTTTGGCTTGGGTGGGGCATACAGTAGAGCTAGGGGGCTCCACAGGGGCTGGGTCAGAAGGGAAGGTTAACCCTTAGTTAGCCCTTCTCCCCTCTCTCCTTCTCCTGGCCCTGAGCTATTTCTACCTCTATGCTGGGGATGGAAATAACTTGGGCTCAGCCCCTGGAGACCAAGACAGCTATTTTGATCAGCCCCAAAAGCACAGCTCCAGTCATTCCAGGGAGAACTGAGGGACACCCTGATCCCCAGCCCCAGCTCGAGGCTAAGCATCAGCAATGATCAGAATTAGAAAGGGTATCTGGGAAGAATGGGGAGACAGAGACCCAGACTGGGTAGGGTACAAGCACAAGGTCACTCCATTTGCTCCCCACCACAGCAAATGAAAGAGTCAAAGATAGGGGGCTAGGGACATCTTAAGTATGATGATGGTCACTATCCTTGCCTCCCCCACGCTGTGCTGCTAACTCCAGATACTTCAGAGCCAGGTTACATGTTTCCAAGGCCAGCTGCAGGCTCTGAAAGGCAGGAGATAGGTCTTTCTGGTGATCTCTGGCTCAGAGGGGGAGAAGGAACAAGAAGACTAAAACACCCACTTGTAATTTGCTAGCCATGTGTGCATGCAAATCTCACTACAAACTCATAATGGGGCACTTGTGCCAGCCCTGCCAGCCCAAGTCTGATAGATGGGAGCTCAGATATGCCATGAGCAATTACCAGGAAAGTGGCGATCCTCTCCAAGCACCTCACAAAGTCAAAGGCTTGAATTCCAGTCCCGGCACTGTCCTGACTCTATGTGACCTTGGATAAGCCACAGTGGCTCTCTGCGCCTCAGTTACTCTCTCTATAATAGTCACCACAGCTTAGAACCACTGTAAGGATTCAATAAACAGCACATTATGAAGTGTTTAAAGTAGAAGGGCTAAAGAGATGGCTCAGCGGTTAAGAGCACTGACTGCTCTTCTAGAGGTCCCGAGTTCAATTCCCAGCAACCACATGGTGGCTCACAACCATCTGTAATAGGATCCCCCTAGTCTGGTGCGTCTGAAGATAGCTACAGCGTCCTCATATACATTAAATAAATAAATAGATAAATAAATAAAGTAGAGCCTGTCACTGTCCCCTCCAAGTGTTAAACCCATTTCCAGAGGATCACAGAAAGCAGAACCTCCACATACTACTAATATCAGATGTGGTAGGTACCCCATTGCTACTGCAACCTCTGGAGCTAGGGAGCCCAGACGCCACCCATTCTACATGAATTGCGCTGACCCTCTTGTGGGAGCAGGACCCTTTCCAGAGATCAAGCAAGAACTCCAAGACCAGATCAGATCAGACCATTCATTGCTGGAGAACAAATATTCCCTCTCTCTCCAACTAGGGGGCTAAAGAAAAGAGACCTGCTTAAAGAAGTGTCTTTGGATTGAGGTTTCAGTATCTAAAGGATCAGGTGGCTTTCCAGTGGGAGCCTGACATCTTGACCAGCTGTGGGCAAGACTGTTTCCAACTGTTCACCAGCACATGGGAACCTTGAACCACTCCATTGTGTCACAAGCAGAAGCCTGCCCCCACCCCCACTGCAGTCTTTCTGTCTGGAGGGGAGAAGAGAATGGAGAAGACTGACCCAAAAACAATAGAGGATCTCAAAATGATGATTCACAGGCTATTCACACCTCTCTGCAGACTGGGAGACTGAGGCTCAGCACGGGTAGATTCTGATAACAAAACAGAATACACCGTGGGCCTTGCTAGATGCTGGGGAATTCAGAATGGGTGTATGAGTGTGGAGTGGAGACTGAGACCTCCTCAGGTCTTCTCTGTGCCCGAGGTGCTAGCCCACCCAGTTTTGGCTTCCTCTGCTAAGTCATGTCTGGGTGTAAACAACTCACTAAACTGAACTCCTAAAGGTGTCTTGGAGAGAGAGAGATCTTTACTCCCTAGACTCCTGATCTTCCTTGCTCCCTCAAATGCTAGAAGGTGTCAGGTTCCTCCTTGTCGCCTTACTCTGTCCTAAGTAGGCAGAGAGGCGCGCTCCCCCCCCCCCCCCAGACACACACACACATGCACCCTGTGACCCCGTGATTCAGGGCCTGCTTAAGTTATTTAGGGTTCCTCTCTTCTACCGTATACTCACAACTAGCCCGGATCACGCTACAGGCCACACACAGTGACCCCAGTGACCTGGGGTCTCTCACATACACAATCACACACACTCTGCCTGTCTCATACACACAGAGCCCCTCTGTGTCGCCCGCTAGGCTCGGCGTCACCACCCAGTGTCCCAGCCACACGTTTGCCCGGGCCAGGCCGCCTCATGCGCCGTGTCACCCACAGTCACGGGCTGACACCGTTCAGAACACCCCCCCCCCCTTCCCGGCCGCCCCGCGCTGCAGCCTCACCGAGGCGCCGCCGTCCCGTCCCGCAGCTGGCCTTGGTGTCAGTCCAAGTTTCCCGGGCTCCACCGACCCCTAGCACGCCAAGTTCCGCTGCTCCCTCTCGCGCACCTTCTGACAGACTGCGCCGCGCGCGGTGCCGGGAGGACGCGCAGCCGGGGGGCTCCGGGACGCGTAGACAGCACCAGGATGGGACAGGACGGGGCAGGAGAGTGGGGCTGACGCATCCGCCCCGCGGGAGAACTTCCTCAGAGCAGCGGAGCGGGATTGCGGGCCGCGCGCGCCCTCCTTACCTGGCCGGCAGCACCAGCTTCACTCCGAGTCCAATGCGGTGCCCGGGCCCCGCTAGGCGAGCGCTCCAGGCCTGCCGCGCAGCCTGCGCGCCTTTTGAATGAATCGCCGGCCCAGCCGGGAAGCTGAGCGGCCCCGCCCCCAGCGTCACGGCTTCTGGCCCCGCCCCCGACGTCAAAGCTCCGACTTGCGGCCCCTAACCCTGCGCCCCTCGGCGGGCCAAGGGCTCACGATTCTCCCGCCGGGCCATGCTGCTCCGCATCGCCACCTCTCGAGCCTCCTAGGAACTGCAGGGGCTACGACTAGGATGCTCTTTCAATGCGTCCCTTGGGGAGCGCGCGGCACGGAGGGGCTGGTGTGTGTGTGTGTGTGTGTGTGTGTGTGGGGGGTGTGTGTGTGTGTGTGTGTGTGTGTGTGTGTGTGTGTGTGTGTGTGTGTGTGTGTGTGTGTGTGTGTGTGTGTGTGTGTGTGTGTGTGTGTGTGTGTGTGTGTGTGTGTGTGTGTGTGTGTGTGTGTGTGTGTGTTCCAAACCAAGAAATCTGGGCTTGTGTGATGCAGCGAAAAGGTGCCTGAGACGTGAATGCTGCTCAGATCCTGTCACCACTGCCTGCGTAACTAGGACCACAGCTGCCACTTCCTGGGAATTTTCTTACTTTGGACTTGGTTGCAGTGTCTTGGATGAGACCCAGGCTGGTTTCTAGAATCCCTACCTAGTTAATAAGAGAGTCTATAAGGAATGCGCACCTGGTGAATTCCTTTGGAACCCTCCTCCAGGGTAGCTGATCCCTCACCCAAGTAGGTAGGACAAGTGATACTCCTCTCCCCTAATCCCAGCTGCCCCAGTCTTCTATCACCAATGACAGTCATCACAGTGCCCAGTAGAGGACAGAAGAGGCTGGGACTTGGGAGGCTGAGGCAGAAAGTTCCTGAGTTCCAAGCCAGCCTGGGCTACATATGGAGACCTTATTTCACAAGCAAGCAAACACAAAAGTAACAACAAAGTGCCCAGCACTATGAGACATCGTTGTGGAAGCCAGGGCACTAACCATTGCATTCTTGCCTCTGTAAATTGTGCCCATATGTGGTATGGGGGGTCAGTACTAGAAGTAACAGCTCTGCTCCCACAGCCTCCTCTTCCATCTGTCCCCCTGCCCCCACATCATTCAAGGGATCTAAGGTGGCCAGGAGAGCAGAGCTAAGAAGAAACTCAGCACAGAGAAACCCAGAGTTGGAGACAGAGGCCTGGGCTGGAATCAGGATAATCACAGCTCATGATAGAGGTTGAGGAAGGTAAATAAATCTGTTGGGAATAGATGGGCTGGGTGGGATGGGTAAACAAATTAGGTCATAGAATCTGAGCCACAGAAAGGAAAGGAAAGGTCAGGTCCCCAGAGTCTGGGGAATTCCAGGAGGAGAACTGGACACCTGAGAGAAGAGAGGGAGGGGAAGAGTTTCCATTTCACCGGGCTGAGCTCAGGGTTTGGGGACAGGGCAGAAAAAGTTCCAGGTTACTGGTGTCAAAATCATGAGCCCTGCAGGCCTAGTAACATGTGCTTGTAGTCCCAGAGCTCTGGAGGGAGAGACAACCAGAACTCTGTGAGTTCTGTGCCAGCCTAGTCTACGTAGAGAATTGCAAGCCAGCCAAGGATACAAAGTGATACCCTGTCCTGGAAAATACATTCAACGTCAATTGTGCTCCCCCAAATCTGGGGACAGGGTCTATTCCAGAACCCCACATCACAGTCCATGGAGGAAACCCACTGGGGGACAGTGAAGTGCTCAGTGCCTGAATGTTCTTCTCTACTTCTGAATTTTTTTCTTTTCTCTTTTTGAGACACAGTCCTTTATTCAGCCATACCTATGTATGTAAATTGGATTGGCCTCAAACTCAAGAGACCCGCCTGCCTCTGCCTCCTGCATGCTGTAGTTAAAGTGTGCTTCACTATGCCCTTTTTTTTTTTTTTTTTTTTTTTTTTTTTTGGTTTTTCGAGACAGGGTTTCTCTATGTAGCCCTGGCTGTCCTGGAACTCACTCTGTAGACCAGGCTGGCCTCAAACTCAGAGATCTACCTGCCTCTGCCTCCCAAGTGCTGGGATTAAAGGCGTGCGCCACCACTGCCCGGCTTAATTTTTTATTATATTTTATGTGTATAGCATTTTGTGTGCATGTATGTCTGGCCACCACTTGAAAGCCAAGTGCTCAAGGAGGCCAGAGGAGGGCATCTGAAATTATACATGGTTGTTAACCTCTATGTCAGTGAGGGATTTGAACCAGAGTCCTCTGGAAGAACAGTCAGTGTTCTTAACCCCTGTGCCATCTCTCCAAGCTTCATTTTATTTTGTTTACTTGTTTATTTATCAACCTAGGTTTTAGGGACTAAACTCGGGTCACAAGCAGTTTACCAACCAAGCCATCTCTCAACCTTTTTTGAAATGTTTTATTGGTATAAGGACATTCTATATCCCAATTTTGAAATTCCAAATAATGGTGTTTCCAGTACCATTTAATAGTCCAATGGGGATGTAAGCTTTGGAGTGACAACTAGTCTGACTTTCCCAAGACGGCCCAGGCCCATCTCTACTAACAACTCTCTGGGGAGCTTTGGTCAGTATCCACCTCTGAAAACTGGGGCACCCAACCTCTGAAGGTCACTCTCAATCTCTGTGGAAGTCACCTTCACAACCCAGATTCCCAAGAGTACACATGTGCCATTCCTGCACCCTTTGTTTTGGAAGAGCCTATTATTATTTACTGCTGGTCGGACTTGCTTGCTCTTTGTCTAGCTGACTATGACTCTCAAGTCTTTCCCAACAGGAACCCTCCCCAGGAGTCTGGAGACAGAGAAGGAAGGGTGACAGCCACACATTCGGGGCTGGCTTTTGATGCTGCTTGGAGAGTCACTCAGCTCCAGAACAGACTCGAAATCATAGGTTCTCTAAGATCCTGGCATCTCAGGTGACCTCACCAAACCTTGGCACTCAGTCCTGAGTGCCTCAGAGACTATTTTGTGTAAAGCTTCTCACTGCAACTGGAGAAGGCTGGTGCTCCTGCACTTCATCGTAGGTACCACAGGACTTTAAGACCTCAATAATTTGGAATGAGTTTTCATAGTGACCCACAAGCAGGGGAAGGGGTTGGGGCTCCAAGTCCATGCCAGGCCTGTTGAGGTAGAAATCTCATGTCACACTTCCAGAGCTACCGGAATATAGTTGTTTTGAGAAATCTTTGACCAGGTGGCTGCAGGTGCCCCCTGCTGGCTATATTGAAAACCAAACTACATTTCCAGTTCCAGAATTGCACTGGCAGCAAAAACTGCAGACTATCAGGTCCCTTATATAAAATTCATAGAATATTTGTATGTTCACTGTCCAGTTCCTCCATACTTTAAATTCCCTCTAGATTACCTGTAATACACAGCACAACACAAATGCTATGTAAGCAGTTGTTATATTATTTAGGGAATAATTACAGGGGCAAAGTTTGGGCCAGCTCAGGGCAGATGGGACTATTGTAAAGTCTAAAATTTCTATCTATTAAGTATGGTGACTCATGCCTTTCATCACAGCACTCAAGAGGCAGAGGAAAGAAAATCTCTGTGAGTTCAAAGTCAGCCTGGTATATATAATAAGTTCTAAGACAGCCAGGACTACATAGAAAGACCCTGTCTCAAAAAACAAAACAAAACAAAACAAAAAAAAAAAACAAAAAACCAGGCTGGAGAGATGGCTCAGTGGTTAAGAGCACTGAGTGCTCTTCCAGAGGTCCTGAGTTCAATTCCCAGCAACTGCATGGTGGCTCTCAACCATCTGTAATGGGATCTGATGCCCTCTTCTGGTGTGTCTGAAGACAGCTACAGTGTACTCACATAAAATAAATAAATAAATCTTTTAAAAAAATAAATAAACCAAAACAATAATAATAAAATTTCCATCCCATAGTTGGTTGAGTTAGAAGATACAGAAGTCATGGATACCAAAGGCCACCACTAAAGTTATAGGTTTAAGTTTCTCTTTTAATTTATGTATGTATTTTATGTATATGAGTGTTTTTCAGCATGTATGTCTGCACAACAGAAGAGAGAATAGGAGTCCACAGAACTACAGACAGTTATAGACAGTTGTGATCCACCATTCGGGTGCTGGAATTGAACTCAGGACCTCTGGAAGAGCAGTTAATGCTCTTAACTACTAAATCATCCCTGCAGCCCCAAAGCATAAGTTTCAATGCTTTGCTCTAGCAAAACCCCAGTAGGCCCTGTCCTACCTTACCTGGCATGCCTTAGATCCTGTGGGTGTGCCCTAGATCAGTGAGAAGGACTCCAGCCACAGGAGAACTGGGGCTCAGACCAGGACCCACTGCTGGGCAGGTGCTAAGCTGGGGCTCTCTGTGTTTGAGGACTCACTTGGATCAGCCTACATTTAAGTCTAGACCCTAGGCCAGGTCTGGAACCCCACTGGCTGGAATTGCATCCTGACATACTCCCTTACCAACTCCCTCAGGCCCAGCACTCTCGGTGATGTCTTCTCTGGTCTTGGGCCCTATTGGCCCATCTGACTGTGCTCAGGAAGGAAAAGGTGAGGGCCTCTGTCCTTTGGGAGGGTCTGAGAAGAATCTGGAGCCATGAACTGACTATAGACTGTGGGGCTGGTGGGGTCAGGTCTACCTAGGTAGACTTGCCGCCCAGTTACATAGGCAGATCAAGGGTTTTGCAATGCCAGGCCATGCCTAGGAGGGAGGTAGCTTTGCTGAAGTGTTTGAGGTTAAGCGGCCTAGAGGAAAGGAACAGGGGAAATTGAGTAATCCATGCCTTGGTGTCACACAGATAAAGGTCAAGCCCTAGCTGTATCAGTGACAGGCTGGGTAGCCTTAAGCAAGTAACTTTATTTCCCTGAGTATAGTATCTGCAGAGATCCATGTTACAAGCATCAGCTTCAAGAGGGACTCTGGAATTTGGAGCCCCAGTCTGTCCCCTCTCCCCCCCACCCCTTCTCTGCATCAGTACTTGCTCTGGGCACCTTCCCAAAACACAGCATCTGGGACTCTGCCTACATTTATCTCCAAACCTGCTCCCTGGCCTCCTCTGCAGGTCTGTCATGCACTCAACCCCTGACCACCCTTGGATGCCTGTCTGTTTGCCTGTGCCCATCAAGGCTCCTCACTGGCCATAATTGGGCCCAAAATAGCACTTCCCCTTGCCACTTCCTGCAACCATCTTGTGGCTTAAGGACAGAGAGTTGGTGTTTGGCAAGCATGCAAAAGATGTGAAGGGCGACTCAGAGGTCAGTAGGGTGCAAGAGTCAAGGGTTTGCCTCCAGGTACCAGTGAGCAGAGGCTAGGGCTGGAGCTTGCTTGCTTTCTTTTTTTTTTTTTTTTTTTTTTTTTTTTGAGACAGAGTTTCTCTGTGTAGCCCTGACTGTCCTGGAACTCACTCTGTAGACCAGGCTAGCCTCGAACTCAGAAATCCACCTGCCTCTGCCTCCCAAGTGCTGGGATTAAAGGCGTGCGCCACCACTGCCCGGTTTGGAGCTTGCTTTCTAATCCTTGGGTACCGCTCCCCTCCCCGGCTCAGCTCAAGACTAAGACAGGACTTTAGCCAGACTTCTGCTCCTTAGACCAAGTTCCTTAGACCCACAGACCGGTGTGCTGAGGCTTGCCCCAAGTGTGAGTCTTTGCCTCTTCTCTTTGTAAGAGACATTTCCTGACTTTTCTGACCCTGAGAAACTTTCAAGCCTAGAGTCTATTCCCTAGTGTCAATTGTGCCTTTCTGTGTTATCACTAGTAAGTCTTGGTCCCTAAGTTTCATCTTCATGAGGCAGTCTAGCTAAATCCTGACCTTTGTCTCTAGCCCAAGGGAATCTGCAGAAGCAGATCCTTGAAGAGATAGTCTCTGGCTCTGACTCGCTCCCTTCTCTAGGACCCAGCAGGAGTTACTTCTCAGAGCAGTTTGAATGTGAACCCTACCTGTAGCTCTGGCCACTGCTCTTCCAGATACCTTATATGACCACCCTCTTCCCTCTCATAAGGTATCAAGACCTGAGGGTGTGGATCCGTTCTGATAGGTGAAGGAGAAAAGAAAACAGTGGCAACAACCTTCCTGGACCATTTGAAGGATCAGAGGAGCCCTGCTGAGGCTTTCAGCAAGCATCAAAAGGAAGGTGGGTTTACTGTTCTCTACTATGTAAGGCCTACAGCTTAGAGATGTACCTTAGGTAGAATGCTTGCCTAGCATAAGCTGGGTTTGATTCCAGCATTAAATAAAATCAGTTGTGGTGGCACTCATGTCTAATTCCAGCATTCAAGGCAGGAGGATCAGAAGTTCAAGGTCATCCTCAGCTACAGACACTGTTTCAAAAAGCAAAACAACCATACAACAGTGTCCCAACTGGAGTCTCTAACATTTATTTCATTAAACATGAATTCAGCATTTATTGAGCACTTATTGTATGATGAAATAAGTAGGCTTAGGGATGACGCAGAGGCCATACCCTGCCCTCAGAGCATTCATCCTAGCTCCTTCAGCCTTCTCTCGCTCTATCTGTACAATGGGTCGTTCACATCAGGCTCTTACACCCCCCCCCTGCATGTTACACCCCTCCTGCATGTTACACCCCCCCCCCTTGCATGTTCCTGCTTCCCATTAAACCCTGGTCCTGCTTCCTCTCACCCACAATCATGCCCTTTAAAGCGATTCTCTATGTTGTCTGGGAAGACCACACCCCATAGTGTCTCAAGCCTGGGTGGCTATGAGTATAAGAAGAGCTGTCGGGGTGATGGGTGCCTCTTGGCCTTTATATGCATCCACTGAGCTGCACACTGCACTTTCCCATACAAGTGTTATATATCAGTGGCTTCCTATAAAAATACTGGTACCTGGGTCCTAGCTAAGGTTTAAATTTAATTGACCTTTGGTGGGCCTGTATCCCCAGAGAACTATAGTGAACAGCCCAGGTTGTAATTTTTCCAGGAGCCTCCCTTGGGGATGAGCCTGAGGCCTGTTCCCTCAAGACTCACAGCAAACTGGCACAAGCTGAGTGCCTGACCCAGAAGGGCACCTGTCCTCAGGCCAGCCCATGCCCTGGCAGGCAGTCTTCTCAGTGGCAGTGCAGTGTGCCAGCCCTATTCCCAGTAAGTGCCTTACTGGGAGGATGGCACAACCCAGCTCTGTGTATCTAGTCCTGAAAGTGAAGTCTGCTTTGGGCCTGTCATGGGCAGAAATCCTGGAGTGGCAGAAATGGCTGAAGCACTGAGGGTGACAGCCACTGACAGAAATGCAAATAACTGGACTAGTGGCAGGGAGGAACCTGAGGTGGGCCTTCAATATCTAGATCACTAGACTCTCTGATTGCCAGCTCAGGTCTCCAGTCGTGGGCACCCTTTTGATTTTAGGGCCCAAACGGACCTCTTTGCATTCCAAGAACTATATGCTCTAGCCAACCATCCTGTAGGGGAGAAGAGGTTATCAGACCCCATTACTGGGA
Source organism: Uromys caudimaculatus (assembly GCA_028551405.1). Taxonomy (NCBI): domain Eukaryota; kingdom Metazoa; phylum Chordata; class Mammalia; order Rodentia; family Muridae; genus Uromys; species Uromys caudimaculatus. Next base: position 93,012,492 of record CM052703.1, on the reverse strand, counting down.
AGGAAATAACTCAGCCTGGTCACATGGCTGGCATCAATCAAGATTCCACACAGAAGCCGTTTCATGGAAAGCCTGTGCTCCTTCCATTTCATCCTGAATTCCACATGAGCACAGCCATCTCATGAAAATGTGGCTAGCAAGATGTCCCGCACAAGATGTCCTCCTGCGGTGAGGACCCAGCAGATCCCTGAAGGACGAATGTCAGTTAATAAAGCATGCACCTTCTCCCTTTGTGTGTGTGTGACCATGTAGACCATTTATGGGGAAGGGAATTAGCACTGGATTACCTAGAACATGTTAGGTAGACCAGGCTGGCTTTGAATTCAGAGGTGCACTGGCCAGTGACTCCCAAGTGCTAGGACTGTAGGCACGTATCATTATACCTGCTCTAAGCTGGTTTGGAACTCAAGAACACCCTGCCTGTTTTCTCACATGCCAGGCATACAGTCTGTCAACTGAACTACCCGCTCAGTGTAGAAACAAAATTTTTAATTGAAAATTTGTTATTTTGTGTGTATGGGTATTTTGCTTACATGGAGGTCTGTGGCCTATGCATGTAGTATCTATCCCTGGAGGCCAGAAGAGGGCATCGAATCCCTTGGGACTGGAGTTATAGATGGCTGTGAGCTACTGTGTAGGTGCTGGGGATTGAACCTGGGTCCTCTCGAAGAGCAGTCAGTGCTCTTAACCACTACACTGTAATTGTTCCAGTCCAAGAAACTGAATTTTTAAGGCAATCATTTGGGCTGAAATAAGCAGAGATGAGGCATAACCTGCCCTTTGTTGTCAGGGCCACTTCAAATCCCATGGGGATTTGTGAGGGGCACTTTGTCCCTAGAGAGTGGCCCCACGTTGCTGGGCACTTAAATTCTTTGCAGTCTAGTTTAATGACACATCTCTCCGGACCAGAATCAGCCAGACTCGGGTGGTAGTTCTGCTCCATAGGAGCCTTAGACAGGAGCACTACTGCCCTGGCTCCATGTCTGTAGCATGTCTACTTCAGACTTTCAGGCCCAAACCTAGACTGACTTGGAAGCTCTGGAGTGATGCACTAATGTACGCACATGCGCTGTAAGGAATTCTAACATTCAAAATTCCTTGGTTCTTCTAATGAGGAGACTGAAGCCCAGATGGAGAAGTCTGCCCGTGACAACACAGCAAGTCAGTGTCACCTCATCACCCCAGGACTTCTTTATCTCCTCTCTTTGGCCCAAGTGAGTCAGAGCCAGGAAGCCCTTGTCCTTGGGGAGACAGCTGGCAGTAGGCCATGATGGCCCAAGGCCAGGGGGGAGCCATCATTTGGTGTTTCTATTTATTGACTCTTTAAGTTTCATCATCTGAGGAGAGTTAATACATGGCTGTTTGGTAGCAAGAGAAACATCATCTAAGACCACAATGACCCACCCACCCCAAAGGAAAAAAAAAAAAAAAATCAAACAAACAAACCCTATCTGAAACCACACCTTTGGAGTTGTAGCTGAAGCAAGGGGCTCAGGGTCAGGGTGGCTCCCTGGAGCCTGGCGGTGAGGGACAGCCTTCCCGGTTGAAAAGGCTACGCCTAGCCCCTCAACTCTAGGGGTGGGGTTGGGGTGTCCTTCCTGAAGGGGCTGCCCTTGGCAGGGTGGGTGTTTAGAGAGGGACTCAATTCAGTGGTCAGAGAAAGGGGACTCACAGGTCCACCCACAAGGTGACCATCGTGCCAGTGCATGAGACATGGGAGGCAGGAGCTGGGGCTTGAGCCAGCTGTGAGGACTGAAGGCCCATTTCTCTTACCTGAGAAAGCCCTGTCCCAGACCTACCAGTGTTCCACATTAAGGAACCTCAGGCACCACCTTGGAAAGCTAAACCCTGGGAAGCTCCCCAGAGAGTAACTGCCCTCTAATCATCTTGCTGGAGTGTCTGGGGACACAAGCAAACTTCGCTTCTGGATCAGGATGGGCAGCCCATCCGGGAGGGTTGGAGTTTATGTTAAGGGACAGTGTCTTAGTGCCCTGAACATGCTGAGTGAATGTGAGTGTGTGTGTGTGTGTGTGTGTGTGTGTGTGTGTGTGTGTGTGTGTGTGTGTGTGTGTGTGTGTGTGAGAGAGAGAGAGAGACGGATGGGCATTGGTCCTTCCAGGACAGCTTGGTTAGGGTTCCAGGGTGGCCTCTCAGGCAGGAACAGGCTTTTTTTCTCCTGTCTTTTCCTCACATCACGTCCTGCCCCAGGTTACTGCATAAATAAGTGCTTTGGAAAGTATTCATCTAAAAAGTAACATAAATACTGTACATAGGAAAGGGTGCGGTGCTGCCCCTCAGCCTTCGCACTGCCCCAGAGAGCTCTCCACATATTGCACACGGCCTCCCCAGCCCTGTGGGGTTCAGGCCCGGCTGTGTCTTTGGTAGAAGCTTCAGGGACAGAAGTCCTAGGCAGCCCCCACATCTTCACCCTGCTCTCAAAGGGGAGCACTAGGGTAGTCAGTGGGTACGAGAGGCCTTGGCCTAGCTGGTGGCGTTCTACCAGGAATACTTCCACAAAGATGAGACAGAGTCCGAGTGGTATGCCCCTGCTTGGACACTCTGCTCAAGGTCTGCATGTGGCCTGGGAAGAGACAGGCTAAGAGCAGATGGACCGGTGAGTCCTGGGCCACAGAGGGCAGGCTCACACCCTCCACAGGAGCAGGTGGTTTGTGCTGTCGTCTCGGCCCACAGTCTCACTGCTGCTGCCACCCCCACTGCTGAGTCGAAAGTCCTCAGAGCCATCGCCACCACTGATGACCAGCATTTTAGGCCTGGCTGAGGCAGGGCCTCTGCGCCGAGGGGAGTCCCGGTGATCCAGGGATGGCAGCTTCTCAGGGCCTGGGGAACAAGGAGAGAGATCAGTCGACCTGAGGCAACTTATAGCTTCATGTCCTATCATTGCTTGAACTTCTACATCCCAGAAGATATTAAGACACACACTTCCTGCGGGGGATTCTCACTTCCTGTTCACCAAGAATTTCCACATTGAAAGAAAAGTCTACTTACTTGGCAGTCACACTTCTCATGCCTGTGTGTGTGTGCAGGTGCACACACACGTGCATTCGTGCTCTCTCTCTGTGTATAGCACACACACATTCACGTGGGTGTGCATCATACAGTGCACACCCAGGTGTGGAGGCCGACGTCTATACTGGCTGGAGATCTTCCTGGATCAATCTGGCTTTGTTTATTTTCAAACAGGATCTCCCTATGTAGTCCTGGCTGGCCTGGAGCTTGCTGCTTAGACCAGGCTGGCCTGGAGTTTGCAGAGTTCCACCTGCCTCGGCCTCCTGAGTGCTGGGACTAAAGCTTTGTGCCACAACCCTCAGCTTTCTACTGTTTTTTGGGGAGTGGTGGTGTGGGTTAAGACAGGGTTTCTCTGTGTAAGTCCTGGCTGTCCTGGAACTTGCTCTGTAGACCAGGTTGGCCTTTAACTCCCAGAGATCCTCCAGCTTCTGCCTCCTGAGTCCTGAGCATCACCACTGTCTGCTGCATGAATCTACATTATTATTATTATTTATTATTTATTATTATTATAGAATTTTTAAAGATTTATTTTATTTTGTGTGTGTGTTTGAGTGTTGGGAACTGAACTTTGGCCTTTTTCTTTTTTTTTTTTGAAACAGGGTCTCTGTATAGCCTTGACTGTCCTAAACTCACTCTATAGACCAGGCTGGACTTGAGCTCAAGAGACGCCTCCCGAGTGCTGGGAGCAAAGGCATGCACCACCTGGCTAATAAACTTTCTTATTGAAAGTAGTAGGTGTATACTCTGGAGCTAAAAAAGCTTAGCATATTCATGGTGTCTGGATCCATTCCCAAAGACAAACAAAAGCCCAGCCAGTGGTGGCGCACACCAGCACTCGCGAGGCAAAGGCAGGAGGATTTCTGAGTTTGAGGCCAGCGAGGAAGAAGAAGAAGAAAGAAGAAGAAAGAAGAAGAAAGAAGGAGAAGAAGAAGAAGAAGAAGAAGAAGAAGAAGAAGAAGAAGAAGAAGAACAACAACAACAACAACAACAACAACAACAACAACACCACAATAGCCCGGAAAAGATAAGAAGAAAACAAACAAATCAGTAACATATGTACTACACACATAACATATGCTCTGCAATAAGTGAATATGCTACACTTTTATGTGCCTGGTTGCACAGTAGGTCTGTTTGTACCCCGGACCTGTGAGTGGTGTGTCATTGCCAGGAAGATGACTTCCCTAGGTGATAAGAATTTTTCAGTCTCATTGGCCAAAATGCACTGTGTGGTTACATAACGAGGACCTTATATGTACAGCAATCAATAAAGATGGAAAGTGGCTAGGAAATTAATATCATTCCTGATTGGAAAGCACAGGTTGGGGGTGGGGTGGCTGGAGACAGTTCAGTCTGTGAAGTGTTTGCATGGCAAGCGTGAGGATTTGAGTTCACATTCCTTGTAAAAGCCTTGGGCCTTTTACAGTGGGCACGTGTCTTAACTCCAGTCCTGGGGAGGCAGAGACAGTTGGATCCGGGGCTCATTGGCCACTCAGCCTAGCCTAATGGATGAGCTCCAGGTTCAGGCAAAGACCCTGATCTATTTTTAGAAAAGGAGAAGGAGGAGGAGCAAGAAGAGGAGAAGGAGGGGGAGGGGGAGGGGGAGGAAGAGGAGGGGCAGGAGGAGGAGGAAGAAGAAAAAGAGGAGGAGGATCTAGAGAGTTCAGCAGTTAAGAGCACGTGTTGCTTTTGTAGAAGAATAAAGTTCGCCAGGTGGTGGTGGCTGCAGCGGCACACACCTTTGCTCCCAGCACTTGGGATGCAAAGACAGGTGGATCTCTGAGTTCCAGGCCAACCTGGTCTATAGAGTGAGTTCTAAGACAGCCAGGTCTACACAGAGAAACTCTGTCTCAAAAAAAAAAAAAATTTACTGTAAACACCAAGCAGGGCGCACTGGCAGCAGCCGTGTCTGCCTTGGGTTTACTGCAGCTCTTTATTGCATCATGTTCTCTTGTCCTTGATTTAATCTTGGGTTCACTCATCATGGCTCTAATAGGCTATACCACGTATATCTATGCTATAGCACAGCCCTATGAGCTTACACCATCTAGGTTTCTGTAAGTACATTCTGTATGTACATCTATGACATACACACAGCAATGAAATCATCGGACACACAGCTCTCAGAACAGGAGCTGTTGCTATGAAATACATAATTGATGCCCTTTCCCAGGTAATGTGGCTTAGCTCTTTTCTAGATCCACACAGGGCCCATGTTAGGCTCTACTGTCTCCTGACTCCCAGTCACTTCCTCTTGGGAACAAGGTTTCTTGTCCTATAAAAGCATCACGACCTCTGAGAAGTAAGTACCTCATTTTCCTATTGTTTCACTTTCTAATCCTACTTCCTTGTCCATTCTCTATTCTCTTTTCTATGCTCTTTTTATTTCCTGTTCTGGACAGTACTTCCCGAGTCATTTTCCTGCCCCATACCTCATTTCTAGCTCTGCTTTACTTCCTGATACATTTAAGAAACACATACAACAAAATATATTTTCCATTAGTATCTGTCCCTAATTAGCTTATAGCTTACTTCCTGATGCCTATGATACTTCCGGGAACACTTTATATACACGCATGCATGCACTTAGCACATGCACACACACACTCATTCAGCACATGCACACACACACACACACACACACACACACTCTCAGCACATGCACACACACGAGCGCCCACACAGTTTCATTGGAGGGCTCTGCAGCCTATTTCTTATAAAGACTTCACTTCTCTGCTCTTCCACCCTCCTGAAGCCTCCCCTGGCAGAGCCCCTGGATGGAGTGGAGTGTGCAGACCCACCTGAGTCTGGGGGAGGTGGTGGGGTTGAACAGAGAAGGTTGAAGCCCTCAGGCAGCTGGACTGCAGCCAGGAAGCGGACATGGCCAGTGTGCCCCTGGCATAGGCCGGCCGGGCTGAGAGGTGCTCGTGGGCAGCTGACAGTGCTTGGAGAGGTGGGTATAGTCAGCACAACCCCAGCACTGGTGCCCACCCACAGCAGCTCCGCACACACTAACAGCGCTGTGATCCTCAGGCAGGCTGCCTTGTGCTGCCGGATGATGGCGTCTGAGCCTGGGGGGGGGGGGGAAGTAGCATCTTTGAGCCTGTAGGCTGACCCTGTCAAGGCCTCTCCCAGGATGGGAGTGGGAGGTCAGTACCTGCCAGCATCCTGTGCACAGGAGGGGTGACATCTACCTCCGTCAGCTGCTCAAAGGTGTCCGGATGATAGAGACAAACATGGGCACTACCTTTCAAGGTCACCCACACACCCAGGCTGGAGTCGGCCATGCAAGCCACACTTCGGCTGGAATCCTGCCCCACGTAAAATGTGTGCTGTAGGGAGGACAGAGGCCAGGCAGTCGTCGGTAAAGCTGCCCAGGGTCCTCCTGCCTGAGCCCCACCCTTGCCCATCCCACAGCTCCTCACAAACTTCTCTAGATACCTGCCCGGATTGAGAGCCGAGGCAGTCTCGGTCCTGGGTCTGGCTGATCAATTTTAAAGCTTGCCCACTTAATCCTCCAGAAGTAAAAAGCGGTGCTTTTTATGACACTTGTGACTAAAGCCTGTGTGAGTGTAAGACCAGTCATCGGTCTCTCCCTGGAGAGACGGACAAGTGTGGCCTAGGAGGAAAGTCATACTCTAAGAAGGCCCATGGTCACACACCTGACTAGTCACAGAGCCAGAGCCTGACCCGAAGGTTTAACCTTCAACTCAGCCAATGAAACCCAAGGATATCTGTGGTCCCTAGGTTCTGTCCAGGCCGGAAGCTTATGGTTTGCAGGTAAACAAAGCAGGACTAAAGTCCAGAGGCTTATAGGGATGCTGATATCAAGAAGGACCCTTTGTCCTGCAAGGATCTCAGTATTGCACAGAGAGGATACAGCAAGAGCAAAAACGAGGAATTCTAATGTTTATGGGAACTTGCTGTCTTCCTCATTAGCTAGAGTAGAAATGAGGACCAGGGATGGGTAGAGACTGGCCTGGTAAGAGACAGGGCTCAGTGAAATGTCCTAACACCTAGGCTGCATGCTTCTCTGTCCCTCTGGTCTTATCTTCCTCTCCTGTGACCCCAGCTCACCCCAAACCACCCCTGCTACCTCCAGCTGCAATGTGTCAGGGCTCAGGACAAGGATCCGGTTCTGGCAGCCACACCACAGCCGTCCACCCACAGACACCATCTTGGTAATGGGGCTCCCCTGAGAACCCAGGGTCATCGATTTGAAGTTCTGGGGGTCCCAGAAACGCCCTGGAGAAGGAATGGGTTAAAGAAAACATAAAACAAAATTTTAGTGCAGTCCCGAATTTAAGTCTCAGTCTTTCCTGAAGAGATGTGGATGTCCCTGTTTATAAGAGAAGATATGGGGATTCTAGGAATTGACCAGAGCCTCATATATGTCTAGGCCTGTGGCTCAGAAGTTCCTATTTACCTAAATGAGAGCTCAGTTACCACGAAGGGACAGGGGCAGGTGTTTGTGCGGCACCTACCTGCTTCCCTTTGGTAGACTACAAGTTCTCCATTGGCCAAAGACACGAACACCTGGTTATTTAGATACCTGAGAAAAAGGAAATAATGAGAAACTTCCAGAGACTGAAATGGGCATCCTGGGGCCAAGGAAATCACAGGTACAGTGGCTCTGGCTCCTAAGAGATCACTCTTTTTATTTTTATTCTCTACTCTCAAAGTTGGGGGAACCTGAGGCCGAGAAGCCACACTAAAACACCCATGCTAACAGTTTGGAAGACGCACAGCTGGCCTTGGCCCAGGCCTTTGTTCTGATCTTCCTCAGAAAAGGGGGGCCAGCAGAGTTGGGGCAGATGAACAGAGGCGACCTAGGTGCTGGCCAAGAAGACTCTGTGTGGGAAGGACAACTCAGGGCCTTACAGGATGCAGGTTACGGATGCGGTGTGCTGGAGCTTCATGCTGTTCCTGCGATCACGGATGCTGTCAGAGGACTGGTAGACGTGGACACTGTGGGTTAGGGGAGTGTCTGTGACAAGTGGGCAAATCTACCAGCCCTTCACCTGGCTCCACCTTCCCCCTTGCCCCCCCCACCCCGGTACTGACACAGGTAATAGTTCTTTTGGGTTTCAGGCCCTCTGGTATCCTCAGCTGGCGGGGGGGCCCCCAAGACTAGACCCAACCCCACACTCTCACTTTTGCTTTAGGACTCCCCTGTCCCTACCAGCCATCCTCAGTGCCCAGCCACACGGAACTCTGGTAGGCCTCAGGGTCCACGCTCAACAGGTCCTCAAGGCTGCCCCTTGTGAAGGAGCCACGGCTGGAGCGGCGAAGGGCTCTTCCATCCATTGGGCTGGCACCACAGGGACCGCCTGGCCCAAAGGAGCCAGAGAGTGACAGGAAGCCAGGCTCTTGCTCTTCCTCAGAGCTGGTTGTCTCTGCAGTAGCCTCCTTGGAGCTTGGGGCCTCTTCATCTGAAGGGACAAAGATCTCTATCCCTATTCCCCTCCCCCGAGCAGAGAGCCGACATCTTTCTAGGCCTCATTGTGTCCCTCCTGGCCGCGTCTCTCCTACCCCTGGTCCCTGTGTCTGCTAAGGCCTTTCCCCTGCTCACTCTCAGCACAAACTACGGGTTCCTATCCTTGCCTGGCTATCTTAAGTCCAGTCAGATCTAGATGGAGGGACTAGCCACTCTACCAATACCCATCTTCCTTAACAGTGTACTCCAAGGCCTCCAGGACCCGACCTGTCTGTCTCACTGCCTCCCGAGTCTTCATATTCCCGTTCCCCACTTGGTAGAAGCTAACACTTAGTGAACCGACTCCAGCCTTTGTCTCCATTGGTGTCTCCTCACTCGCTGTCCTCTCAATTCCCACCCACACTCACTGCCAAAGCTGGAGGAAATGGTGGATTGGCTGGCTTGGCTCTGTAGTGTCCCCGAGGGGCTGGGTGAAGATTCATCATCAGAGTCGCTGTCAAAGGGCACCAACTCAGGCTGAGGGTCACCCTTGGCAGGGCCTGGATCCATCTCCAGGCCAGATCCTGAGATGGAAATGTGTAGGCAAGTCTCAGGCCCTGGCTCAGCCAGTGTCGCTGCTTCCTCCTCAGCTGTGGCCTCCACATCTAGCTCTGGCCCAGTGGACTCCAGTGTGGTCTCTGGGGGGTTCCTCGGGGGCCCTGGCTGCTCTCTAGAGACAAAGGAAAAAGGAACAAAGGATGCCACCAGGAAGCACCCGAGACAGCACCTTAATCCGACCCCGCCCAAGGACAGCCCACCTCCAGTCCCCGCCCACCAACACCCGGTCCCGCATTCAGTGTGTACTGGGCCAAAGGCTAGTGGCATCATAGGCTTGCCACCAGGGCCTTACCGCGGGCAGCGTGGTTGCAGGCCTGGCACCGCTCCGATACAGAGAATACGGGCAGAGCACACAGCGATGCAGGCCTCCACGTCTGGTTCCGCCCTCAAGCTTAGCAGGCACACCTGACCTACGTAGCCATCGCTGTTGCACACCCATACCTCTGGCGCCGGCTCTGCGCAGCTGCTGAAGGTGGGGGCAGCACAGGAAAACTGTGGGAAACCCCAATGGGCAGGGAAAGATGAATGATAGAATTGTGTCAGTACTGACCCCGGCAGAACAGGGGGCAGCAGGTTTGCATACATCTCTACACCATGCTACGCGTCAAATGCACAAAGTCCAATACAAAAGTCACCCAAACCTGTATGTACACATACATGTACTACGAATAGGACCGTGAGTGTATGCATTTAATTAATGTGATTCTGGTTCTATTGGTTAGGTATGAAAACTCATGCAGGTGTATGAACTAGACTTCAAATCTACAGCCTTTGTTCATACACACATTCCCATACACGTTCACCTGCAATGTGCATGCATATATACTCAGACATGGGGAGCAATCACAATGTTTAAAATACATATGTGAGATGGTACACAAAACCTCATACACACATAGCTTTGCCCACACGCACACACACACCTGCATGCCACTGCGAGTTTTCATGATAGGGATGGCCTTCAGGAACTCAGGGTCTAGACAGCTTTTACTGGATGCTGTAGTAGAGGAGACCGGGCAAAAGGAGACACACCCTGCTTAGCACCCACCTTACTCTGGCTCTGGTCCCTCCCCAGTCCAGGCTCCCCAGAGAGGGCCTGGAGCAGCTCTGCTAGAATGAGAGGTCATGGATTACTCCGTTTGTGTTTGGCCTCAGTTCTGTACAATGAATAGCCCTGGATCTCTACGCTGTAGACTTAATAACTTTCTAGGATTCAGCTGAGTCTATACTGAGGAAGAGGAAAGTCTTGGTTGTTCAGGCCTATGCTGGGGTCCCTGTCCTAAAATGACTGTCCAGGAAACCCTTCTCTGCCAGGGAGAAGCTGGGAGCCAGAGCTAATGCCCAGCCTGCTGTTTCATGTGGAAGTCTCAGTCCACCCTCCCCATCAGCTGCTAGACGACAGGAGGCCAGTTCAGAGAGTTCTGGCTTCCACAGTCAGGACTGCCCAGGGACTGAGAGAGAAGACACCAGCATGAACCCTGGCTCACCCAGCTTCCTCTTGGCCTCATCAAAGGCCTGCTCAAAGCCCAGGCGGGCATCAGGGTGGGGAAACTCAAAGATGTAAGAGTCGGTGCCCTCGGGCCGGGTGGCACACAGCTCCAGCTTGGTGGGTGGGAAGGCAAGAGAGTAGCACAGCGCCTGCTTTTCTGACAGGTCCCGGTGCATGGCGGCTGACAGATCCTTCAGTGCATCATCCAGACTCTGTGGGAAAAGAGCCCAGGCCTCAGGCCAAGGTCTCACCACTTGGGCACCAGCACTGAGGGGACCTGTCTCTCCCCTCAGACAGTGGAAGGCAGCCTCCTTGTGCCACAGACAGGGCTGGGCCTCTCTCCCCCTCAGCTGTCTCCTCCCTCAGACCCCAGACCTGTCACTTCCCTTAAGTGGGAGCAAGACTATAATTTTCTCCTTCAGATAAGTGACAGGACCAACTGCTCCCTCAGGCAAAAGCCAAGACTGTCTCTCCCTCAGACAAGGTCAGGGCAAGTCCCAGCCAACACTGCCTTAGCTCAGGCACAGACCTGGTGGGGGAAGCCGAGACTCTCAGAGAGCTTGCTCATTTGGCTCAGGGTTGCTAGGTCCTCATCCAGGCGGCTAATGGCCTTCTGGATGGTCTCCCGATTGGTAGCTTGAGATGCCCCTGGTGATGACAGAGGAAAGCCATGGGCACATAAGACAAGGTCAAGCTTGGACAGACACACTTCCCTTCCTGCACAGCCTTCAGCTGGACACGGGGTGGGTCTGGCAAATGCAGAGCTTCCAGACCCAAGCTCTCAGAAACAAGGTCAACAGGCAGCTTTCAGAAACAAACAGGCCTGGGAGGAGTGGCCTGGGCCTGGTTTGGAGCCACATGGCACAGAACAACCAACTGTTGGAGAACGTGCTGGGGCGCTAAAAGGATGATTTGCATGGACACATGGGATCTGGTTGCATGGAAACCAACCTGTTTCTTCAAAACCAGCCCCTCATATGGGATGAAAAATGATTCACAAAAGCAGAAAAACCGATAGACAGGCAGCCAGCCTCAGAGGAAACCCAACACCAGAACTCCTCTCTGACAGACTCAAGCCAGCCTCACCCTTGATGATGTCTGTGTCTTCCAGTGGCAGCTTCCATAGCATCTTGTATTTGCTGGCTGTATCAATGACGCTGGCTGCTGTGTACCTGTGGGTAGCCAATGGGGTGCTCTGGCTGGGGCAGGGAGTAGAGCCCGCAATAGATCAATGGCTCTCCTGCCTGCACCACCCAGCCCCACCCTGGCCACTCACAGGCTCATGGAACTGCGCCTCAGGGAGCCCGACTTGCGCTTCAAGGTGGTACAGACAATGAGGTCTGTGAACAGGAAGAGGGATCGGTCCTTCTTGCCTCCAATTGCCTTCTGTAGGGTCCAAAGTGGCATTCAGGCTGAGTGTGCACAATCTAGAGGCCAACCTATATTAATCTAGTACCACAGGGACAGCAAGTCCAAGGGAGGAGTAAGGGTTTTCCCCCACTTATGTGGAGTCAGGAACCTGAGGGCAGCAGGCGCTGGAGAGTGAACCTGGGTGGGTTGAAGGTACACAGGGGGAAGCAGCCAATGGGAAACCCCTTACCACTTCAATAACCATCTCCTGCCTCAGGAACCGCCGCAGGGGTGCCTGGAGCTGTTGGGTAGGAGAAACAAGGGGTCCTAAGAACTAGTTATTAATCCATTAACCCTGCAGTGATCGGGTGGCCACTCTATGAACCAGGACAGCCAACATGCTGTCCTCTCTTGCATTGCTGTGCTGCCAGGCACGGATACAAGGTCAGACAGAGGAGGAGGAGGAGGACACAAAAGGGTGGGGCATGTGGTCACAGAAGCAAGCAGACCACAGACCTGGACGTGGATGGCCACAATCCAGGTGACAGATGCAGACACAGACAGGGTGGGATGGGGCATGGCAGGGTGGGGCACGTACATCCTCCATGCCCTCGATGTGGGCTTCAATCTCCTGCAGCACACGGGCATGCCGCTCCGCCTCCTCGGCACTCCGCACACCCTTGTTGATGCGTTCAGCCACTTGCTTGATGTTCCTCTGAGCATCCAGCAGCAGTGGATGGTCTGGATGGTCTTCCGGTGTGTGCTTCAGAAGGTCCTGGGGTGGGGATGGGAACCTGCTTAGCTGCCCTTGAGGCACTGAACTGACTGCTGGAGCACGAGAGACTACAGTATAGGCATTAAAGAGAACTTCCTTTCCTTCCGGGAGTCTAAAAGCAGACATGCTCCCCCTCCCTGCCTCCCTGTCCAACGTGCCCCATGCCTACCTTCACCAGAAGCTCATAACGTGGGATTCTCTGCACAGGCTTGATCATGAGGTCGGACAATGCCTGCTTTTCCTTGTTCTCACGCATGCTTTGCTGAAGTCCAAGGTGGAGCGGAGGGAGTTCCCATGTGAGGAATGACATGTCAGGAAGAGACACACTCCTAGCCAAGTCCCCCAGGTGAGCCCAAGGGCAGAGGCTAGCTAGCACCACAGTGGTCAAGAGCTCCTGGGATGCCCAGAGCTAGCCTGACGTGAGGCTAACTTTACCCCTACCCCAGTCCACGTACCTCCAAGAACTTAAGAAAGGCTGGCCTGGCCTCCTTAGCTACACGCACAGCATCTTTTGCATTGAGGAAGTTGTCAACATAGGCTGAGTAGATGTTCACCAAGACATCTTTGGAGAACTGTGGGAGAGGAGGCGGGTCAGGCAGGCTCAGGGGCCCTCGCCCACTTCACCCTGCCCTAGCTTCTGTCTATTTAACTTGAAATGGTCAGGCAGGTCTTCTCTGTCTTTCTCAAGATGTATAAGAGTTGCATATCTGAGACATGACTAAATAAGCAGGTGTGTGTATTTATACATATATGTTTACATGTACACACACACACACACACACACACACACACACACACTTACCAAGTCTCCAATCCCATTAAACCAGCCAGCCAGGCCTCAGACCCTCCTGGTAGTAGGAGTGAACAGACCTATTCTAGCTGCTGAGACTCTGCCTGTGCAGTTCGTTCCTCCGTGAGGAACACCCTTCCCGGCCCAATCAACCCACCCTTGGCACTGAGCTGCACCTGCTTTTATGGAAGGTGCCTGCTGCCTGACTAAGGGCTCTCTCCTAGCAGAATGAAGCCTGGATCAGAACAGGGCACACGCTGGTGGCTAATCCTGCTGGTTGGCTGGTGGTAGGTGCTAGGTCAGGGGGCTTTCCTTCAAGGGAGGACAACTGGGTTCCTGTCTTAGCTGCACCAAGGACGGGCTAAGCTACAGATCTTGGAGTCCCTGATTCTCTAAGGTGCCAAATGTTCCTGTCTCTGAACAGGAGGCTGAGTAGATGAGGGAGTACAGCTCTCTTGGGAGGGCCTGTCTTGGGCTGAGCCTCCTGTCAGCCTAGAGATAGCATCCAGCTCCAGACAGAGGTTGAGCTTAAGTGACACCAAGGGTGAAGACAACAGCACCTAATCCTACCTGGTGGCATCAGTTCAAGCAGCAAGGACAAACTAAGACCTGTGTAGGTTAAGGCCCCACCCTACCTCACAGCACATCTAAACAGGCTCACAGCCCGAAGGAGAGAGGACTTTTTTTTTTTGAGACAGGGTTTTACTATGTATCCCTGACTGGCTTTGAACTTGTTATGTGGACCATTTCTTCTTTTTGGCTCATAGAATTTTCTGGAAGGATTCTCTACAGTTTTGCTACAGTTTTATAACTATGTGTCTCTAAGTAACACTTTATTTGAGTTCCACTGTGATTTATCAGTCATTGTCAAGAATTCTTGAAAATTCAAAAACATAACTTAAAAGTTTTTCAAATATAATTAAATTTACATAAATAAATACCAATTTAGGAAGAAGCAGCACATTATGTTTGCAGGAGTTTAATAAAATGAAATGTTTTGTTTGTGGTTTTTCTTTTTCTTTCTTTTTTTTTTCTTTTTTTTTTTTGAGATAGAGTTTCTCTGTGTAGCCCTGGCTGTCTTAGAATTCCTTCTGTAGACCAGGCTGGCCTCAAACTCACAGAGATCCACCTGCCTCTGCCTCCGAAGTGCTGGGATTAAAGACACATACCACCAATGCCCGGCTTTGGGTTTTTTGTTTTTTTGTTTTGTTTGTTTGTTTGTTTTTGTTTTAAACTTTGCTTTTGTGGTTCTTTAGGAATCTGGAGCCACCACTGAAGACCTTGAGAGGCTCACGGGATGATTTGGTTCCTGGGAGGCGGAGTATGTGGCAGATGGCATGCAAGGCCAGGCCCTAGTACATATACTATGTAGGATAATGCCCAGCATGCAAAGCGACAGAGGGTATGAACTATGGTTATTTTAAAAAGATCCAGAACGTGGTGAGCATCAACGTCACGCCCATCTGAGTGTAAGGTCCAGGTCAGCAGCAGTGCCAGCTACCCCATCCAGGTCCCAGTCAAGGTCTAGGGCTGCAGTACCCAAGGCAGGGACACTCACCGACTGGATGAGCAGGGCTCCCACTGTCTGCTGGGTGTGCCACGTCTGCACGCAGTGCCGCACCTGCTCTAGGAACTGCTCATGGTGCTCCAGCAGCTCAGGGATCTGGTCGAAGATCTCGTCCACCAGAGACGGGTCACACAGCAAGGAGTTCTCTGGCTGCTTCAGTGGCTGCATGTAGCCCTGGAGGATGCATGGGGTGAGTCCATCTTCCTCCAGCGGTACCCTCACCTCACCTGCGCGGGTCTCTGCACAGGGAATCACCCGGGCCTGCAGCTCAGTGACTTGCCACTGTGCCTCCCTGGTTAGACCAGGAACTCAGCAGTGGGAGGAAGACTCTGTCCCCCAAATGCGACCCATTACACGCCTAGCTCAGGGCTTTGTCAAAGGAGAAGGGGCGCAGGGAAGGTCTGATGGGTTCATGAAAAGATCTTGGAGGGAGGAAAGCAAGAAGACAGGTGGGATGCTTTCCAGGAGACAGCCCCACCTCGTTAACTCAATAAATGGTTGCTGAGTTTGCCAGACACTGTTTTAAGAGCTAGAATAAGCAGTGAATAAGAAAGACCCAAAAGATAAACACAATGTAATCTTAGGAGACTGAGGCAGGAGGATCACCACAAGTTCAAGGCCAGTCTGGGCTATATAGTGAGACCTTCTCTAAAAAAACTAGCCAATGAAAAGACTTAACAGAGCTTATATCTATCTAGTCAAATGAAACACACAAAAAACAAAACTACATGTCACAAAACCTAAGATATACCGTTAGTTTTAGTTTCCTTCTAGGGAAAAAAACCTGATGCCAATTAAATTATGATATGTTACCTACTATACAGCAAATTCTGGATTCATTGAGATGAGAAGGCCTTCTTGGGTTCTGTGCTAAAGCAGTGGTAGGCAGCTAACTCTGAAATTACTGGAGGCTGGTACTAAAGACTCGTTGAAAAGTTTTTGTATCTCCTGGAATCTGTGACTAAAATTTCTGTTTTTCACCACAAATGTCCATTTAGCAGTGTTTCCTAAGCATGGTCAGCATGCCCCTCCCTCCACTGGCATTTGCATGGTGAGATCGCCCTCTATTGGCCCAAGATGCAACTGCAAGCCAAAAAAAGAAGGCGTTTCTTGAAAGACATATGTGATGTTACATTTGTAAAATAACATTTATATTAAACATTTAAAAAAATCTGGCTTGTTTTGTAAAAAAAAGCTTGAAAAAGTCAAAGCTGAATAGAATACTCTTGGCTGGCTGAAGAGTCTGAAAAAGGCTCAGGGTGACTTAAGTAGCTAGCAGCTGGCCTCCTTATATAGGGCTCTCTAGCCAGTACTAGCCAGAACCTTGACTGGCCAGGATCTGTGGTTCCTCTCAGAGCAAAAGTGACACCATTCATCTCTGGGCCACCCGGCAGAGGAGCAGGCACATCGTAGGAGCCACGAAGCCCCACACCAGAGAGCCCGAAGCTAAGCAAGGGGCACACAAACCATGAAGAAATAAACAAGCTATCTATCCCACAGCACGCCAGAAGGGAGTAAGAACTCTGGAAGCAGGAGAGTAGAGGGCATAGAGGGCCAAGGGGAGAGAGATTGCTTAGGAAAAGGCAGTGTCTTAGTTGAAAATATCAGGGTTCAAGACAGGACTCAAGGATGGAGGTGAAACCCAGGAAAAGGGCATATATAGATTTATGGCCTGGGTTCAAATCCCACCTCGTTCTGGCTGCTGACCTTGGTATGTGATTCCTTTGTTATCTTGTTTGTTTTTATCTGAGTTGGCACACACACACACAAACAGCAACACACACAAACAGCAACATACGCA
The DNA here is from genome assembly GCA_028551405.1 of Uromys caudimaculatus. NCBI lineage: Eukaryota > Metazoa > Chordata > Mammalia > Rodentia > Muridae > Uromys > Uromys caudimaculatus. Next base: position 92,995,659 of record CM052703.1, on the reverse strand, counting down.
CACATACACACTCTAACACACATACATACACCCCAACACACACACACATACCCCAACACAATACGCATACACACACACACACACACACACACACACACACACACACACACACACACACACACAAACACATGTACAGGCAGTATGTGAGATGCTACATCCATCTCTCTTAAGATATGCATTTGGGACAGGTGCTATCATGATCCCCATTCTACAGCCAGGGCAGGTGAGGCACAACTGGGCCCATGATCTGCTCCAGGTTACACAGTGACCAAGAAGTGCAGCAAAGTTTGAGCATTAGAGCCACGCCACAGAACCTTGAGGGACCGGTCTTCCGTCCACACTCCTGGGCTGCAGTACCCCCAGCCCTTGGGTTCAGGCAATGCTCTCCTGCTCACCTCTACCTCTCCCCTCCCACCCAGAAATCTCAATTTGGTGTCTTTAACTCCAGGCATCATAGAGCCCAGAGGACTCTGATTCCAGGCCTGCCTGCTCTGTGTTCCACGGCTCTTCTTCCCTGCTGACAGGTGTAAGAGGCAACACCACCATCTTTGCATCTTCACTTCGGGAAAATACATGAACAGCCTCATTTTGCCAGCGAAACCAAGGCTTAGAGAAGTGAAGATGCTCAAACTGCAGTCCCCAGTAGGGGACAAGCAACTCAAAGCCTGTCTGTCTGTCTGTCTGTCTGTCTATCCATCTGTCTGTACTGCCTCCAGCTCTCTCTCGCCATGGGTCCTTCCATGATTGTTCTTCTTGTGGGACACCATGGGGATCCCTCCTCAGATTATCTTGTGCCCAGAAGAGACCTTAGCCCTTGTCCAGCTTCTTGCCTTTCTCCTTGGCAGCCACTCCAGCCACTTCTGGTGGTGACAGTGGCTTCTCCACTGTCCTGGTCTTTGCTTCTGTTGTGTCCTCTGCCTGTTCCCCTCAACAGGCTCTCTGCTAAAATCCTACCCACCCTTCAGGTCTCTGCTGGGCACCCCAAACCCAGAGTCACATTCCCTGAGCCCACACGACAAGGAAGTCCTAATACTATGTTCTTAGCTCATTGGACATTTTGATAAAATCAGAGGCAATGTATTTCTTATATAATTTGTCACTTTTATGTTCTTGAAACAGGTCCTCATGAACACCCCTGGATTATCTATTAGTCAAAGATGACCTTGTATTTTCGATCCTCTTGCCTCTACCTCCGGAGTGCTGGGATTACAGGTGTGTACCACCAAACCTGGTCTATGCAGGTCTGGGAATCAAACCCAGGGTTTCTTGCATGTTACATAAGCACTCTTCTGAGTTACATTCCGAGCCCCACTTTAATCAGTTTTAAGTATTCTGATTACACACACACATTCATAGTGCTGTGTAAACACCAACTTCATCTCCCAGCTGAAAACTCTGAACACTAACTCCCCACATCACCCTTCCCCAGCCCCAGGCTCCCCGGGACCCCGCCACCACCATCCCACCTCTGTCTCTGAGGCTCGACTTCTGCAACCGTCTTGGAACACACGCCATCCAGTACTGGTTGTTAGTGAGTGGCTCACTTCACTTAGCACCGTACCATCCAGGTTCATCAGTGCTGCGGCGTGTGTTGGAATCACCCTCCTTTTCTAGTGGAGCACTACCCATATATGTCACACACCCTTGAATTCTGTATCACCACACCAGTCACTTCTGGTGGTGACAGCATGACTTTTGTCTGGCTGAAGAGCCCATGAGCTCCAGGGAAAAGACTCATGTCCCCCAGGCAGGCTCACTGCTGAATGGAGGCCACTGGGCTGCCCAGAGACTAGTGTTTGGTCTACAGAAGGGCTCTGTATAGATATGTGGAGGGGAGAAGGATATTTCCTGGGTCTACTTCACCCTGAGCTGTGTTGGCTTGAATAAGCTCATCTTCAAGTGTGTTTGTGGGCCCAGTTCAGCCCAGGCCCTGGCCTCTGCAGTACACACACGGCTGAGCCTCAGCCCATCATCCTGCCACAGATGCATCCTTCCTATCTGTGCTCCACAGGGGCCCAGGCATGTCTCCCACTTCACACTCCCTCCCTCCAGTTCCTGGAAGCCCCCGACCTGAGCAGTTTACCTCCTACGTGTCCGTCCCCCTCTGTCCTTCCTATGGTCTGTATCCTTACTAGAGCCCTGTGGCCCTGGGACAGCTTTGTCTTCTGCCACCCATATTTCCAGTAGTCATGCAGACTTCCCAGAGCATGAGTCCAACCCATGCCTACCTGTCTCAAAACCCTCTGATGACTCTCCAAGAGCCCCACTGTGGTTCAAATCCTTCTCCTGGGGTTCAAGGACCCCATGGCACGACCCTTGCTGGCTCCTGCAACATTACCCAAGAACCAGCCCCGCATATTCCATACCACATAGCTCTCTAGATGTGTGTGCCAAGTCCTCTGCAGAACCATCCGCACTACACCGTCTCTGGGGAGCTTCCCCTGGTGGCACACTGGTCAGGCACCTCCAATGCCTCTACAGAGTGGTTTTCAATCTCTGAGTCATGACCACCACAAGGGTCCCATATCAGATATTCTGCATATTATATATTTACATTACGATTCATAACAGCAGCAATATTAGTTATGAAGTAGCAGCAAAGTAATTTTATGGCCAAGGGTCACCACAACATGAGAGACTGTATTGAAGCGTAGCAGTGCTAGAAAGGTTGAGAACCACTGCTCTAGAATGTCCTATGCACTCAGCATCCTTGGGTTTCCTATATCTGGACCAGGGCCTCCCTGAGCAGATACTAAGCATTTAATTCTAGTCACAGAAAGGGCAAAAAGGTGCACAGCTCAGAACTGGGTCCAGGACTGCTGAGGGGACGTGGAAACTCTAGGGTAGAGACTCCTACTCTACCTGGGTCTTCCAGTCTCACCAACCCTGCAGGGGTGGCCACATCCAGGCTCACAGCTCTTTGGTTTCAGTCCCGGTCCATATGGGCGATCCCACTGCCTGCTGCCCACACTTGGGATGTCGTTCTCAGGCCTAGGCCATGGTCTCACCTGCATTAGGGTACGCAGTGACTCCACATACGATTGCTCTGTGTCCAGCAGGGTCATGGTCACGTGCTTCCTCATGTCCTGTGGGCACAGAAGTAGGTGAGTGGTCCTTTGTCCCCCTTAGCCTCTGTCACCGTCAGCTACATTCAGACACACCTGCACGCAGAGAGCCCATCTGGTCCTTTCCTGGGTCTTCCCTGCCAGCTTCCTGTTCCCCAGTTTCCCAAAGCATCCTGGACCTCCGTTCTGCCAGACCTTCACTCAGGCGTTCCCTGCGGGACACCCCCCCCCCCCCCCCCGAGTCTCAAACACACCTTTCCTGGTACTCCTACCCTGACAGGTTCTGGACAAAGACAAAACCCAACAACAATAATATTTACCAAGAAAGATGCCTCTGGGCTACACCCACTCTAGAGACTTACTCTGAAAATACCAAGCTCCAGCTTGCTGTTATGAGGACATGTTTGACCTGGCTATGTGTCACAGCGTCCCTCAGAGGAGAGGCTGTCACTTCCTTCTATAGAAGAAGAAACTACAGCTGAGGGAAGTAAAGTTGGTGCTGGAAGCATCAGGGCTGGATCCCAGTTCTCAGTTAAAAGGTTACAGAGCTCTCCTTTCCCCAGCCCTCCTCTTGTCCACTTGTGTGGTTCATAGTCTCCCCATTTCTTCTCTTTCTCTCTTGGATCTGGGTGCACATGTGTTCAGGTTCCCTCACCAAGGCATGTATGTACGGACATAAGAGGTCAATGAGGTGTCTTCTTTTTCTCTTCACATTATTTTATTTTATTCATTTATTTTTTTTAACACAGAGTTACTCACTGATCCTGGAGCTCACTGGTTCAGCTAGCCTTGTTGGTCAGGGAGCTCAGAGATCTGACTATCTCTGCTCTCTAGCACTGGGTTCACACACACACAGTCACAGTGGAGTCACAGACACACTGATGAGGTCACAGATATACACTGATGAGGTCACAGATGCACACTGATGAGGTAACAGACGCATACTGATGAGGTCACAGACACACTGACAGGGTCACAGACGCACACTGATGAGGTAACAGACGCATGCTGATGAGGTCACAAATGCACTGACGGGGTCACAGACGCATACTGATGAGGTCACAGACACACTGACAGGATCACAGATGCACACTGATGAGGTCACAGATGCACACTGCTATGTCCAGCTTTTACAACTCTGGGAGTGTAAGCACAGGCCTTCATGCTTACCCTTCAAGCCATCTCACTTTTCTGAGGCAAGGTCTTATATAGACCAGGCTGTGGAGACTTCCCTAGTGCTAGGGATTACAGGTACTTACTACCATGTCTCACTTACGCACTGCCGTAGAGCAAGGTGCACGTGCTAGGCAAGCCCTGTACTCACTGAGCTACGACCCCAGCCTAGTCTCTCGTTTTGAGAACAGGGGAACTACTGATGCTTACATACACAGGACCCAAGAGTCCCTTGAGGAGAGTCCCTTGAGGGTTGCTCAGCATCTGCACCCACTCATTGGGTTCCTGCCCCTGTCAAGGTAAGCTCTATCCTATGGGAAGACTTTGTTAGAAGCAAGCTTGGGAAAGTCTGAGCTTGCCCCACCCCCTCCCCGAGGCAGAGCTCACCTGCTGCCAACTTCCATAGTCCCCAACCTTATCCAGGAAACCCATTCCACCAGCCTATATCCTGGCAAGGACTCCACTCTGGGACCCCACACTGACACTCGGGTCTCTAGACTGTCCCTAGGCAAGGTGTGGGGCCTACACATCTGACTGGTCATGCCTGGGGCTCCAGCCATCAAGGCCTGCAGATTCAAGATGTTCTTTCTGTGTGGAAATTCCAGAATGGGTTCTTATGCTTGGGCGTTCCCCCGGTTCTTATCCCAACACCCCTTACTGTAGAGCCTCAGTGAGGGGACCTGCCATCTCCACTGCTGTGCCCAGGATCCCTGGCTGCTTAGTATTACACTCTATTAGTATTTGTTTGTTTGTTGAGACAGGCTTTGCTCTGTAGCTCAGTACATAGTCCAGGAGCCACAGGCTACCATGACTAGCTTACTTTTCACTTTGCTGGCTATGGTAAACTTACCTCAGGAGCTGCTCCTATGACCCTGGAACTGGGGGATCAGCCTGGTCTCTCAATAACTTACAAGGAGATACATTCAGAAGTGGACTCCCACTCTAAGCTCTATGGAGGCATGGATGCCATCTCCTTGGGACATAGGAGGCTGGCTTACTCCACTTCTGCAAGCTCTGTGCTGGGCTGTGTTCCTCAGGCTCTACCTCAGAGACCCCAACTAGGAGCAGGTCATTTATCCCAGGTGGTTCTGGAGCCCTTAAAAACTGAGAGCAGCTTTGGGTCTCTCATGTCCGCTCCTGTGCTGGCCACTCCCAGAACACCCCAGTGCCTCACAAGTATGTGCAGCTCATTTCAGCCTCACACAGGGCCAAGACAGGCGTCATCCACTGCACAGACGAGTCAAGTCAAAGAAGCAACATAACTTGCCCAAGATCACACAGCCAGTGACAGACAAAGCCCACAGCCTCTTTAGACATCTCATGTAGAGCCCTAGGGTGCCAGCACCCCCTGTTCCCATTATCAGCAACCCCAGGCCACAGAGCTCCCCAGCTCTGCTCTTCCTGGCTGTGTGACTTTGGTGGCCCTGCTGCCATACTCCTTCATGAAATGGAATAAAACCCCTTTGTCCCTGGTCCCATGCAAGCTCCACGTTCGGCAATGGTGAACAGGGAGGGGTCCACACACAGCAACCCTAACTGTCCCCTCTCATTCCATTTCCCTGAGACTGGGAAGTTTTCTGACCGATAGGCTTGGGGCCTCGCCACTACTGCCCCTGCCCACACTCACTGGCCAGCCATCCCCAACCTGGGTCATGGTCAGAGAAGTTTCCTAAGAGGAGGGCTGGCACTGGGCCTGTTGGCCGGGAGGCTGGGGTGGCAGAGGGAGCTGACTCTGCAATGCTGCCTCTCCCAGCCTCCTCTCTGCTCCAAAGCACAGTGGGCTGTCATTCAGCTGTCAGGTAACGCACAGAAAACAAGGCCAGTTCCTTGTCACTGCATGGAGCACCCTCTGCACGTGTCCAGACACGGGAGCAGCGCAGGGAGAGGGGGTGTTGGGGACAGGGGAAGCAGGAGATGGAGGGACAGAGCAGCTGTCAACCAGATCGGCAGGCCCACCTGTTCCAGGCTGGCCAGCCCTTCAGCCTGCTTCCCTCGGGGTCCCCTCACCCTTCAATAGCCACAGACAGGCCCCGGCATTGGGATCAAGGGGACCTGTGGGAAGGTGGACACAGCAGGAACTTGGTGAGGGGAACTCTCCTGTCATTAACCCAAAGACCTAGACCCTTATGGACCAAGGGTGAAGACACACACACACACACACACACACACACACACACACACACACACACGGGGGGAGGGGGGGCATGAAGGCCAGATTCCCCACTTAAAGACAAAATTGAAGCCTAGTTATCCAGCTGCGAGGTAGGCCTTCCTGCCCAGAGTCCTGGAGCGTTGGAGACACATACGCACAACACAGGACAGATTAGGCCTAGTCCCCATTGTGCCCAGAGCATGGAACAGAGTCTGGGCCCTGACAAACACAAAAACAAGGCAGCATCCCTGGTCCCTGCCTCCTCCAGAAAGGGGGACACCACCTTTCCTACAGCATCACTGCATGACATCTCCAGGCCCCGTAGTCCCAGTGGCAAAGTGGTGGTGCTGGCTACCCTACCCTCAGCACATACATACAGCTGGGGCCCATCAAACCTGAAGGAGATTGGTAATCTGGTTTTCCTGGGGACCCAAGGTGTCCCAGGAACAAACCTGCTTTCACCTGACCCATTTGACAAGAGAGTACTGTCCTGAGCCTTGACCCTTACAATGCCCTGCCAACTCGACCAGCGTGGCCAGAGTTGGCCATGCTGGTTGGCCATGGGGCGGAGGCTCATCAACCTCTCTGCCTTCATCTGAGGTCAGCTCTCCCCAAGCCTGGCATTGACAGGCAGGTAGGGTCCTAGTGCCTGATCTAAGTTCCAGGCCCAGTTCTCCTGCATCTGCCCACGCTTCCCCCATCTCCTGGGCCTGCGGCATCCTAGGCCAAGACCCAAGTTCCCGGCCGCCCCTCCCCCTCCCCCTCCCGGTACCTGGGCCTCCCCGGGCTCCTCTGCGGTGTCAGAGCCCCCGCCCCCGCCCCCGGCGGACTCCCCGGAGGCGGCGGCCGGGCCCAGATCGCGCATGTCTTCCAGCGCGATGGTGAACTGGGCCAGGGTCTTCACCATCTGAAGCATGCGGCCGGGCTGCCGCCGGGGCGGGTACTGCGCAGAGTCGGAGGGCCCCCTCCCACCCGCGCTCCTCGGGGGCCTCAGCCCCGCCGCGGTGGTGGTGGCGGCGTTAGTAGCAGCGTCGGTGAGGGCGCAGCCCGCGGTGGCGCTGCGGCCTCCTCCGCGCAGGGAGTGCGCGCGGCGTCGCAGGGAGAGAGTCCCGCCCTCTGCGCGCCGCCCCTTCTCCCGCAACAAGCCCAGTGCCGCGGGACCTCGCACCCCCGCCTCAGGACGCAAGTCCCACACACACCCGCGGACAAAGACGCGTCCACTGTGTGTCTAGCGCGCACACAGAGATTTACACCCAGGACGAAGAGAGTTACTATAGAACAGGCCCAGGTGTAGGGTAGGGTCAAGTGCACTCTCACATACAGATCACCAAATCCTGACAACCACGAGCCTGACCCACTATCTCTCAAAACGATGCGAACTTTCTTGATAACAACTACAGCATGGCAGAAGCAGGCACCCATCCATGTAGGCAGCAAGTGCGGATGGCTGAAAACCTCACTGGCTGGGGCCCCAGCCAGTGAGAGAGGCACTTGGATGTGATAGAGACTGTCACACCCACATTAAGGCACCCCTATCCCTATCACCATCTCCTTCAGCTTAGTCAGTGTTCTGTACCTGGCTCCAGTCCTGTTCCCTTCCAGTGCCTCTCCCCAAGACCCTCACTGGGGAGGGCCTCTGACGACACCCCCCCATCTGCCCTCCACCCAACTTCTTGGTGTTTGTTTTAATGTGATCCTCGATCTTCAGGCTCCTTTCGAAAATGCCAGGACATGGCTAGAATCTACTCCAGGATCCACTTAAGTAGCACTGGGGTGTGGTGAGAAACAACTTTAACACCAAATCCCACTGGGCACTAGGGAGGGGGTCCAAACACCCTGCAGCTGTGACTAACTCCTGGCTAGCTCCATCTCCTTCAACATTGGGGTTCCCACATTCACCAAGCTCCCCCCTGACTCACTCTCTCCAACCTGTTCTCTCTGGATTTCCTGAGCAATGGGATAATGAACCCCTATCACTCAAGCCAGGCTCACTCTAGTTCCCACTCCTACACCCTTCTTTGTTTCACCCTAGTCAACTCTCGGTGTCTAGAAAAGACTCCTCTCCCTTGCCTCAGGCCTTGACCTAAGCCTGTTCCCTCTCCTAGCAATCAATTCCTTTTCTCACTGTTCTACACAAATGTCACCTCTTCTAGGAAGCCCTATTGTGTCCTCAGAGTAGGTGTTATGTGACTGTTCTGTGTTCTCCAAGATCTTCAGTTTTCTTATCTTAACCACAGACAGACTGTAATAATGGATTTGAGCAATGTCTGGATTGATGCCCACCTTCTCCCAGGAGACGGCGCTCCCTGAGGTAAGGGTCCTTCGTAAGCCAAGGAGCTGAGCACATGTAACAGACGCTGGTTAAAAGACTAGTCTCAGTAGCTTTGCTTTGCCTTTGCCAGCCAGCCTGTGTATGCTTCTGGGCATCTCTTTAGCATGGAGGTCCCTGCATCCCTCTATCCAGCCCTGCTTCCTCAGCCCTGACTCCAAACCCCATTCTAAGGAACTTTTAAAAAATATCTGTATATATTTAATCTGTGTATGAGTGTTTTACCGAATGTGTACCTGTTTGGTGCCCAGGGAGACCGGAGAGGGTGTTGGATCCTGGTACCCACACCAGAGACCTCTGTGAAAGTGGCAAGTACTCTTAACTGCTGAGCCATCTCTCCGACCCAGGAACTGTTTTTTAACACCCCCTCCAAGGTCTCATGTAGCCCAGGGTGGCACTAAACTGGCCAAGTAGTGGATGGAGGATGACCCTGAACTTCTGACTCCTCTGTAAGCTCCTTCCCGGTTCTGGTATTACAGGCATGCACTACCATATCTGGTCTGTAGCATGCCTCTGCTTTAAACCAGGGTCTTGTGTATGCCATGCAAGCAACCCACCAACTTAGTTTGTCCCTGGCACCTTCAAGTTTTGCTACTGGTACTGAAGACTGAACTTGGGACCATCTGAATGACAAGCAAGGGGCAGGTGGTCTTTCTTTCTTCCTGTGATGCTGTTTGTTTATCCTGAGTCTTCTTCTTACACAGCTCAGGCTAGCCTCAAACTCATGATCCTGCTAGGGATGTAACTCGGTGGCAGAGGGCTTGCCTAGCCCGTGTAAGGCTATGGGTCCAATCCCCAGAATGTTTTTTAAAGTGCACATAACTTTTGTCTAGGCAAGGTGGCAGACACCTATAATAAACTTAGGAGGTGGAGGCAGGAGACTCAGCAGGTCAAAGTCATCCTCAGCTATATAGTAAGTTCAAAGGCTAGCCTGGGCTACAAGAGGCCCTGTCTTAGGAGCAAAACAAGACATGTCTGGGAATATACTTCATTGGAAGAGTTTTTGCCTGGAGTATAAGGCCCTAGGTTCAGTTCCCAGCACTGAAAACAAGCACACAAAAAGCCTCATGATTCTCCTGACTCCTGGCATTACAAGCATGCACCACTGTGCCTGGCCCAAATGAATTCTGTCTCAACTACTCCTGAAAGGGCAGGCCGTGGGGCTAGGATCCCAGGACAGCAGGCACAGCACAGACGGGTCACAGCCAACACTGGATAGTGCTTAATAGATTTATGTTGCATCAGTGAAGGGACAATCTGTGGACTCGCTGTGTCCACTGGGTACCGCTGGATCAGAATAACCATTCATTCAGTCTGTTGAATGAAAACGAATACAGGAGGAGTGTGACAGGCTCTTTTCTGGCCTCTGGGCTGAGAGTCCAGCACCTCCTAGGAATGTGCTGAAAAGCATTCACCTCTCCCCAAAAGGATCGCAAACCCTACCCAAGGTTAGAGCCAGAAACCAGCTGGGTCCACCTGCCTTTTCCCTTCCCAAGGGACTGACTGCCCCGCCCATACTTCCTCCCCACAGCTTGCTCCTCCCCTTCCTCATCAGCATGGGCACGTTGGGGGAGGATCCAAAGACTGTCCATGTCTTCGGCAGGGCAGCCAGGTCTCAGAGGTAAGCACATGCCCACAGAGGCCCATGGGCTGGGGGCCGGTTGCTTGGTCGCTGTAGCCACCTTTGGCTATCAAAGTACCTCCTCCATTTGGCCCTCTCAAACTACCTGATTATTTCTTCTTAGTGGCTGAGAGGCAGCACACAGTTTGGAGGTCTTGGCCAGGTGCAATTCATCTACCCATCTGTTCCTCACTAGTTTCAGCAGGACCAAATTCAGAAGAATGATTCCACCCCTGCTGGCTTCCAGGTTTAGCAAAGGTTACCTCTGCAGAGGGGAAAGCACTCACAGGAGGCTCCCGGAGAGGAGCCAGGCCTTGAACACAGCATGGATGGAGGTCAGGAGACACAGAAGTACAGGGTTGCAGGGAGACAGTCCCAGGAAGCCACCAGCTCTTTACAGGTAGGGCTTAATGCCTAAGGCAGTGAGTGCTGTGTGACTTCGCTAAGGATGGCAGCGATGGTTTGAATAAATTTGGCCCCACAGACTCATGTGCTTGAATGCTTGCATAAGAAGTGGCACTGTAGGAGGTGTGGCCTTGATGAATAGATGTGGCCTTGTTGGAGGAAGTGAGTCACTGTAGAGGTGGGCTTTGAGGTCTCCTATGCTCAGGCTACATCCAATGACACAGTCTCTTTTTGCTGCCTGCTGATTAAGATGTAGAACTCTCAGCTCCTTCTCTAGCACCATGTCTGCCTGGTCACTGCCATGCTTCCCGCCATGATGCTAATGAACTAAACTCCTGAAACTGTAAGCCAGCCCCAATTAAATGTTTTTCTTTATAAGAGTTTATAAGAGTGGTGATGTCTCTTCCCAGCAATGGAAACCCTAACTAAGGCAATGGCTAATTAGATCCAAGGCCGTTGCCATAGCACTGGGGGTGCTGGTGGAGCTGAGAAGGGAAAGGATGTCAAGGGGAGAAACAGAGCCTCAGGGGCTAAGGTGGTGAATCATTAGAGCCCTTTCAGGACAGGGTCAACTGGGGTGAGGCAGAGGGCATCACCTACCCAGCACCAAGTCAAGGTATGGATCTGTGGTTCCTCTGAGTGTCAATCTGGGGTGCTGATTCAATCACCCTTTTAGAGCTCTGTAGATGTTTGGATGTAGGGTCACAGAATTTAATTAAGTAATTTGTTAATTATATGTGTGGGTCAGTGGATATATGTGCCACAGTCCATGGTAGAGGTCAGAGGACAGCTTTTGGGAGTTAATGTTCTCCCCCTCACCACATGGGTCCTGGGGATTGAACTTGGGTCTTCAGGCTCAGCGGCAAGAGATTTTAACCATCTGAGCCATCTTGCCATCCCTGAGAAGAGTTTGTGTAAATATGAAAGCCTGTCCTGTCTATACCACACCCGTGTCCCACCTCAGACATCTTCCTTCCCCACCCAAGAGCTGTTCACACCCTCCTGGGATAGGGGAAGTCAAGAGACAATAGTCAGGAAAGGGCTCAGCCACACCAGACCAACACTCACTCCAGGGCAGAGCACTGGAGGTACCTAGCTCTGCGACCACCCTCTGCCAGCCCCAGGGAATCCTGGTCTATTGGTCCATCTCTGAGGCAGTCCTGCCATCCTGCTTGCTTGCCTCCAGCCATCATCCATTCCACCTGCCCTCTGTGACCCACCAGACCTTACTTGTGGTCCTGCAGCTAATGCTGGACCACGGAGGACAAGTTATGACCAAGGGTGGGCCTAGAATGTACTACTAATGAAAGTGATGGTAGCGGCTGAGCAGCTGGAATGGTGAGAGATGAGAAAACACATGGACGGGTGACCGATCACTGACTCGGGAGATGATCACATGGCTGACTGCACCTAGTGGATGAGCAGCTGCTCTGATTTTCATACCATTCACTTGACTAGTTCAATAAATATTCACCAAGCACCAACCAGGTACCTACCAGCTAAGCATTGTGCTAGGAATAAAAAATATAATAATAATAATAATAATAATAATAATAATAATAATAATGATGTATGAGTGTTCGATCTGCATGTATGCGTGCATGCCATGCCAGAAGAAAGCGTCAGATCCTGTTATAGATGGTCATGAGTCCCATGAAGCTGCTGAGAATTGAGCTCAGAACCTCTGGAAGAGTAGCCAGTGCTCTTAACTGCTGAGCCAACTCTTCAGTCCCTGAGCTAGGAATTTAAAGATAAGGTCTTGGACTGGGAGATGGCCAGGCATATGGTTAGGTAGGTAAAAGTACTTGCCATTCAAGCCTAGTGACTTAAATTCCATCGCCAGAATTCACATAAAAAGCCAGATGGGGTGGTATCCATCTCTAATTCCAGCATTCTTAGGGTGAGACAGGAGGCAGAAACAAGAGTGAACACTGGAAGCTCACAGGTCAACTAACTGGGGTGCACAGTGCAGTGTAGTCAGAACAGATACCCTGCCTTAAAAAGGTGGATGGTGAGAACTAACTCCAAAAACTGTGTTCTCTATCACGCGCATGCTGTGTCACGGGCACACTAGAAGAAAGGATGGAGGAAGGGAGAGAGAGAAGAAGGAAGGAGGGAAGAGGAAGGAAGGAAGAGTGTTTATGTTCACATCCAGAGTTTCATTAGGAAGACAGGACCTGAAAGAAATGACCAAAGACAAAGGCAGCTGGGGTGTAATTCAGCTAATACAGTGCTTGCCTCACAAGCATGAAGTTCAGGGTTCGATCCCTAGCACTGCATATATCTGGAATGCAAGCATATGCCTGTAATCTCAGCATTGGGGAGGCAGGAGGATGAGAATTCAAGGTCATTTTTGATAAGCAAGTTGGAGGGCAGGGAGGGACACAGGAGGCCCTGTATCAAAAAGAGCAAAGACAGCTCCAAAGAGACACAGTTCTGGAAAGTAGGTCTCATCAGGCCTCATGGGAAGGGTCTCCAGACCTGTCCAGCTATCTTGACTTTGTCAAAAGACCTCTGGACCCCAGAGGATCTCTCTCCATGACAAATGCTGTTTGCACAGGTCTCAGGACCAAGACTCATCGTTGCTTTGTCAGTGCAAGCTCCTTAGTCACCAACCTACATCAGAGCTCTATTTCTTCTAAGCCTCCCATATTATAAACTGGGAACGCTTAGAGAGGCCACCCTGCTGGTAAGGGCTAGGGCCCAGCAGGCTGCCTTCAAGCCTGCAAGCTTTCTGCACTTCCCAGACACACTGCTTGCCTAAGTCAACTTTCTCTGGTCTCTTCTTTCTGAGTCAATGATACAAACAGGTGCCCCCGAGTCAGGAACATTTTTGAAGATGAACACAGTGTTGTCACAGGCCAGCATCAAGGATGACGGTCCCTGGCAACACAGATGTGCTGTCTGGTACTCCTGCCCCATTCATATCTGTGAAAGTGGAGTTGGTACTACACATTCCCAACTGAATATTCCCCAATGGCTGCCGCCTCCTCTGGTCCTCCTGATCCTCATCAAGGAGACAAAAGTTACAAAAGGATTTTGTGGTATGGAGACCAAGATGGCTGGCTATGGAGCCATGTATTTCAGGTTCAAATCCTCACTATGCCACTTGGTTTGTGGGCTGGGGAAGACATTTCATTTCCTGGGGCCCCTACTTCCCGCCACCCCTTCCATCACCTATCCACTCCCCTTGTTTCCCTAGACCACTTCCTGCTCTCAGTAGACCCTCTTTCTGGAAGGAGAGGCCTCTTAAGGTTTCTCAGTTCCCAGGCCTCATAGGCAGCTGGAAGGGAAATGTCCAAGCCACAAAGATCTCTGGGGACTGGCTGCCCCGGGTGGATCTCTGTCACTGGAGGATGAGCTCTGGGGATTGGAGGGAGAGCTCCAGGGCCTAAGGAGCTAAAGAACCATCTGCTTCAGAGGCAGAGTCTCGTGTGCACCCGGAGACAGGATCATGACCCACATGAAGTATGTCCCATCTGTGTGGCTCCTTAGTTATCTGTAGCCATGACTGCACAGCAATCCACGGTAACCAACCATGTGGTTCTAGGCAGAGATTAAAAACTAATGTGCCTTTAAATAATGATAAAAACCTGCTACATTCAAAATAATCCCAAATAGAAAACAGCAACACACCGACTAGACATGTGTTGGACATGGACTGAGTCCTTCCCATTACTGTCTTCTCTCCTCACAGTCATCCCAGGTTGATGTGTCAGGTGATATCTGTCAAAGCTAGTGTCCACAAAATTGTCCATCTGATAGGCTCTTCCTCCACTACTGTGCGGACACTCTTCTCATACAGGATGAGGCCCAGGGCCCCTCCCCTTCAGACTAGGTGGACCTTTGTTATTCTCTTGGACAAAGAACACTGGCAGAAGTGAGGTTACATGACACCTAAAACTTGCTCTTCTGGCTTGTTCCACCGCCAGCCCCTTTCTGTGGCGTCAGGGATTGAACCCAGGGCGTTTCACATGCTAAGCAAGCATTCCACCACTGAGCGGTTCTTTTGTTTGTTTTTATTTAATTTATTTAAAAAGTTTTAGTGTGTGTTGCCTGCATGTATGTATGTTGCCTGCATGTATGTATGTGCACCACAGGCATGCTTGGCACTCTCGGATGCCAGGAGAGGGTGTCGGGTCCCCTAGAACTAGAGTTGTGATGGTTGTGAGCGGCTATGAGGTGCTGGGGCTCAAATCCAAGTCCTCTGCAAGAGCAACCAGTGCTAAACCACTGGACCAGGCCTCCAGCCTCTGCTCATTTATTTTTTAAGATGTCTCACTATGTAGCCCTGGCTAGCCTGTAATTTACCAAGAGCTGGGACTAAAAGCATGAGTCACCACACCTGGCTTCCTCTAGACATTAAAAACGATATTAACTTTGACATAGGGGTCTCGCTAAGTTGCCCAGGTTACCCTTGAACTATCTGTGGCAGGCCCTGAACTTTCCTACCTCAGCTTCCCCAGTACCTGGGATTATGGGCTTGTGCTATAAGGCCCGGCAGCCTCCTTGTTCATAAAGCCTGCCCTACATGTTGGGAGGGAGCCCGGGCCACATGACATGTATAGGTGTCCCAACTGACAGCTTTAACGAGGTCCCAGCCAAACACCAATATTAACTGTTAAGTCTCAGAGGAACGAGTCTAGCCCACGCACCACCTGACTACCATGAAACTCACAGTAAAAGGAGACGGGGGCCCTGTAAGACAGACAAAGACACCAGGGCCCTGCAGACAGTAAGAGGCAGTGCTTGAACCCAGAGCTCTTGCTATACTGGCAGAGAAATGAAGCCAGGATGATTTCTGCATGAACCCACTTTTCATTTTTGGCCCAGAGGGGTCAGGCTGGGACCCCAAAATTGGCAGTAGTAAAAAACCAGCGATCTACTGGCTGTAAGAGAAGCAAGAGGCAGCCCTCCCTCCTCAGGCTGGGGTTCAGGCTGCCTTCTGATGGCTAAACCTGGCTGGCCCATCTCTCAGCCTAGAAGGAAATCCCTAACCACAACACTACCGGCCCACTCTAGACTCAGGGTATGGCCAACACTGCCAGGTCCTCGGTGGAGACCTGAGGTGCAGTTTTTCTCCATAGCCCTATGTAGGCCTCACACTGTTCTTGAGCGCCCTGTGACAACTCCGCAGTCCGTTCTTCAACATGCTACAGATGCTCTGCCAGTCCTGAAGACAGTAACAGAATCCCGACGCACCTCTCTGACCTCCCGGAAGCACCAAGGTCTAGGAAAGACCCTAGTTCCCACAGGGTGTGTGCCGAGGACTTCAGTGGAGTGGCCCAAGCTGGGACCTAACGCAAAGCACATGGCGTATCAGAACAGCTGAATGACTTCACCAGGGTACAGAGCACATAAACGGTAAGTCGGGCTGCACCTGCGGCACCCCGAATTAGGAAGTGGGGGTGACAGCTGTACTCTTTTTCCTAGATGGCTAAGAAACAATGGAGATAGAAGGGAGGCCTCAATGTCTGCCTGCCCCAGGACTACAAGGATAATAAAAACAGGAATTAGCATAAAACAGACAGGCACTGGGTGCATAACATGTATCTATTGACTGGTCTTCTTGCTCTGTGACTTAGTTTCCCCTTCTGTAAACAGATGAAGGAGGTGGGAAAGTTCAAGAGGGCTCTAAATTCCCCACTAGGTTCCCAGAGGGTGATGAGGTCCTACTGGGAGAAAGGCATGGCTGATGAAGCCCTAGTGAAGAAGCTGAGGCTCCAGGGCTGCACTTCCACCAATTACTCCTAGGTGGCAGCAGAGGCCGCAAGACTGGGCTTGTAGGGCATATGGTTTGAATTTAACTGCCATGTTTTTTTTAAATGTGGTTTTTTCCCCCTCTTTTCAATTTTTTTCTGTCATTCCACCCCCTTCAGTTTCAAGAAGATACAGCTGAACCTTCTAGGCTTCGAAGGAAACATTTCTTATCCTAGGGGGCTGGAGGGTAAGTCAGACCTAAGCAGTGTGAAAGGCATCTGATGAGCCAGTCCACCCTGAATTTAACCTTCTCTGCCCACCTCTCCCCCATACTCACCATTTTACAGGTCAGGAGCCAGTCATAACTGAGGGTGAGGTTTGGAGGTGGGGGAAGGACTTGCTAATAAATCTAGTAAGTTTGTATTTTAGGGGCTCCAGCCCTGCACACACTCTGTGCCCTGCCTTGGCTTGGAACCCCAGGACGTGATGACCTCCAGGAGACCTTCCCTAACAGGTCTAAAAATTCATTCAAATATCCAAACCATGTTCAGAATGCTACCCAGGCCAGCCAGGGCTCACATGGTCTGAACTTCAACCAGCATCTTCATCTAGCTGTAGATACCTTTCCCCAGCATCAGTTTCCCTACCTGGACCATGCCAGAACTACAGCTCAGCGGCTGCTCTACAAAGAATGGCTCCCTCCCATCCCCACCCATTTTGGTAGCATGGAGGGAGGCTGGGGTGAAGGGTCGTGAGAACGGAAGTTTTGAGGGTTTGATTCCAGCCCCTCCATTCCCTCCTTCCTTCAAACCAGGCACATATGGGGGGGGGGGGCTCCATTTGTACACTGTTGATAGAGATGGGGTGTCTTGCCTGTAGGGCGGAAGATGACTCATCGGGCCATGAGCCAGGCACCCTGGGAAAGGCCAAGCCAGCCTCAGGCCAGAGCCCCAGGGAGTAAAGGACAGGGCCTGACTGGGCTGTGTATAAATCCTAGGGACTCTCAAAGCCCTACAGCCAAGGGAAGAAGAGGCCATCTTCCCTACTTAGACAATGCCAGAAATCCTTCTGCTCAGACCACCAAAGGCCCAGGGAAATGAGCTCCTCTTGCCTGCTGCTGCTGTGCTCTCCCAGCCCAGTGTGCAATGGGGCCAGTCTCCCTCCTCAGCACTCACTGAGTCCTATCCCCACATGCTCCTTGCTCTTGGCTGGGTCAAGTCCCATTTAATCTATACTCTGCTTTTTCCACGGAGCCTTAAATTTTCTCCCTCATCAACCTCACCTCAGACCAGAGCAGGAGCCAACTGCCCCATCATGACTCCCAAATCAGTCCACCCTTTTATTATGCTACAGACCTATGAGGTGCCAGTCGAGGATGCTACCCTAGGGCACCAGAGGACAGTAACAAGATCTGGGAGCTCCAGAAGGATTGAGGAGGCACCACTGAGGCCTAGAGCCCAGTTCCCACAGGGTGTACAGTCAGCACACAGGTGTGAATAAGCAGACAAAGACAGCAAGTATCAGCTGGATGAATAGGCACAGTGAAGCCACTGATGTCCACTATCAACCTGAAATGAAAGGGCGGAGGGACTGTCCCTCACACACTCTTCTCTTTTTGTTTTGTGGTTTTGGTTTTTTTGAGACAGGTTTCTCTGGTAGCCCTGTCTATCCTAGAACTCACTTTGGGAACCAGTTCTCACAGAGCTCTGCCTGCCTCTGCCTCCTGGGATTAAAGGTATGTGCCACCACGGCCCAGTAGTGCCTTAGGGTTTTAGGGTCTCTTCACTTGGCCAGAAGTACCCAAGCAGCTAGGATGTACCGTGCCTCACCTTACCCCGACCGTGCACTCCAGGGAATACTGTTACCAACTGGTTACATCAACTCTAATGTGTCTGGCTCAGCTCAGACCCCACAGAAGTTTCTGTCATCACACCAGGCCAGTCTGCTCAGCTTTGCACCCAGTGGGGGTTCAGAGATCCCTGCAAGCCAAGGGCCACCACAAGGCCTGGGCCACACTGGCAGAAGTGATCTCTGCCTCTGCCCAACCAGCAGCAGCTTATGCTTCTGTGCTTTTCCCACCAACTAGTGACCAGCCCTAAGGCTGAACAGAGACGCTCCTAGAAGATGCTTATGGGAAGGTCAGCCAGTGTCAGACAGAGGTGTGTCTCCTCACGTCCCAGGCCCAAAGTCCACCTCAGGAAGGCATTCTGACAGCTCAGATGACCACTCCTGAAGCTTTAGCTTTGAGTCCTCAGAACCACAGAGTTTACAGAACGCCACAGCACTCCATCTCCTAAGACTTCATATCCACTCAGTGACAACACTGAGACTCAGCACAAGTCATAACTTGCTGGGTTCTCAAAACTAGGCAATGGGCTGGACCCAAATCTTCCCTCTGCCACTGACCACTAAGTGGCTGGGACTTTGGATAAATCACTTAACTTTACAGAGCCAGAGGACAGGAAGACAGCAAAGATCTAAAAATAGCAGGTCTATCTATGGAGGGATTCCGCTCTCTGCTGACCAAGCACCTCACAGGTGTTGGCTTTAACCTCAAAATAAGCTCCTGGGTGGGCCCTGGTATTACCCTGTGTCACAGAGGACAAGGCAGGACTCAAGATCTCTCAAGCAGACAGGACTCCAGCCCCAGGGAACCCTGGGTAGAAGAAAAGTTAGAGAGTTCATCTATCTGTCCAGAGTGCCAGGAGAAGGGCTTTTTCCAGCCAGGAGCAAGCCCGAGAGAGCCAGCCTGGGCTCTCAGCACAGGAACTCCACCCACACAGCCTGCTTCAATTCCAACCACAGGGAAGGTTCCTGAGTCATGGCCTTTATGAAGATCTCTGAAATGTTACAAAGAAGGAGTCCACTGTGTTATCAAATGAAGGCAAAAGGCACTCATCGACACTGTATTGTCTCAATGTCATTTGAAAACAGAGAGAGACAAAGACAGAGAAAGGGGCATCTGGAAGAAGAGGCCAGAATGTCAGGTGGGCAGGGCCCAGGGCATGGGGGCAGGGCAGAAGAAGATACAGCCAGGGCCACTCTTGATAGCTAACTGACTCAGGAAGACCAATCTGTTCCTCATCTATAATGCAGAGGAGAAAGCACTTATTTAGCTCAGTACCAGGAATCAAGAGGGCACTCAACAAATACTGGCTGCTATAAATACGGCTGAATCGCTACATCAGGAAAAAGGCTCGAAGAGACTCTTGGAAGGCAGGTGTCTAAGAACGACCAGTTCGGTCTCCTCCAAGATCGTCCCTGGCAGTCCTTGCTTGCATACCCCCAGAACTGAAGAGCTCAGTCACCCCCTCCACTGGTACTCTGGAAACATCTTACCCTACAGAAGAAGGGCCGACATGTGCTGGACACTCCAGTCTCTGGGTACCAGCTCCGACTGCCAAGGCCAACGGGATGGCCCGGAGGATCTTCCTCCGCCTAGCATCCGAAATATTTGGGTCTAGGGTTTTGCTATGGGAGTGATTCTCCTCGTGAGGTTGGAGGAGGCTTTCTCAGTGGCTCCAGGGCCTCTGCCTAGATGGTCACCTCTGTCCATCTTACTTTGTGCCTCAACAGAGAACCATTTGCTGGCAGTTCTAGCAGCCTTTTCCATTTTCTTGCTTGGAAAACAAATGAGAACCCGGCTGGGCCTGACCTCCCCCCCAGCCCTCTCCTGACTCCCTAGTCTCTAAGGGTGGGAGGCCCTTCTGCCTCCTCCCTGGACAAGGGCCTTGTGGAAAACCCCAGAGGAGAGGCCTTGTGAGTTGGTTGTTGCCATGGCAATGGCAGCCCTGGAATTTGACCACTGGGGCCCCGGAGTGGGGGTGGGGAGCTGGTATAGGCCATGCTGGGGGCAGGGAGGAAGGTCCAGAAGCCCAGAAGGAGATGGCAATCCAAAGCCCCTCCATGGCCTCAGTACCCCTATCTATAAAGGGAGTGGGGAGTGGCTCCCAGGATCTCTCTTTTCTATTCTAACTGGTGGATGGGGAAGACAGCCAGGGCAAGGCCAGTTGTGCCCTTTGATAGCTAGCTAGGGACTCCAAGGGACAAGGACTCACTAGAAACCAAAAGCCAAGTCCACAGCAGTGGCAGAATTAGTTAGCTTCTGAGATGTGACCTGTCCATACCCTGGCATCCTGAATCTCTAGAGAGGATGAGGGTGCCTGCTCAGGGTGGGGCAAGAGAACCCCTCAAGAATGGTTATGGCTGGACTGAGAGCGCTCCTGAGACAGAGAATACTGTGTCTGCTCCTGGTAACCCTTGCCACTCCTGGATCTGGAGGGTGGCAGAGGGCCTGCCCCTCCCGGCTTGCTATGCCAGGCTGCAGTGGGTATTTTTAAACAGGCGCCCGCCCCTTGGCCTTCCCACCTGCCCACTCCAGGAACATAATGAGCTTGGCTGCCAGCCTTCCATGTACTTCCGACAAGTTCCAGCAAGCCACCCTCTGCATCCCACCTCCTCCCTCCCCGCCAGCCCAGCAGTCAGGGTCCCCTCCAGCTACAATGCTGGAGGCTCAGAGAGGTGGTGGAACTTCTTCAGAGTCACACAGCACAAAGAATTTGGGAATGCTGTAACACCAAGTTGGGCCCTCACCTCCAAATGCCACCGAATTCTCCTGGTACCACGCCAGCTCCTTCTTCATCCTTTCTGTCCCTGACCCTCAAAAGTCACAGCCTCACTCCCACAGACCTTCACCTCCACTTTCAGAAAGATAACACAACTATGATACCTCAGCTCAAAACACCAGCCACAGGAGGAGCAAACTGAGAGTTGGTGCCTTAACCCCACTGCCCAGCAGGATACATTCTGTGTGGATCTAACATTGAGATGTAAAACCAAAACAAAAGCCATAAAGCATCAGAGGCATGGGAGACTTTCTAACCAGGCTCCAAAGCTAGCAGTCAGAAAATGACGGCTTGATAAATTGGACCACATTTAAAAACAACAATAAAAAACCCCCTGTGGGCCAGCAAGATGGCCCCATGGGTAACGCCAGTTATGCCAACAGCCCGCTGATCCCCAGAACCCACTCAAAGAAGGCAAAAGGAATCCGATGCTACAAAATCGCTCTGATCTCCACATGCACACTCTGGCATGTGCTCACACACACTGACAAAAGCTTCTTAAAATTTACAAAAAATAAAAACAAAGTCTTCTGCAGAACAAAAATATACCGTATACAAAGACAAAAATCAAGTCAGAAATCAGGAAAAGATACTTGCAACTCATAACTCAGTCAAAAAACGAAATCCTACCTCCCAGAGGGAGGTTTAAAAGCTTCCTAGTAGCCGGGCAGTGGTGGCTCACGCCTTTAATCCCAGCACTTGGGAGGCAGAGGCAGGTGGGTTTCTGAGTTTGAGGCCAGCCTGGTCTACAGAGTGAGTTCCAGGACAGCCAGGGCTACACAGAGAAACCCTGTCTCAAAAAAAAAAGCTTCCTAGAAATGGCTAAGCTGGGGGCCAACAACCAGCCGAGAGAGGCGGATAGGGGAGAAGTATGAGAAAAATTTGAGTTAGGACAGAGTGACAGTGACGCCATGGGTACCTGTGACGTCATGGGTACCTACTGCACTGGTAATTGTCCAAAAGTCAGATTAGTAAGGCAAGTCTTTTCACATTGCTAGAGGCATGAGCATGTAGGAAGCATCAAAATGCAAATCACATACACATAATGTCTTAGCAATCTCACGCCCCAAGGGACTCCACTCCCACGACAAAATGATGCAGTACAGCTCCTTTGCTGAAGTATTATTTATGGCAGCAAAAGACCTGAAAATACTCTGTATTTCTTTTTCTTTTTTTTTCTTTTTTTGGTTTTTCGAGACAGGGTT
Organism: Uromys caudimaculatus; assembly: GCA_028551405.1. Taxonomy (NCBI): domain Eukaryota; kingdom Metazoa; phylum Chordata; class Mammalia; order Rodentia; family Muridae; genus Uromys; species Uromys caudimaculatus. The sequence goes on along the minus strand of CM052703.1, from coordinate 92,973,384 downwards.
TCTCTGTATAGCCCTGGCTGTCCTGGAACTCACTCTGTAGACCAGGCTGGCCTTGAACTCAGAAATCCGCCTGCCTCTGCCTCCCGAGTGCTGGGATTAACGGCGTGCGCCACCACTGCTCGGCTACTCTGTATTTCTTAACATTACTATTATTATTACTGTGTTGTTGTTTTGCACTGTGTATGTGTGTGTTGTGTATACGCTTGCTCAGAGGATAACCTGCAGCTCTCTTACCATGCGACTCCTGAAGACTGAACTGAGGTCATTAGACTCGAAAGTGCCTTTGCCCACTGAGACCAGCCTTATTTAGCTTTTGTTTTTGTTTTGTTTTGGGGGCAGTGTTTTGTGACGTAGCCCAGGCTGGCCTCCTGCGATCACAGGCACGATGCACCACCCGCGGCTTCAAGTCCTTTAATCTGTGGCACCACACAGTTGGCTAATCACACACTATGCAGTACAAAAAGAATATGGAGGGCCGCTGTGATGGCCTTTTCCTACTTACTCTCCTTCCTCCGCCTGGGCAGGACTGCTTGGTTAGACCCAGTCTAATGGATCTCTGTCCTGGCTTAGATCACTTCCTGGTATCCCTGGCACAGAGCTGTGTCTCTAACCTATACACAGAACCAGGTCCCAAGGTGTCTGCCATTGAGCACCAATGTGACCCAGAACAAGCCAATTCTCTGAGACCCAAGGGCACAGCCTCTGCCTTTGGTGTCTCTTTCTGGTCCCCTCTCCAGTAGTTCCAGTCCCTCAGGTAACAACTCTCCAGGAAGTCCAGTTGTTCACTTTACATGCAGACCAAGGCCTGGCTTTGCCCTTTCTTCAGAGGCAGGTAGAACACTTCTTTAGTTCAAAGGGCCATCTCCATCTACCTTAGTGCTGAGCTTCCACTGGCTCATTCTGCATGAAGGCCTTGGAGTCAGAATTTACAGGGTGTTGTTGGCCACTTGTAGGCCCCGGGTCTGCAGAGCAAGGAGTGTAGGCCGGCTACCCTGCTAGGAATGGGTAGCTACACGGGAGGGGATGTCTACCAGTGAGAATCAGGCACAGGACCAAAGCCACAGGGTCCCGGTCTGAGCCCTTTCCCAAGAAACAGCTGCATCAGGACTTCAAAGCTTTCCATGAGGAACTCTGCCCATCCGCCTACCAAATGGCTCTAGGCCACTGTCAGTACCCCATCTCAACGCACCCCCTCTCCATGCCTGTGGTCCTTCCTCAGGCAGGGCAGCTCACCACTCTGCATCCCTTCAACTTGCTTTATGGCTCACCGCTGACCTCCAGACCAGCCGCCAGACATTATCACATGTAGCTCTCAGCAACCCTATAATAGGTGCCGTCATTACCCACATCTTATATGTACCTACGCCATGTGTTGAACCACAGTGAGGTTAGGGGCTCAGGTCACACAGTGGAGATGAACAGGATTTGAAAAAGAAGGAAGCTATGCATCTCCAGCACTTCCTTTTTTTAAGACAGGGTCTCTTGAGCCCAGGCTGGCCTTGAACTTTCCATTATTGGCTAAAATGACCTTGAATTCCTGGTCCTTCTGTTTCCACCTTCAGAGTCCTGGGATTACAAGAATAAGTCACTACATCCAACCTCATCCAGCGTTCTTAAAGAAGAAGGGGCCTGGTTGGGCAGGAACCAGGTAGGCTGGTATGGGCCACAGCAAAGCCACTCCCTAAAGGGTCACATGCTTGCCAGCCCTCAGCCTTGTTCCTAGAAACCTTCATTGATACTTCAACTCTAACAAAGTTCTTCCAGATTCTCACCTAAATCACCTCAGAGAGAGAAGCCAAGATTCCCGGGGCTTCTAAAGAATGTGTCACTCACTGCCTACCCCCACCTGTACTAAGGCGGCTTACCTGCTCTGAAAGTGCGGCCTGCTGCCACCTCCTGCCTCCCGCAAAGGCCTTCTTTGCAGGTGGCAGTCTTTCATCCCTTGCACAGGCTCCTGACCAAATTAGCTCTGGCTAGCTCTAAGGCCTAGGCAGGGGGTATCGCCAAGGACAAGTGAAGTATTCTGTCAGGCTCCTCTGGAGACCTAGTCCCATAGAATGCTTCCTGTCCACAGCACCTGGCAGGCTGAACCTGAGTTCAGGACTGCTTTGATCTCTATACCCCAATCAGAGATTCCCTCTGCCCTAAGAAGCATTTTTTCCCGTGGAGCCTAAGGCAGTTCTGGGGTATTGAATGGGGAGAAGTGGTCCAGGCAGTAAGAAACACCCCCACGTCCCGCAACTAAGTGACTGGCCTGTCTCACAGTCCTGTGCCAGGACTTCAGTAGAGAAAGGGTTTTATTCTTTTTGAAAACTAAGTCTGGGATCAAGTCCAGATATTCAGGCCTGGCTGTTGAGTCTCTGAGGGACTACAGACCTCTTCTCCAGAGCAGGGAAACTTTCACAGCACCCAAATACACCAGGGCTGCTCCATGCCTTCACAGTTCTTTCTGCTCTGAGGGCCCTGGATACATCTGATTTACAAGACCCTCTCTGACCCTTCAAAGTAGCCCCTGCTTCCCCAAGTTACTCACCCCCTCCCCCCGACCTTCGCCTGCCTTGGTCTCCTGAGTCACAGTTCTCAGGTTCCTTGGGGCTGGAGTCCCTTCACTCCCTTCTCATTCACACCGTAGCCACAAGCTAACCCAGTGGACAGCGGCTAAACTGGTTACCTAGGCTACCTAGGGTCACCTAAAGCCGATCCCAGAGTTAATTACCAGGACTGATTAGAAAAGTTAGGAGTAAGCCAGACATGGTGGCCCACGACTTTAATCACAGCACTCTGGTGGCAGAGACAAGCAGATTTCTGTGAGTTTGAGGTTAACCTGATCTAGAGAGTTACAGGCCAGCCAGGCCTACACAGTGAGATCTCATGTCAAAAACAGGAGAAAAGGAGAAGTTAGGAGTGGTAGTGCAGCCAGCAGTGAGATAGCCCACCAATCACGATGAGCATGCTGTACTCCCCGTGGGAATGAGGCCCTCTTCCCACTGTCCTGGTTCTACTGCCCAGCCCAGTACCCTGTCCTGTATCCAGAGACTTCTGTTTAGGGACAAATTACTCTGTATGCATCCTAAAGAAAGATAAGGCCTGTCTGTGTCACTTGCTCACATGACACCTGGTTTCTCTTATCTACTCCAAAATTGCTGCTGTCACAGGAAAGTCTGAGAAGAATCAGGCTGGGTCCTCCCTCCTGATGCTAGCACAGGTTGTGGGTATGGGAACCTGCTGGGTACCTAAAAGGACTGTGTGTGATATTTACCCGATGCATGTGTGCTCTTTATCTCTGGCTTTGTGTTGCATGGGGGAGGGGAATCTGCTGTCAAGTCACCCCTCAGTGAGGGAATGGTTGTGATATGTGCCTGCCCTCCAGCCTGTGGCTTCTGCTGGGGCTCTTCTCTTCATGACCAGCCCTAGCACAGATGTGGTACCCGCAGCCTAGGCCTGGCCACGCAGAAGGTAGTATACCCTGATGACTGAGGGGGGGAGAGTACATGGTTGCCTGGACCCAGGACTTCAACGTGAAAGACAGGGCTCAGGGCTGGGGGCCTAGAAGAAGCCAGAGCAGGAGGCCTGGATGGGGGAGTCAGCCTGGGCCTCTCTGGGCTCTTTATCCAAATATGGAAGGTTTTTTGGTCTCCATTTGAGTCACCCCGGCCATGGCCCAAGAGATCTGCTTTCCAGATACTGCAGGCAGGACTGCGCCAGCCCTGCTGGGCCTACCAGCTCCCCTTCCTGGCCGTCTCAGCACCTTCCCAACCTCCAGAGCCAGACCTCTCTCCACCAGCAGGGAGCGCCACACCACTCAGCTCTGCTCCAGCACCAATAGAAGAGTCTCTGGGTTCAACAAATACAGGAAACACACCTTCCCTCTGCAGCTTGCAACCAGCCTGCCGGTGCAAGGCAGTCACTCACTACTGTTGACCAAGCAGCTGCTGTCTGCTAGTTCCTGGAGCTGGGACCATGGGCCATGAATCCCGTGGACGCATCTTGTCATGTCCTGAGCTCACCACAGCAATGGCAGCTCTGAAAGTCAGGAACCCAGTGAAGACCTGGAGAGGCTAGAGTGGTAGGGCTGAGTATGCACTCCTTCTTAGCCAGTTACTCAGCTGTCCTAACCTGCAGGCTACCTACTCACAGGGTCATCTGCCATGCTCAGGATCATCTGCACAGAGTGGTAGTCCCTACTCCTCACAGCGCCATCGTGAGGACTCGATGAGAAAATACAGATACAGTGCTCAGTTCAAGTTGAGGCTGTGACATCATGGTTGGAGCACTTGCCTGGAACGAAGGAGTCCCACTAGATCTCCTGAAGATAAAATTGACCAGAAGTGCCCAGACCTGTGTCTGGCCAAACTCTTGGCAAGCTTTTCTCCTGTGACAATTTATACCCTGACCTAAGCCCACCAGTCAGTTACTGTGGACCTGAGGAAACTCACACCCCAGCCTTGAAGTGAGGTCAACCTAGGTTATAAATCCACCACTCCTGGCCTCCGAGACCCGAGTCAGGCATCTTACCATCTCTAGCCCCAGGGTCTGATTGCCACCATGGCCCTACGGCTCTTGTGCCAGCTTCTGCTTTTTGGTCCCCCAAAGAGCAAATACAAGGCTGGCATAGGTATAGAGGCTTCAGGGAAGCTTGGGGCAGGGCTCTGCTGGCTTCCTCTGATCTCTCTACATCATGTATTTAATAAATAAATTTACAGTGAAGTTCCACTGTGTGCCAGGAACAAGAGGGTTTGGCATGGGCAGCCACTTGCCAGAGCTAACCCTGAGTCACTGGGGGATCTAGGGGTTCCCACTCACATCTTCACATCCCAGAGTGTTCCAGGTGTGCCCAACTAGCTCCTTGAGCAGGATGCAGATACCAGAAGCAGCTTCGGGACGCAGTCCCATACAGAGGACTCTTCAGAGGCCTTTCCCCCTCCAGGGGTGGGGACTCAGACAGAACATAGCACAAGACTCAGGAACCAGAGCAGGTAAAGCATGAGAGTTTGCGGGGGGGGGGGGGG
>CM052703.1:92874799-92968275 GCA_028551405.1 Uromys caudimaculatus | reverse complement strand
GGGGCCAGGCCCAGGACTATTTTTAGCTGGGGCTGAATTTAGCCATTCCCTCGGAAATTCCACACCCGCCCCAGGCAACGCCCCCGCTGGCCTTGGAGAGAGGCCTGGAAGTGACTGGTCCAGGCCAGAGCTGAGAAGAGGGCCATATGAGCAGCAAGGAGCTTACAGGGGTCTCACAGGCATCTGATGGGGAAACAGACTCCATCACCAAATCTGAGTCATTCTTCTCCTTTTTGTCTCTGACCAGCTTTCCCCTAAGGTCTCCTCAGGGCCACAGTCCAGCACTGCTGGAGTTGAGGGACAAATATCACAAGGGTTCTTAGCTTTGATCTTCGGTCCCACTGTGGATAGTGTTACTAGGCTGCCTACTAATTACCACAGTACTTACTCTACCCAACCTCTTGAGAGCCTGAATATTCAAGAACCATAGCTGGGATTCCCACTTCACAGGTGGGAAGACTGAGGCAGGGTGACTTGGCCTGGATCACAGCCAACAGGGTAAGTCAATCTGCTCTCAAACCATGCTCCTTTCATTGGGCCTCTTTCAAAAGAGCCCACTGGAGGTGTAGCCTAGCTGTTCCCTGGGAACCCCTGTGAGTGACAGGACACCTCCATCCAGCAGGGAGCCTGAATTTGGACAAGTGGTAGTAAACTGGACTCAGAGTCAGGGCACAGGGCCCTTCACCCTTCCAGAATGCAGAGAGAGGATCTCCCTGGGAGAAGTGTATGGCTCACCCGTCACCCTGCCCCCACTCCCACCTCAGCTGACTCAGGTACAGGAGGGAATCCCACTCACTCACCCAGCTTCTGACAGAGCTTCTGAGCCTAAATTCAACTCAGTCTGGACCTCTAAATTCTCTCTCTACACAGTCTTTTTTTTTTTTTTTTTTTTTGGTTTTTCGAGACAGGGTTTCTCTGTGTAGCCCTGGCTGTCCTGGAACTCACTCTGTAGACCAGGCTGGCCTGGAACTCAGAAATCCTCCTGCCTCTGCCTCCCAAGTGCTGGGATTAAAGGCGTGCACCACCACTGTCCGGCTACGCAGTCTTTCTTGGCACATCTCGAACCCCTGGGCTCAGGCTTGTCACCACTGCCCCTTCCTCCAGGCTGAACCTCACAGGGCACCATCACCAGGCAAAGTTGCATTATGCCGCTTTAGTTCCTCATCCTCCATGGCTCCTACTGCCTAGGGCTGAGACTCAGCTCCCATGACCTTCAAACTGGCCTCCCCACGTACAGCAGAATTCTCTCCATGTGCTGGTCACAGTTCTCCACTGGCCTCTGACACATACAATGGCTTTCTTGGCCTGCCCTGGCTCTGACCAATTCCCTCAAATGCCAGTGGACCCCATCACTTCCTCTTCAGAACTCTCGGTGACTCCCCCCCCCCCCCCCCCGCCGGCAATCCACAGGCTGCACTGGAGCAATGGAGGAGCCACAGGGAGGACTTCTGAATCTGCTTCACTATCATAGGGTATCAAGACTTTCACTTTCTTAATAAAGCAGGGGCAGGGAGCGGTAAGAAGGCAAAGCTGATGTCTAGAGTCTTTCCAGATGGGCGACTCTGGCACCCAAGGCCCTCCCCCTCTTTCTCTTCCTTCTGACCTCTTGGTTTGTCAAGGCGCTGGCGTCTCAACACACCCACCTAGGGGGACTACCATGTACCAGAACCAAAACCAGCAGCCAAGAAAGACAGAGTCCACAGGACTTTTATTGGGGTGGGGGAAGGGTCCTTCTCATCTTCTCTTCCCTTCCACATCTGCTCCTTAACCTCCAGTGCCCCGTCCTGGGAAAGAACTGAATGTTTGTCCAGGGGTGGGGGAATGGGGTCTCCGCAATCCCCGGAGGCCCAGCTCTGGGGCTGGCTGGCAGCCAGGAGCATGGCCTCCTTCTCTCCTGCTCCACACTGCTGCAAAGAGCAGGGCCTGTCACCCCCTGGGAACCAATAAACAGGAAACTGACACCAACCTTGCACTTGCTCCCTTGCCTTGGTCCTCCAGCCTTACCACTGGCTCCAGACCTGCCTGCCTCTCCCTCCCTCCCTCCAGAATCTCAAGACAAAGGACATCAATCTCAAATCAACCAAAAATCAAGTTAAGAGGTCTGGGTTCTTGGGGGATGGTGGTGGTCAGAATGTTTCATGTCATAACTAAAGGGTTCTAGCTTCTGAGGGTGACAACTCAGAGTATACACCAAGCGGCCACATTTCTGAGAGCTGTCTAGCCCCAGAGTCCTAGGTAGAAGGTTTCATGAACAGTATCTTTTTGTCTTCATAATTCCTCAGTAACTCCATCTTATAGAGCAGGAAACCGAGGCTCACAGCTAAGGTCCAATGTTAAATATTAACATATTAACATTGTTAAATATCACCCAGTGAGCAAGGCAGAGGTGGCCACCAGGAACTTGGATTCTGGGACCAGAAAAGGAAGCAAAGGGTCGAGCTCCTGGAGCCTTCAGCTCTGACCCAGAGCGGGCTTTGGCTGGGCTCTGCCTTCCAAACTTTGTTCAGCCATCCCAGGCAAGCTGTAGTTGAAGTTGGTGGGAAGAAAAGAGTCAGAGCCAGAGAGAGGAGGCCACAGTTCTGCAGGCTGCTCCCTCTCTCTCCTCACCAACTCCAAGTGTCCAAGCTACTGAGGCACTGTGGTCTCCTGTCTAGAGCTCTGTCCTCTGCTCCATGGCTGAATCTCAGAATCTCAGATTCATATCCTAGTATCTTAGACAAAGGGAGAGATTAAGATTGTTTTTCCTTTTAAAAAATTTTTTACATTTATGTATTTGTGTGCGTGTGTCCACGCCTGTCACATAGCGCCTTTGGGTCAGAGGATGACTTGTAGACATTGGTTCTTTCCTACAATATGAGTTCTAGAGATCAAGCACAGCCTGTCAGGCTTAGTGGCTAGCACCTCTACCTGCTGAGCTATCTTGCCAGCTTGGGCAGAGCTAAAATTTCTTTTTTTTTTTAAGGTGGGCTTTGGTTTCCCACCAGATTCTTTTTTCTTTTAAGACTGATTTTTATTTATGTAGGTACACTGTAGCTGTCTTCAGACACCCCAGAAGGGGGCATCAGCTCTCATTACAGATTGTTGTAAGACACCATGTGGTTGCTGGGTTTGAACTCACGACCTTCGGAAGAGCAGTTGGCGCTCTTAACTGCTCAGCCATCGAGCTAACATTTCTTGAGCATTTCTAGGTAGCAATAATACACCGTGGCGTGGACCTTCCCCATCCGGTACACTGCAGGAATTTCTAAGTGCTTGATTTGATTCCGACCACATGCTAACTTCAGATTAAACTGATCTCTAACACATAGCTACCACTTTTTCATCTGCTCCCCAGCTCTGCCCTTGGTGAGGACAGTCTGGCCCAGTCACGGCTTCTGTTCCCTCCCAAGGCTCCCACTTTCCAGGGTTCTGAGCTCTTCAGCAAACTGCCCCTCTTGGGAGATGCTTCACTTTGATGTCTAGTCAACAAACTTCAGGCTAGCCACCTCTAGAAGCCAGCCTATTCCCAAAGGACTCACTGACATACTTGTCTCTGCCCTTCCAGGCCTGGGCTCAGCCTTCCTAGAGCCCCATCCACCTCAGGAACTAGGACCCTTGCCGAAAATTCCCTGGATGCAGACCTTCCCTGTGTGTCCCACTGGCTATCAAGGGTTCAGTGTTGACTGCCTCATGAGGAGAAGACAAAGAAACATGGAAAGAAGTGAAGGTCGGATTAAATGCAGCAGGCCTGAGACATCCCAGAAATGGCTCACTCCTGTAGGGGACCTTGGTGAATATGATGTCTTACAAGGCAGGAGGGACTCTGCAAGTGCCACTAAGCATCCCGAGTTACCCAGATGGGCCTGATGTAATCATCAAGAGTCCTCAAAGAGGAAGGTGTTTGGGTGAGGGAGGGGTGATGATGCTATCTGTGCTGCTGGCTCTGAGACTGAGTTAGAGGCCACAAACCAAGGAGTACTGGCAACCACCTGTGACTAGAAAAGGCAAGGGAACTTATTTTCCTCTAAGCCCAAGAAGGAAATAGCCTTCTAACACCTTCATCTCAGCTCCGTGAATCCCATATCAGACTTCCAACCTCAGAACTCTAAAATGCTGTCTGACCTGTGATAATCTGTCACTGCAGCAACAGGAGACTGACACACCATCCCATGGCAGCCTCTGTTTGTCTTTCCCACCTCCAGTCCCTCTGCAGCCACCTCAGCTTCTCCATGCCCAGGGATGGTTTTAAAAGTCTGCCGATCTGGGCTGGAGAGATAGCTCAGAGGTTAAGAGCACTCATTGCTCTTGCGGAGGACCCAGATTCAGTTCCCAGCACCTACATGGTGATTCACAACAATTCATAACTTCAGTTCCAGGGCATCCAACACCATTTTTTTTTTTTTTTTTTTTGCCTTCTTTGGGCAACAGGCATGCACACGGTGTACATAGATACATATATGGAAGCAAAACACTCATACACATAAAATAAACATTTAAAAAAAACCCCACCCAACAAAAAGTTTGTTTTTCCCAAGCTGAGCTGGAAGTCCTAATGTCCTGTGCACAGAAGCATCGCCTTTTGGGGTACAGGCCTCAGAGAGCACCACGGCCTATCCCACATAAAAGAAAAGATCTCTTTGGTGGCTGAAGTCAAAAGTGAACCTGGCCACATAAGTGGAAGCAGCTAGAGAGTGCGGTAGAGCCCTCAGCAGTCTACAGTCCAGCCTGATAGCACTTCCTCGTCTTCAGGAGATGCTCTTGCACAGCGTCCCTGGGAAGCTTAATCTTGGGGCTCAAGGTTATGAAGGTACTTATGGCCCCAAGGGTATGGGACTCTTTAAGGCCTCACGGGAAAGAAATGGTGAGACTCGGCTGCATCCTTGGTCTCCTAACTCCTAACTTCCCTGCACTCTGCCAGATTGCCCCAGTGAACCCTACAGCTACAGATCACCCCAGAGAACTCTACAGCTACTGGAGGGCCATCTGAGAGTTCAAATGACCTGCATGTCATAAATTGGGGCTCAGAGCCCAGCAGCCTGGCATTGTCTTTCTGCCTTTGTGCACTCCTAGGAGGCCTCAGAGGCCTGAGAAATGGTGGGGTATCAAGTCCTGTGGGGAAAGGCATCCTCTCTGATTAGCTTGTGCTTCCCAGAGGACCCAGGGTCCCCATTTCAGGGCCTGCCAGCAAGGCGCCAGGCTTCCTGGGCACATTTCCCAATGAGTGTGCCAGGGTTACGAGTCTTTCTGGGAAACACAGGCTCCCCCTTCCCCCAGACTGCCACCACCATCTCTGCCAACTTGACTCACTGGGAATTCTGGGGCCGATGTATGACCTGAAGGCAGGACACCTAGGGCCAGATTACTCGTGAGCCATGGAACCCTGGGCAAAACTCAGCTGGCTTTGAGCCTGCTTCTTCACCTCACCCAGCTTGGGACTAGATGGGAGGGCCAGGGCTGTTGTGGTTGGCAAAAGCTCCCTGTTCCAGGAGACACAAGTCAGAGCTGGGTAGGGGCTACAGTGGCTGCAGGGCATGTCACACACCTGCTGTACAAGGTGCTACTTACCACCTGCATCACTGGGGCCCGAGGTGCCCTCTGAGGTAAGCCCCTGTAGGACAGCAGGTAGCTTTGTCATCTTCCCCTCCTCAGTGACCCCTCTCACACTTTGGCAGCTGCTGGACTAGAAGGTAGTAGCTTTTACTCTGGGGCCTCCCAGGTATGGACAAAGGCGGAAGGACAGTGCCAGGATGCTGAGCTCTGAGCCCCAGTTCATGCCATGCAGGCCATTTGAATCCCCAGATGGCCCTCCAGTAGCTGTAGGGTCCATTACTTTTTTTTTTTCTTTGAAACGGGGTCTTACTATACAACCCTGTCTAGCCTGGAACTTGCTATGTAGACCAGGCTACTCTCGAACCCACAGAGATTTGCCTGCCTGTGACTTCTGAGTGCTGGGATAAAAGGCATATGCCATCATTACATCTGGCAGATAGTAGCACCTTGTTCACTTAGGTACTAGATGTCTAGACAGACTCCTTGGGCTTCAGTTAAAACACCACCTCCACTTCTCTGCCTAGCCCAGGCTAGCCTCATTAATTACTTCTGTGGCTTCTGACTGGCTTCACTGCTTCCATACTTGATCCTGCTATCTAGCTCCACACAGCATCTTGGGTCATTATCTTACTCAGAGCCCTCTGACACTGCCTAGCTCTCACTTCAGATAGATGCTGAGTTCTCTCAATAGCTTACAAGATCTACCCATACTACCCCGTGTCCATTCCTCAGGATCTTTGCTGTTCCTTTCTTTCCACAATATGCCCCCCAACCCCAGACTCCAACAAAGCTACCTGACTTCCACCCTCATTTCTTTTGGGCGTCAGATGTTACCACCTCTGCTCACAGGCCTCTCTAGACCCCATGATCTAACGTAGGACCCCAGCCTGTCATCTTCAACTTGTTTACCCTGTTTTATTTTCTTCCCTGAACCTTCTGTTCTCTGACAGTGTCCTCCTTTGGAAATATGTGTCCTTACCAGTCTGGAAGGGCCATAAGAGCAGGCCCCTGTTTTGGGACTGCTTTCTACACTAGAATGGTGCCTGACTCAGCGACTGGGTGCTTCGGATATTATATATAGTGCATAGATGCTAAATTCAAACTTCCATTGCAACAGCTTGTCCGGGAAAGCCTCCTCCTGGCCTCTGCTTATGTCATGCCCTCCTCCTAGAACCAGCCCTTTCTCCCAGGTTCCAAGATGCAAGCTCCTCACCTCACCAGCCCCCTACGAGCCTGCAGACCACCATGCAAGCTCATTCTAGATTCTCAGATGAGTGCCTCAGCTCCCAGGCTGCCTGGGGATGGCTCCATCCCACTGCAGTAGCAATCAGATGGGAGGAAGGGAAGCAGGAGGGACAAGTCCCTACACTGGGAGAGGGGGCTGGGGACAGGATTTAGCTGCAGTGTCTCAGATCCAGCTGGTTCCAGAAATGTCAGGCTGGAAAATGTCACACTCAACTCTGGTCCCTCCCCCAACCCTTCCCTGCTGGGTGGGCTCATTCCTGGAGAGCATCTCTTCTTCTCCAATACCACAGGGTCCTAGGAAGGAAGGGGGGCAGGGACTAAGCCCTGAAAAGGACAACACTTTTGCCTGTCCTCCCCCATCCCACCCTCCTGCTGGGGTGAAAAGACTTTAATTATAGATCTTTGGTACTACTCAGAATTCCAAAAGTCCTTATCACCTCATCCCCTCCCCACGGAAGCAGTTTCCATGGGGGGTGGAGGGAAATCACAGTAAAGAGCCAAGGAGGGGCAGGAGGGAAACTTGCCTCCACAAGTCCCCGACCAGGGGGAGCCAGCCAGACAAAAGTGGGGGGGGGAAGGGCTGCAGCCCAGCGCAGGGCAGCTGGGCAGGCTGGGGGGGGGGGGTGTGTGCCAGGGCTACTGGTGAGTGGGAGAGGAACAAGGCCAGAGGTTCTAGGGCTTGGGCCCAGCTCTGCCTGGCCTTGTGGTGTGACCTTGGGCTAAACATTCTCCCTTTTTTGGGTCTCAGAATTCTTCCTACCCAACACCAGGCCCTGGTGAATTAAATACCACCACAAACACATTCAGTTACAATACAGCATGTAAGCGATGCCCCAACTGTTCCTGACTTATGCCCCTTCTCAGATGGCAGGCCAATCTCACTTGGAGACTGGGAACAACCCCTTGATGCAGTCTCTTTAAGACACTGATAAGCTAGGATTCAGAGAGACTCCAATACTCTGAATACTCAATCTTTCACATGACAAGAGACCACTGGTGTCTGCCACAAAGTGGGCACACAATGAACAACACTGCCAGTGTTACAGCTACTTCAATATTCCAAAGTCTCATGAATTCAGCGATCTACAATTCTCAGGGACAAGTCACTACCTGTTTCTGGGTTACAGATGGTTCAAATGACAAGGGGTACCAGGCAGAAGAAATGAACTAATTACTCTGAAGCCCAACAGAGGAATGCCTTGGTGCAAAGGGTGGTCCATGGACAACACAGTGGTAACTATGGGCCTAACTGGAAGACGCCAGAGACCAGGGATAGGAGGAACAGGAAGGCCTGTGCAGCACAGCTCAGTGAGCCACAGGCTGAGCTGCCCACATTCGCAGTACACAGAGAGCAGACTTTCTCCTCTGGTCACATCGTCTCTCCCTATCCCATTCCCTCAGCCTGGCTGCAGAATGGACCCCTCCTACAGAACCTCAGAGATCAGGCTTCCCAGTTCCTCAGTGCAAAGATAGGAAAACTAAGTCCTAAAGCTGACTGCCCAGGTCCAGATAGAGTCAGAGGCTAAGCAGTGCATGGTACCCAAGCTTCCTGGCTCCTTATAACATGGGGAAGTTCTGACCTGAGAGAGATTCTTGAGCATGAGGGACTGCTCACTGCTCAAGATCAAGTCTGGGGTTCCCTGAGACCCCAGTCCTCTCCCTGAGCACTTTACATTGGCTTACACTCTAAAAGCAGAACATGACAACTTCTTGTGTCCCCTCTCAAGCCACATCATCTCCACCCACATTGCAGGGATCGTGACTGGAGCCCCAAGTTTGAGACAAGGGAACATTGTCTGCTCAAGAGGAGCCAGCAGGAAGGGGGGAGTGGACAGCTGCTCCCCATCTTTCTGAACCCAGAAGGACAAGGATAGAAAGAAGAGATTCGAGGTAGCAGATGGAAGAACTTTCAGGCTTAATGTGGGGGTGAGAAATGAGGCATGGTAAATGTTTTCTGAAACTAATAAAGTCCACCAGGTGACCCTAGGCCCTGTGCTTAGACAGCAGTGGGGGAGGAGGAAGCCAAACCTGGCCACCAAGAAGCTGAGGCAGCAGAGCCCGTTCTGTCCTCCCTCCTGCCCCCAGGGAGGGAATGGTCATACACCACCCACCTACAGAGCCTTCTGGGCATTAGCCCATTATCTCCATTCTACAGAAAGGGAGAGCAATCCACTTAACAGGGATGGGACAAGTCCTGTGGATCTCCAGTCTGACTCTTCTAATTACAGACTTGCCCTTCTCTCTTCTAAGGGGTGAGAGGGAACATCCAACTGGGCCTGGAGGAGTGGGAGGACCTGAAATGTCAGAGAAAGCCTCTTGTAGGGCCACGAGAAGCTTGTATCACAGCTCCCAGGAAGGGAGAATGCTGGAGACTGTGAAGCAGGGCAGAAGCCAGTCCTCAGTGCCTGTTCCCCAGATGCCCTAAGTGGCCCCTCGACTCCCACTATACTCTCATAGGACCCACTACATGGAAAAGGAAGCTGGGACTCTCTTCCCCCATCCTCCAAGCACAGAACTGGCCCTAGTGCTCAGGCTCCACTAATGAAGTCTCAGAAGGAAAGCCACAAGTCCCCTCTGCCAACTCACTGACTGTCCATCCCTAGCCCCCTCCATAATGAAGTGCAGAGTTGGGACAGGGGAAAGAGAAAGGAGGGGAGAGAAACAGAGACAGGGAGTTAGAGGGGCCCTGAAGAGCTCTGAAAAACCAAGTGACCAAATTAGTCCAGGGTGTAGGGTTTCCCAGCTTCTGAAGTCAGCAACACAGTGGGAGCTGAAGCAGGTCACAGTTGACATAACCTCAGGCCATCTCTGAGCTCAGCTTCCAGCCCAGAGCTGCAGATCTAGTTGTAACTCTCCCATGCCAGGGCAGATGTTGCCTAGAGCCCGTCTCACAGTCCACAGCCAAAACCCAGGCATAGCTGATGCAAGATAAGAGAAGGGAGAGCTTTGTGGGGGGGTGGGAATGAGCCTCTGGGGCCTGGGATTAACAGGAAGGAGGTGGGAAGGTGAACAGATGCAGGCAAGCAGGACTAGGGGCCAAAGCATCCACCTTGATTCACAGAGGCAGCGCTGTCTACAGGGACCAGAACTGCTTTCAATCCCTCTGAGGGACCTTTGCCACTGAGCTTCAGCAGAAGGCTGTCTGTCACCACACTTCCATAGCACCTTTAGTTCGAAGCTTCACTAACTGAAGACTAGTATGTTGACACTGGTCCTGTAGACTACCCAAACTCACAACACAGACTCTCCCAGTTCTGCATAATAACCTGGGTGGATCTGCGTCACCCACATCCCTCAGACCCAGTTTTATAAATGAGGTTAAGTCACAAGAAAGGCCAATGTCAGAAAACTAGAACAAGACTGGGGTTAGATCCCCAAAGCCCTCTGCTGCTCCCTAAAGTAAGGCTGGTCCTGGAATAGACTTAAAGGCAAGAACATGTTAACTGGCCTGAAATGAGATCAGCCAGGAGTTGGGCATTAAGCCGGAGCCTTGGCTCAATGGCATCACCTCCATCTAGACTTCTAGTGCATTTCTAACAAAGAACCATGGGAATCTCAGAAACAAGTCTCTGAGAAACATCCCAAGGGCCTTTGCAACCACCACCAGAACTCCTTGGGGCAGACAGACCCTTTGACACTGGCAGCATCCTGAAGCCTCTTCAGGTCCTGAGGACAGATAAGCACCCTTGGGTCTGGCAACCTGCCTACTGAGTACTCACAAAAGCTCCTGTCAGGTTGGTGCCCATGGCTCTCCTGTACCCTCCCCCGATCTCCTTCCAAAGGACTTACCACTTGTGGCTTGCTACAGCACTTGCTCGCTGGGGCAGGCTCATCTGGAATTGCCCTGGCAGACCCAGAGGGCTTGGTCTCAGTGGAGGGCGGTGCAGAGGGAGACAAGCAGGGTAGGTCCACAGGACCTGGAGCAGGAACATCACCAGAGTGAAGGGTCAGCATGTACTGTTTAGTGACATCCTCAAGTGATGGTGCCTGCAACGTGGGATGGCCTCTCACAGGAAAGCCCACAGGCTCTGGCACAGCCACAGGGGGTCTCACAGACATCCCAGGCTCGGGCACCACAATGGGTGTAAAGGTGGCAGGCACGCTGGCGTGGCGAACGTGTTTGGAGGAGGGCCGAACTTGTGTCGGGCTACCAGTCTGGTCCTGGCTGCCCTCCTCTCTCCGAAGCTCCTGGTGACTGCTCCGGGCTGGGCGCTTTTTGGAGCCTCGGCGGGTGAGCCGAGGAGAGAGAACATTGGTCAGCTTAGGGTCAAGATGGAATTCATGGTGGGCAGTGGAGGAAGCAGGAGGGGCAGGTAGGGACCTCTCTGACTGCGCCCTGCCCCTGGCAGGACCAGGGTCTTCTGGCTCTGCCCACTGCTCTGCAAGGATAGGTTCACTGCTGGAGGGAGGCAGCACGGGCTCTACTTCTCGAATGGGCTCCCCTCCTGGGCCCTCAAATCCAGGCCCAGTCAACTCCCCACGGCGACTAGGGTCACTCAGAGATTTCTTCTTGGGGGTTTTGCCAGCAAGTCTGTCTTCTCCCAAACGCCCCAAGGCGCCAGGCCCCTGAACAATACTCTGAATGACTTCCTGATAGTCCTTGTTCTCTTCGCTAACCACAGACCAGTCACTGTGGCCACTGGTCAAGCCCTCATCCATAGTTGGGGTCACTGGAAGCCCTGTCTTAGAGTTCAGTGAGCCCAGAAGATTGCTGTCCACAGAGAACCCAGAGGGCTCCTCTGAGGTGGCAGTCCGATGACGCTGTGGAATGGGGTCACTCAGGGATCTGTAGGCCTCACTTGCCTCCCCGTTACTTAGTTCCGTTCCATTAGGACCTGAGGGTGGGACTTTTCGTCTCCTGCGGAGGGCACCTGGTGTTGGAGGGGTCTCAGGAGACACAAGGGTCCTCCCACCCAGGCTGTCTTCTGTCCCAGCCCCAAGGTGGTGGTTTGTCTGAGCTGAAGTTGAGGAAAGGGGTCGCCACACTCCTGAAGGATCTAGGCTGCAAAAGGCAGCACCAAGAGGTTCAGGGTCTGCTCCAATGCCCTCATCTGTCAGGCTGGACTCAGGGCCAGAGAGCTCCTCCTGAGACCGCTGCCCTTGGGTGATAGCCCCTGTCCAGTCGGGACTTCTAGGGAGGATATCAGTTCCATCATCCTGTTGTGCACCCATTAGCTGTATCTTCTCAAAAACCTGACGGGCTTCCTGCACATACTGATCCTGGACCACGAGTGGTAATGGATCCTCCTCTGCCCCAGAACCTGCCAGAAGGAGCTCTGAGGAGCTAGGCTTCAAGGCACTGGTGCGGAGCAGGCGCCGGGCCATGGGCTTCTCTGAGCAGCTAAATGACTTTGCCCTGCGCAGGGTAGCTGTCAAGTCCTTAAGGGTGGGTCGGGTGGTGGGTGATGTTGGACTTTGAGACAGCGTGGACTCGGATTGTTCCATTGGGCTACCTGCTGATGGTGAGTCTCTGTCATCTAGGGGGCTGTTCCCAGGGCCCCCACTGGGCTTTCGGACCCTCAGCTCCGAAAGGTCTGAACGCAGGAAACTGAGCAGCGTCAGGGTTTCGGAGGCGATATCTGGATTCGATAGGGACTTGCGTTGTCGGTTCTTATCTAGCTCCAGTCCTCCATCCCTCAACGGCCTGACGGTGCCTAAAGGTCCCTTACTTCGAGACCTAGTCTGGGGCCGCAGAAGGAGCCCATCTCCAGTTCCAAAACTTGGGGATCGATATACACCCCAGCTCACAGAACTGCGGCTTGACCATAGGTCATCATCCTTGAGGGTCTCAGTGCTGGAATAGCGACTACTACCTCGGGAGCCAGCCGGGCTGGCCAGGTACGCAGGAAAGCTCACCTTAGCCACACGGAAAGGAGCCCCCCCAGTGTCGGACATAGGCTTTAAGCTCTCTTGGGAAGCTGGGACGCAGGGCTGTGTGCCAGTACCCCATTCCTCCATTGAGGTTCTTGGAGACGTCGGAGGTTCGGGGCTCCCCACACCCCCTGCTGGTCCCAAGCCCCCCGGATTTAGCTCGTCACTGTCCTGGCTGCAGCCGTGAACCAACAGAGAGCTTCTAGATCGGAGACCTCTCCCTCTCCAGCGACGGCCATCCTCACCATCTGGGTCCTCATCACTGCCCGAAGAGTGGCCGCCGAGGTAGGCCGGACTCTGAGGCCCAAGCTCCAGCTGCGGTCCCTCCTCTTCCTCCTCGCTGGAACTAGCAGCCCGGCTGCGGCTGACAGGATAGGAGGAGGCAATGGAGGAGGAGGAGGAGGAGGAGGCCCGGGCCCCGGCCTGCGGTTGGGAGAAGCTATGCCAAGAATGTAAACCATCCGCCGGACGCTGCGCCCGCTCCTGTTGCTGGTGCTGCCGACGTCGCCTCCCCTCGATCCCGAGCCCGGACAGCGGCCGCGCAGAACGCAGGCCAGCCAGAGGAAAGCACGTTCGAGGAGGTGGCGTCGGAGGCTGCCGGGGATCGCGAGATGGGGGCTCCCACGAAGCTCTGTCGGGGGCCTCAGAGTCTACACTGGGTCGTCTGGAGCTCGGACCGCCGAAGAGTTTTCGCATCTCGGTGACGCTGGGCCAGGCCCCACGCTCAGAACCTTCCGCTGCTTCTTCTGTGGTGCCGGAGGAACAGCCCCCGTCCCGGGCACCAGTGGAGTCGTCGTCCAGACGCGCCGCGTCGAAGCGCCGGGAGAGCTGGCGCACCGATGGCGAGAGACTGCGGAGCGGGCGCGGCTGCGCGGGGGCGGCCGGGGGCCCCGACGCCAGCTTGGACACGCGCCGGGAGGGCTGGCCCGGGACTGCCGCAGCTGGCCGGCACGAAGCTCGGCGCCGCAACCCAGGGGTGTCGGCGTCCTCCTCCCTCGGCCCCGGTCCGCCGCTCCAGTGCTCCAGCAGTTTAAACGAGACGCTGCGATAAAGTGGGGGTCGAGGTGACCCGTCCGCCATGGTTGGTGGCAGTCACTCCGGGGGGGCTGGCCTCGGGACGCCGCGGCCAACCCCCCCTGCACCCCCACTCCGAGGGCGCGCAGTGGCCGCGGTCCGAGAGCCTGGGACCTGCACCCGCAGCGTGCGGCGGTTGTGGAGGAGGGTGCGGAGACCTGAGCAGAGATTTATCAGTCGAAGATCAAGTTTCCGCGGCTAAAGGAAGCAGGAGCTCCATTCTGGGCTGCCTCCCTCGCCCCTGCGACGACCCCAGGCCCAGCCTTAGCCTCTGTGGGAGAGGCCAGGGACATCGCGGTCCTGCCGGCGAGGGGCTTAAGGCTCAGTTCCTGCACTCAAAGTCCGCCTGCCAAACCCGGCGGCCGGCCTGCCTCCCCTCGAGCTCCCGCTCCAGCTCTCTTTCCCTCCCCCTAAGCAGCTTTCTGCTCCCTTTTGTTGCAAATAAACTTTGAGGCAGAGGAAAGGGGGCGGGGGGCGGGGCCTGGCGCCCAAAAGAGGGGGTGGGCTCCGGGAGCGCGCGAGGCTGGGAACACTGTGGGGGGAGGGAATCGGGGAGGAGCCGAAGGAGAAACAGGATGCTAGAACATTTGTAGACCTAAACGACCCTCTAGAAGAGTCCGTTGGGAAAAGCCGCGGGCTGATCCTCCCTGGGGACTTGTTCAGACACACAGGAGCTGAGAGTGGACAGCTCTGCATAACTTAATCCCCTCATCCAGCTTCTTTCACGCGGCGGACCTCTGCCGCAGGGGCTCCAACATGGCAACCTAAGACCACAAACTCAGGTACACACCGAAACTCAGGTACACGCAGAAACTCTCCTGGCCGGAAAAGAGGTGGGGCCCAGGGAGACGTAGGTGGGGCAGGCCCACCCGAGCGCTTGTGGCTCTCCACCTTGCTCAGACCACGCCCCTTACTCATCCTTCAGCGGCGAATCCCACCGCACCACGCCCATGCCCCGCCCCTCATTCCAAACGCTCCACCTATATCCCCACCTCCCTCTGGCTTGTCCCTCGCTGACTGTACCTGAACCCACCCAATGCTGCTCTAGAAGTCCCACCATACAGGACCATTATACACAACTTCCCCCGCCATTTTTCCAGTTGCCACGCCCCCTACCCTCCAAGGCCTGGCGGCCTCTAATCTCTACGACTCCGCTCCCCACGTCTTTCTGCGGTCGGGGTACGTGGCTCTTGCGCCCTCTGCGGGCAGGATTCTCCGCTCTCGCCAAGCTCTGTAGAGATAAAACTTAACCCACACACAACCAACCATAGAAGAGTTAGGAAGGTTTCACTTGCTTATAGGCGTTTCCTGCCCCCTTTGCCAAGCACTCTGCCCTTTCTTTGGCCTCCCGCACAAAAGGTGCTTGCATGGGAACGCCCTCAACTTCCCACCGCCAAACCTATACTCCTACCTGTGGCTGCTCCACCCTCAAAACCAGGAAGGTGTCTCTTCAGCTGCAACAATGATCTACCCTAGAGCTCCCCTCCCGCCCCTGCCGCAGTCTGGCAAGTCTAAAATTGTTCTGGTTACTGGGATGTCAACTTCCCACCTCGCCTGCTTTTGTTAGGTCTCTCTTTGCCCAGACAGTTTAAATGTAGGACTCTGCATCTAAATGAATGAAAATATATGGACTGCCTAGGACGTGCGGGTAATATTTTAAGTATTTTATTTAATCCTCGAGCCACCCTTGAGGATAGATGTTATTAGAAAAGTCACAATAGCTATTGCGGAAGTCAGAGGGAAAGGGTAGCTCTTGGTGTGACTCCAATTCAGACTTTAAAGTCGTCAATCATCATGCTCCTTCTGACATCCTGATGAAGAAGGAGGTTGGGTCTCCTTTAAGCTCAGTCTTCTCTTTGTGGAATGCAGAACTCAGCTTCCTTGGGAACAGAGGACAGTCTAGTCTGCCTCAAACTCACCCAGCTCTGTTACATGTAGGCCCCATTCCTCCAATGTTCCCTTGGTAAGCACTTAAGGTCAGTGGTGAGTGCTTCACCCAACCAACCCCAGGGCCGTATGGGTTCCAGCCAAAGATACTCAGCTCCAGTAATGTGGAGAGCAAGACAGGGAGAGGGCAGAATACTAAATGCAGAATGAGGGAAGGCAGCCTCTAGCACAGCCTGGGACAGCGGGTCTCAACCTTCCTGGTGCTGCAATACTTTAATACAGCTCTTCGCGTTGTACGGACCCCATCATAAACTTATTTTTGTTGCTATTTCATAACTGTAATTTTGCTATTATGAACTATAATATAAATATCTGTGTCTTCAGTGACCTCAGGCAACCCCTGTGAAAGGGTCATTAGACCCCAAAGGGGTTGAGACACATAGGTTGACAACCACTGCTCTAGTAGAACCCTAGGCCAGATTGCTGTTCATGCAGCCCCCAGGGTAAGATGGTAGCTCTCTTAGTTCTGGATCACCCATTAGTTTGTAGGAAGTCTCCAGGTATGGAGATTACCCTTCTGAGTTGAAAGAAGCCTCCTGCAAGTCCTTCACCCCATTGCGTCTCAGCTTTGCCTCAAAGGGTATATGAGGTATATCTTTTTTTTTTTTTTTTTTTTTGGTTTTTGGAGACAGGGTTTCTCTGTGTAGCCCTGGCTGCCTGGCTGTCCTGGAACTCATTCTGTACACCAGGCTGGCCTCGAACTCAGAAATCCACCTACCTCTGTCTCCCGAGTGCTGGGATTAAAGGTGTGCGCCACCACTGCCCAGCGAAGTATATCTTGCCCTCTCTACTGGCAAATTAGTGGGCAAGAAAGAGAGTCCTGCTGGATTTGCGCCTCTCTGTTCTGTCTTGCTGGGTGACAGAGTAAACAAACCTCTATGCTTCTTTGGGCCTCAGCTGCCTTGTCTGAAAAGTGAGGAGTGGGTCAGCTCTCCCCTTAGCAAGTTTGGGTGTGTATGCAGTCACTGTCTCCCTCCATAGAGATGGCTCCTACAACTTGATGTGTTCTTTTGTTTTGCTGAGATCAAACCTAGGGCTTTGGGCCTGCTCAGTGGTTACTCTACTGCTCAGCAACGGCCCCAGCATTGAATGTATGCTTTTCCAGCTCCTTCACCCTTTTTGTTTAGTTTTGTTTGTTTTTTGAGACAGGGTTTCTCTGTGTACCAGCTCTGGCTGTCCTGGAAGACATTTTATAGACCAGGCTGGCCTCGAACTTACAGAGATCCCTCTGTCTGCTTCTACCTCTGCCTCTCAAGTGCTGGGATTAAAGACCCACCACCACCGCCGGACATTTTTAAATTTCACCTTCATGACACTTCTGAGACAGATATTTATCCCTCATCACCGATGAACAAGTGGAGAAGTATGGAGGTTAAAGTCATAGACCCTGGCCACCCATACTTGGCTGAAGTAAGCTGGCCTGCCCTCTGGCCTCACTTGTGAGGAGAGAGAATATTTAAGAATCTTAGCTAGGCTGAGTGGCATCCCATGCCAGCTGCTTTTATTTTTATTTTGTTTTATGTGTGTGTATATTTTTGCCTGCTTGTATATGTTTCTTTTGCCTGCATGTATGTGTCCCAGATCCCTTGGAGCTGGAGTTACAGAAAGTCGTGAGCTGCCATGTGGGTGTCTGTGAGCCTCAGGCTCTATGAAGCCTCTATGAAGAATGAATGAGCACAGTGACCTATCTATTAACTCCCTATCTATGAGAAAATCAATATGGAAAGGTTAGATGGTCAAGGTGATGGGCAGGATGGACCTTGGAACTTAATAAACCATGAGAACCAGGAAAGGAGCTCTCTGAAGGAGAGATCTGGTGTCTGACTGCTTTCCAAAAACAGTCTCTCTGAAACTACTGTACCTTCATCATCAGACTGAGAGTGCATAGGATTTCATTAGCATCTCTTGTACACCTTACGTTCTTGTCAGTGACTCTCACCAAAAAAGCACAACAGTCAGGACCTTTACAGTAACTTCAGTCTCACTCCTGTGTCCTACCACTGAGGGACAGCCTCAGACTCATCTCAGAGCTGTGCTAATCAGGGTTCACATTCTCTCCCTCCCCTCCTTCTCTTCCCCCCCTCCCTCCCTCTCCCCCCCCCTCTCCCTCCCCCTCCTTCTCTCCTCTCTCTCTCTCCTTCTTCCTCTCCCTCTCCCTCCTTCTCTCCCCCTCTCTTTTCTCTCTCTCCCCCTCTCCCTCTCCCTCCCCCTCCCCCTCCTTCTCTCCTCTTCCTCTCTCTCCTCCCTTTCCCTCTCCCTCCCCCTCCTACTCTCCCCTTTCTCTCTCTCTCTCCTCTCTTCTCTCTGTCACCCACAGGATCTCTCCCAAGCCATCCCAGTCTCAAACTCTTTGTATAACTGAGGATGACCTTGAACCCTGAGCCTCCTGTCTCTTCTCCCATGTGTTAGGATTACATGCACCACTGGGCCTGGCTTTTTGGGCTTTAAGATTTATCATTTTTTGTGCATGAGTGTTTTGTCTGCATTTATGTGCATGTGTGACTACTGCCTGAGGAAGCCAAAAGAGGGGTTCACTTAGGAACTGTCACGTGGGTGCTGGGCTGAACCTGGGTCCTCTACAAGAGCAACATGTGCTCCTAACTGCTAAGCCATCTCTCCGACTCTGGCTTTTTTCTATTTGATTTTATCGCATCTACACAGTCCTCAAAGTACTTTCATTTTTGTATTTTTGTTGATGTTGGTTATGTAGTTGTTGCTTTCTTTTTGTTTTAAGACAAGGTCTTTCTATAGCCCAAGCTGACCTCAACTTTCCATTCTTCTGCCTCAGCCTCTAGAGTTCTGTGTGTGTGTGTGGGGGGGGCTAGGATTGAACTCTGGACCTCGTACACTCTAGAGAAGTTCTATAGCACAGAACTATACTCCCAGTACACACTCTCTCTTCTTTTGAGACAGGGTTTCACTTAGTTACTGAAGCTGGCTCTGAACTTGTTCTGCAACCTAGTCAGGCCTTGAACTCAATCCTCCTGCCTCAGTCTCCTAAGTAGCTAGGATTATAGGCTTCTGTAATTGTTTTAGTTTTTTGAAATAGCGCATAGGGTCAGTGGGTAAAGGTGCTTGTTGCCAAGACTGACCTCCTGATCCCTGGGAACCAACTCCTGAAAGTTGTCCTCTGATCTCCACACACACAATAAATAAAACATAAAATTCTAGGGCTGGAGAGATGGCTCGGCAGTTAAGAGCACTGACTGCTCTTCTGAAGGTCCTGAGTTCAAATCCCAGCAACCACATGGTGGCTCACAACCATCCATAATGAGATCTGATGCCCTCTTCTGGGGTGTCTGAAGACAGCTACAGTGAGCATGGCTGGAGGGAGCAGGGCCAGAGAGAGAAGAAAAAGTGTCTGAAGACAGCTACAGTGTATTTACATATAATAAATAAATAAATACGCCGGGCGGTGGTGGCGCACGCCTTTAATCCCAGCACTTGGGAGAAGGCAGGTGGATTTCTGAGTTCGAGGCCAACCTGGTCTACCGAGTGAGTTCCAGGACAGCCAGGGCTACAAAGAGAAACCCTGTCTCAAAAAAACCAAAAAATAAAAATAAAATAAATAAATAAATAAATAAATAAATCTTTTTAAAAAAATTATAAATAAAATATAATTTTAAAAAAATTTAAAGGCAAAGAAACAAAGTCCATAGTCCAGGCTCACCTCCTGTGTAACCTGAGCTGACCTTCCACAGGCCATGGGCCAGCATGCTCTGCTTTATTTTTTATAACTTCATAGA
Organism: Uromys caudimaculatus; assembly: GCA_028551405.1. Lineage (NCBI taxonomy): Eukaryota > Metazoa > Chordata > Mammalia > Rodentia > Muridae > Uromys > Uromys caudimaculatus. Next base: position 92,948,863 of record CM052703.1, on the reverse strand, counting down.
AAGGACATTGCCTACAAATAATTTGGAGGGACTTCTTGTTCCTTAATATTATACTGCTAAGTTTAAGCGTTGCATGTTGGTATAGTAATTCTAGATGCATGTGTATCTAGTGTATTGATCCATTGTCATAATGGGTAATCAGGTAATGGTGGTATCAGTGAACTTTTGCATGACTTTGGGACTCATGGACAAGGTTGTGACAGAAGTGTGTAAGGATTCAACCTTAGGAGGCGCTGTGAAGCCAGGATGGAGTATCCCTGCCTTGGTTTTGGTCATCTGTGTTTTCTATTATATGACATGGATGTACTCCTCTCCCTCAGCCTCAAGCTACCCTGGGGCTGACCATCCCCAGGTGGTCAGCCATCTTTAAGATGCCTCCTGGGTATTTCTTTGTTTTTTGGTTTTTTGTTTGTTTGTTAGTTCCCATCAGGTTCCAGCACACATCCTGACCCCTATCCCAGTTGAATCATTGCCTGCCTTTCATCTAGGGGATGATGGAATCTGACTAAAGGATTCATTTTGGCTTGGCAGTGTGTGTGTGTGTGTGTGTGTGTGTGTGTGTGTGTGTGTGTGTGTGTGTGCACGCACGTGCGCATGTGCACAAGTGTGCTTGAGAGCTCATTCGTGCAATGGCTTAAAAATTAACAAAAGCAAAACAACAACCACAAAAACACATTTATTTCTCTCTCTTATGCAAAAGTCTTGGCAAACGAATGTGAACAGGAGTTTTCCCAGCTTCTTGTACAGAAGCGACCTTGCCCTCACGTTTGTGAGGTGCACCAACGTTTCCCTCCACCTTGTAAACACAAGAAAGGTCCGGGGAGAAGACTTTTGTTGGAATTTGCAGTGCTATTCCGGGTCCTAGCACATCCTGAGCTATAGCCCAACCCTTGATTGTCTGAGACAGTTTCACCATGGGGTTACACCGTGTAGACCAGGCTGGCCTGGAGCTTGTTAGCGTGTCACAACATCCTGAGTTCTGTATAACAAGCATGAGTTGACCAGTCTCTGAAACACAGTTTTGTGGTTGACGTAGAAATTCTAGAGACTCAGGCATGTTGAGCCAAGTTTTGCTTCTCTGTATGGTTTGGGGTTGGGAGAAAGCTTCAGGCACCATAGCCCCAGTGACAAACACATTGCAGCCAGTTCCTCGAGGGCCTCAGACTCTCTGCCTCTGCCACTTGGCTGTGAGCTTCTGTAGGAGATAGTGGGGTTGCCTCCGGAACTTCTGTTGTGTGAAGTAGAAGAGAATGGGGTCCAGAACGCTGTTGGCACTGGCGAAGGGCCGAGTGCCTTTGTAGGCAGCAGCGAAGGTCTCCAGTACAGGGCAAGAGACGCCAGGCGTGGAGCGGACAGCCAAGTAGGCTGTCTTGGTGACGTGGAAAGGCAGGAAACTGATGGCAAAGACAGCTGCCACCACCACAGCCATACGGGCTGCCTTGCTGCGCCGCTCTTGGGCCACAGGACCTGCTGGGCCATCCTGGCGACACAGGCGGCGGGCCATGCGACAGTAGCAGGCCAGTAAGGCTGTGAAGGGCAGCAAGAAGCCAATGACCGTGAGGGCCATACCATAGGGCAGGTAGCGAGTAGACAGGATGGGTGGACTCAGGTCGTAGCAGACAGTGCGGTTGCGCTGGATGCCTGTGGCAGCAAAGACTGCTGTGGGCAAGCACTGGGCTGTCACAACCAGCCACACGACTCCACATACCACCCAAGCAGCACGGCGACCTCCATGCTTGTGCCAGGAAGCCAGGGGATGGCAGATGCCCAAATAGCGCTGGAAGCTAATGCAGGTGAGGAACAGGATGCTGCCATGTAGGTTGGCATAGAAGAGGAAGCGTACAAAGCGGCAGGCGAGGTCTCCGAAGGGCCAGTGGTCCCCTCTGGCGTAGTTATAGATAAGTAGGGGCAATGAACAGGCATACAGCAGGTCCGCCAGTGCCAAGTTCAGGGTGTACACAGCGGAACGGGTCAGGCTCCGGCGGCATGTGCAGATCTGGGCAATGACGCAGATGTTCAGTGGCAGGCCGATCACCAGCACCACTGAGTAAACGGGGGGTAGCAGCAGTCGCTTGAAATCCTCACGGTAGACGCAGGTGGTGGGCGGCAAGCCTGGAGCCTGGGTGGTGCTATTGTCCCGATCCATAACTGCCGGTCTGCTTTTCCTACGCTTGGAGAATCTGAGGAAGCAATACACACCCTTTCAGTGGCAACCCAGTTGGCCCTGTGCCTTGATCTCACTATCTGAACAAAAAAGCTCTTAATTATGTCGTCTCTTAGTCTCATCAACCCATAAAGATCCGTACTGATCTTATATCATGGAAATGTGTACTCCAGTAAAACTCAAGCTTGAGAGAAAGTCAAGTCTTCATTTGTTTGTTTGTTTGTTTTTTAGAGACAGGGTTTCTCTGTGTGGCTCTGGCTGTCCTGGAACTCACTCTGTAGACCAGGCTAGCCTGGAATTCACAGCGATCCCGACTGCCTTCCAAGTGCTGGGATGAAAAGCCTATGGCACCACCCTGACCCACGTCAATTTCTTTCTGTACTATTTATTTCCTTTCAGCTTGTCCTCATGAACTTCTGCTCATCCCTCGGAACCCTAGTCAAATGTCTCTTCTGTGAGGGTGGACTGATGGGCTTCGGTTCCAATCACAGTTACTTACTGTACTGCCTGCATGATCTTGGGGGCAGGGATTTAGCTTCTGACAAGAAGCATACATGGGGCTTCTCCTGAGCTCCCTGAGGGGTAGGAATGCAGTAATAGTATGTTTACCTGTCTCATGCAAGATGGAAGATGTTTTAGGAGGAAGTACAAGATTTGGTGTTCCTCGTTGTTTTCAAGGCAGGTTGGGTCTAGGACAGAGAGAGCTCTGGTGGCTCTTTACCCCTGTGGACAGGGCACACACATGCAGAGCTCACTGAGGGAAGCACGAACGTCTTCAGCCTGAATTCCGCCTTGGAAAGCCATGTTCTTTCAGTCACAGTTTATCTGTAAAACAGGAGAGGTAACTCGGGTGCTCCTGGGAACTTCTTTTGGGGACTGGGGTTGTGTGCGGGGTGGGGTGGGGTGCGGTAGGAGGGTTATGTGGATGGGGGGGGGTGGAAGGGTGGATGAGGGGTGGGGTTATGCAGACAAGGGGTGTGGTGGAATTGTGTGGTTGGGGGTGGAGTTGTGTGGACGGAGTGGGGGTGGGCTTGTGAGGGCAAGGGGTGGGGTTCTATCGATGGGGTGTGGGGATTGGAGCAGCTCAAGTTACTCAGCCACTGCTCCTGTACCCAAGCAGGAAGGCTCACAACTGCCTGTAACTCCAACTTCAGAGGATCTGATACCTCTGGTGTCCATGGGCAACTGCACAGATGTGAACATGCACAAGCACACATGATGCAGATGGCTGAGCCGTTAAGAGCACTGGCTGCTCTTTTAGAGGATCCAGGTTCGATTCCCAGCACCCACATGACAGCTCATAACTGTCTGTAACTCCAGTTCCAGAGGATCGGACACCCTCACACAGACATGCAAGTAGGCAAAACACAGAATTTAAAAGAATAAAAATAAATCTAAAAAAGAAAAAAAAGAAAGAAAAAGAGCCTGAGGTACTCCCTGGTGGCCCGAGTAAAATTCCAGCTCTCAAAGGAACCAATCAAGACCCAAGCTAGTCAAGCTTCACAGAGATGGGAACTAGATATGGGGGGACCATAGGGTCAACTTCAGTGAGTTAGAAACCAAGTCAGAGCCAGAGCCCACCATCCACAGACACTGAATACAGAATCACATTCATTCATCAGGGTCATTCTTTCTCTTGCTTTTACCTGCATGTAGATACACATAGGCCTAGCATGTAGGCAGAGATGGCATTGGAAGCTTAGCTACGGTGTGCTAGTCTGAGGGACAGACCAGAATGAGTCACAGGATGCAAAGAACTCAGCAGAAAAAGTGTCTGCTGTTAAGGTTGACGGCCTGAGTTCAACCCCTAGGACCCAAATGGTGAAAGGAAAGAACCGACCCCAGCAAGCTGTCCTCTGACCTTCGTGGGTACACCATGGCAAGCACTCTACACACGGAATAAATAGATGGATGGATGGATAGATAGATAGGTAGATAGATAGATAGATAGATAGATAGATAGATAGATAGATAGGTAGATGCCAATAAATAAAGAAAAAGACCTTTCCCAGATGATGATCTGGTGGCTAAGGAGGGTTTTCATCAGTAGAGCAGAGAGGAAGGACACCCCAAGTGGGAACAGGGTGGGACAGGCATGGGTGGAAGGGCCGTGTCCCTATTCTTCCTTAGGGAGGCCTGTGGCTGTGTACCACACTCCCAGAGAGAGCCTTTGGCCACACATGGACGAAACCACAATGTTTTCTTGTTTCACCAGCGCTGGTGCTTCCAAGATTCTACCTCCCTCTGGAAGTAACAGGAACTCAGAAAAGGACCTTTGAGTAGACCTCAGGCATCATCCCCATCTACTCCATCTCTGAGGCTGAGTGTTCCCACTCCTGCAGGGGATGACTAGAGGGAGGGACTCTGTGACCCCAACAGTGGGTGACAGCTGATGCTGGCTATCACATCTGCCATCCACTCTTGCACCCTAAGTTCTAGGCTAGCTCAAATTCCAGCTTCTTTCTGAACGCCAGCTATCTACCTGCAGTAGGAACTTTTTAAGAAATTCCTCTGCTCTTAAGGAAACACCTAAGCCCCTCTTCTGGTGTTCAAGGCTCCTGTCCAGACCTCTGGCTTTGCCCGAAGGCCCCCAAGTCCTATCCACACTCCCCTTTTCCTGCCCTTCCTCACTCATCACACTGTTCCCAACACTGTAACTCACTGGTAACTGAGACCCAGCACCCTCTCTGACCTGCCCAGCCTTGCTACCTTTTCACAAACATGTTCTTAGTTCACTTCTGCTGGCCACAACCTAAGAATCTCCAAATTTAAAACGGCACCAAGCTCTTGAGCCCATCCTGTCCCTCCTTTGAGTTCCCAGCTGGACAGATCCCACCCGGCTTGTCCAACTGTCCAGCCATCCTGCCCCACATCACATTGTCCCATTTCCTCAAGACCCAGACACTCACATGCAGCGCCCATCACCACCATCTTGGCTTGATAGCCCCGAGTGTGTTGGGGCACTCAGGACACTCAGCTGTGAAGCTGCCCTCGCGCCTGCCCTCAGCCTGTAGCATCTCTGGCGTGGCTTTGGACAGCTTCCTCTGCTTCCTGGCCCTGCTGGCTCTGACTGAAATAGTCCTTGGATGGGGAGGGCATCTCCATGCCACCCCCCACACCTTGGCCTGGCGGAAACAGCCTGGAGGAGCACAAAGCTGAACAAAAGTCATACTTCCCAGAACTCCCTCTCTAGCCATGGGAGGAGGGGACAAGAACAGAAAGAGGGATAGGGCATGGGCAGACCCAGTGGGTGGCTTTCCACCCAGCTCTCCCTCAGTATTCTCATCTGTTGAATGTATAGGTGGGTTCTCACGGTTCTCGGTCCTTCCCTTAACTGTAACACCTGAGCCATCAGGATTCCATTCACTTCTCTGATCCTGTACTCCTGTCCCCATCCCCCATCCATTTGGTAGGTCATCTACAGACGTGCCTGTCTTCACCTCCCTCCAGGTGACAATCCACTTGGGTACTTCTTACCTAGCTACTTCCCAGTCTTTACTTCCCATATGTCCTTTTCACCACAAGCCTTTATTAAACACCTACTGCATGCTGTCAGCTCTCCTAACATTCTGCTATTAGCAGTCACTGTCCCTTCCACACAAAGACCAAGGTTCATGAGGGTGGGGGTGGGCACATGAATGAGGCTTTGTAGCTGTTGGAATAGCTAGAGGGCGAGAGGTGTTCTTCAGGGCGGAGGCAGCATTCAGAGGGGAAGGCGATGATGGGCTTTGGTGTGGAACCACTGAGGCAAGAGGGTGGGGGCAGGGCAGCGCAGGGAATAAATGCCAAACTGGTAAGTGGAGGCCGGGCTCATATCCTGCCTCTGCTCCCACTCCCATCTGTCTCTCTTAGCTGCTGTCTAGAATGTCACAGTTGCCACCTGCATGTTGAAATGCCACAGTGAAGACTCTTCCTACTCTGTCACTTGTAGAGGAACCTTGTAGAATGGAGATGCTGTCTGCACTGAGCCTACCCCACGCCCACTTTACAGGACTGGGAGCCGAAAATTTGAACAAAAGTGAAATGAAGATTAAACTGCAGGCAGACATTTGGCCAGCTGTGTACAAATTGGGCATGGTTAAATCGAGTATGCGCCAAGAAATCCAAGCAGTCACAGTGACCTGGCTTTCTTCCCAGTAGCTAGCTCCTTGTGGTGTTCCCAGGACAGTCTCCGGTGGCACCAGGGTCCATCCCAGGACTGATGTAACTTTGAAGGCTTAAGGGAAGATGGGGTGCTGGCCCTGGGGCAAGGCTAGACTTGGGTCAGACCTGTAAATGATTGTGGCTCCTCCAGGGACTGGAGTAGTCCCTGTAATGAGAGCCTGCAGCCATGAGATGGCGCCAGTGGACAACTGAACTGGATGAAGACAAGGTGCCCATGCTTCAGGGGCCGCCTGCCAGTCTGGTACTGAGCAAGCCCAGGACATGTCCCTAGCCCTGTCCTCTGGCTCTCCTCAGGATTCCTCCTATTTATCCATCCCTCTGTCTGAGCCTCACCCTCTCAATGCACTTACAGCAGCTATTTGGGTGTCAGGCTAGGCGTAGCACCCTGACACCAGGTATCCTCCACCCCTCTCTATTCTAGTTAGCTGGATATACCACCGGCAAAAATACCACAGCCCTTTACCCCACCAAGGGGCAACTTATACTTGCTTCCTTTCCTCAGTCCAGGTGACAGCTGTGAGTTCAGTTCTGCAGCATCGTCAACCGAATGTAGACATCAGGAAGAACTGTCACACTGTTCTTGATGCTACTTAGATTCTGGGGTCTTTGTGTAACCCTTCATGTCTAGAGGGCCGAGGAAGTCTATAGGACAGAGGCAGGAGCTGGAAACTTGAGTCACCACCTGCCAGCAGTTCTCTGCAGCTGCTGGACCTGGGAAGAAGCTTCCCAACCTTGGGCTGTCTGCCTGCCAGGAAACCAAGCTGGGAAATCCCCTTGCTGTACCCCTGGCCTGTGAATTTAGCAGCGAAGGTACAGGATCTCAAGGTCAAGATTTGGCTTCCTCCTTCTGAGTCAGGCTGAGACTCACCATCTGCCTGCTATGTGGCTTAGGGCCAGCTTCCTACCCTCTCTGAACCTGAGGAACTTAGGGTAGCTGTGTTCCCTTCCTTACAGAGACATTAGGCCCTCCATCCCAGGCATCACCGAGCCCTGACCCTGTGTGTTATCCAGCCTGAGTGCCCTGGAGCCACCTACATCCAGCTTGATTCCTGGCACTTGGAGAACAGTGGGCAAGGGACAGAATCCCCACCTGTCAGTTTAGGTCTCACCAGGATAGAGCTGGCAAAGCCAGCACAAGGCTGCAGGGAGGGCAGAGAGCCGTTTTCTAGTCTCCCTTTTTACTTCCCCTTTGGCCTTCTGCTCAGCAGGGGCCATGTGGAACTGAAAGCTCCATTTGAGTATAAAGGAGAAGCTGCAGACCAGGACTGGGCCCTTCCTTTGCTTCTGTGGGTGGGAATTTCACAGCCCTCCTCTGGGATTACTGTCTCCATCCAGCGCTTCCAATAAAGCCTGGCCCTGGGGCTGTGTGGGAGGCACCCTACTCTGTGCCTGGACCCCAACCCTTCCTCTCCCTGTGGACCTGGCTACTTGGGCCCCCCAGTAAGTAAGTGCCTGCTGCTCAGCCATGAGGACTTCAGTTGGCCGCAGACCACTAGTGCCTCAGATCCGACTCTCCTCCGATAGCTAGTCTCCGGGGAGTGACTGGAAGAGAAGGCTGAGGCCTAGCTTGTGGCCTGCCATGCAGGTAGACCTGGAGGAGCCCTCACTGCAGAGCCTTGCTCGATGGTTGAGAAGGAAAGGATGTTTCTCGGAGGAGTGAGGCTGGAGTTGCCACAGCTGTCTGAACTGTGGGCCAGGCGTGGTCCTGTGTCCCAGAGATATAACCATGAGAGAGGAGAGTGCCAAAATCCAAGGGTGGCAGAGTAGAGAGGAGGAGCACAGGGCCCCTGAGAACACTGGAACTTCTGGATCCGGCTAAGTCCGAGGCTTTAACCTCCCATTGGATTCTAGTGATACACGCTGACAAGTTCTTGTTTTACCTCAATCCCTTGATATCAACCATTCAAAGCCAGACATGGTGGTGAAGGCCTGTAATCCTTACACTTGGGAGGTAGAATCAGGAGGATTAGGAGTTCAAGGTCATCTTCAGCTACATAATAAGTTATAAAGAGGAGCTGGGGGTGTTGCTCTATTAGAGTATTTGCTCCGTGTTCACAAAAAACCCTGAGCCCAGCCCCTAGTCCTACATAGCCCAGGCATGGGGAGATAGAAGCAGGAAGATCAGAAATTTAAGGTCATTCTCAGCTAGGTGAGTTCAAAGCCAACCTGGCATGCATGAGACTTTATCTAAAAAACAAAAACAAAACAAAACAAAAAATCAGGAAGAAAGGAAAGAATAGGCTGGAGAGATTGCCCAGTGGTTAAGAGCTCATGTAGTTCTTTCAAGGACCAGAGTTTGGTTCCTGGCCTCCATGTCAGGGGGTTCACAACTACCTATAGCCCAAACTCCAGGAAATCTGATGCTTCTGATCTCCCACACTCACATGCATGCGTGTGCACACACACACACGCGCACACACACACACACACACACACACGCACACGCGCGCACGCGCACACAAACACACGTGCACACGCACACGCGCGCACACACACACGCGCACACACACACACACACACACACACACACACACACACACACACATTCTAGCTAATGTTTCTTGTATAGCCTTGGCTGTCCTGAAACTTACTTTGTAGACCAGGCTAGCCTCAAACTCACAGAGATCCACCTGCCTCTGCCTTCTGGGATTAAAGATGTGCACCACCATGCACAGCTTTAAATATATATTCTTAAACCTGCCATCTTGCCTGCAGTTCTGATTTGGAGTGGGGCTTCTATCTCTTATCACACAGTTTTGGTCCAGAATTCCATCATCTCTGCATGGGAAACTAGAACAGGGGGGCAGGTGGGAACAGAGAGACAGTCTGGTGGAGCACAGTTGCAGCCAGAATGGTTCTCAGAGTGACCATTGTCATCTCAGTAGCTCCTGGCAGGACAGTGGAACCCATTTGGGCTCCATCTACCATGTGTCCTAGAAAGGTTCTTTATATCTTTGAGCCCCCATCTTCCCGGATACTCACTGCTAACTTCTTGGCTGTTCAGTGGAAGTCAGACTGGGTCAAGGGCTCTGGTACCAGAACCTAACATGGAATGAGCTGTACTGGCCCCACTGCAGAGAGTTGGGTGACTATGGCTTGGATGTGATGTCGTCCTAAAAATCTCATAAGTTAGAATCTTTGTCCCTGGCTGGTAACACTGTGGATAGGGGTTCATTGGGTCATTGGCCTTCTCAGTGAATCAGCTCTTGCCTAGTTCCCGTTGGATGGGATATTAGAAGGTAGAAGCTGGTTGGAGGAATTGGATCAATAGGGTGGGACTTAGAAGGACATGTCTTGTTCTCCTCTTCCTCCTTCTCCTCCGAGCTGCCACAAGGGAAGCAGCTTTGTGCCACCATGCCCTCCACTATGATGTTTCTGAATTGCTGTAGGCCCAAAGCTCTGAGGCCAACTAGTCACAAACCAAAATAAATACATAAATGACAGTCTCACAGATTCTGTGCAGTGATGACGAGGCTAGACACAGTGGTGACTTGTCCAAGGTGACGGTGAGTCAGTTGGGAGCTGAATGCAGATTGGAGTAATGATGAAGTCTGTGCTGGGAAGAGAGGGGACACTTCCCTACCAGAAACCTGAAGCCAAAGAGCTGAGTTTGCCGTGCACACAATAGAGCCACTGTGGCGCCATTTCCTAGGAATAGGTTAAAACAATAGAGGTGAGGAGGTCACAGATAGAGTAACTCCCTCCCTCTTCTAACTCGGTGAGACACTGGAGACAAGATCTGCTTTGCTTTTAGGTCTCCCATTCCCTAGAAATCCTGGGAATGGTCAGATGAGTGAATCCAGTCCATGTAGATAGGCCAGAGGGCTCTACTCTTGGTGCTGTTGAGTTCAGTCAATTACTGTGTGTGTGTGTCTGTCTGTCTGTCTGTGTCTGTCTGTGTGTCTCTCTCTGTGGTGTCTGTATCTGTGTGTCTGTGTTTGTGTCTATGTGTGTGTATGTGTGGTATCTGTGTATGTCTGTGTCTGTGTGTCTCTGTGTGTGGTGTCTCTGTGTGTGGTGTCTCCCTGTGTGTGGTGTCTCCCTGTGTGTGTATGTGTGTGTGTGTGTGTGTGTGTGTGTGTGTGTGTGTGTTGTGTGTGTGTGGTGTGGTGGTGGTGGTGTATGTGTGGTGATGGTGGTGTGTGTGTGTGTGTTTGTGTCTGTGTGTGTCTCTCTGTGTGGTGTTTGTATCTGTGTGTCTCTCTGTGTGTGGTATCTGTGTGTCTGTGTCTCTCTCTGTGTGTGGTGTCTCTGTCTCTCTGTTTCTCTCTCTCTCTCTCTCTCTCTCTCTCTCTCTCTCTCTCTCTCTCTCTCTCTCTGTGTGTGTGTGTGTGTGTATGTGGTGTGTGCCACAGCACGCATATGGAGGCCAGAGGACAACTTCTGGTGTTAGTTTCCTCTGCCCACCATGTAGGCCTGGAGAGTGAGCTCAGGTTGCTTGGTGGCAATCGCTTTTAACTGAACCATCTTGATGGATGACATATTTGCTGGCGGATAGGGGAATGACCACAGGAATTGTACCTTTAAGCCTGCCTGATTCCCCAGCCTCAACCTTAGGAAGGCCTGGTCACCTGCACCATCTGAGTGTATATTGCCCATTTCAGAGACAAGACACCAGAGCTCAAAGGTATCTGGCTCTGTGCACAGTTCTATGTATAAGGTTGGGCCACAGGGAGCCTCAGAGGACCCCTCACCTCTCATGAGAGCAGACTCCTGTCGTGGCTCCTGCTCTAACTATCCCTAGCGTCTCCTGAGACCTGAGCCCAACTCACAGAGGCAGAACACCCCTCTGACCCCCCAGAGCCAGGGCTCAGTGGCAGGACTCTGGGTTCTGGACCTGCTGAGCTAGACAGGTCTTAAGATCACTTGACTCAGAGCCCCTATACTCCCCAAAGAGGAGACCTTGAAGCCTCTCCAGTGGCTTGTCTGGCCCCTGTTTGCATACGTCCCTTGCTGGAGAGCTTACCCCTCCTCAGGCTGCTCTAGGCTACCTTGAGAAAGCTCACTGGAAGGTGAGTTTGGCCTTACTAGGCCCCGAGATATACTTCTAATTATTGACTCTACCCCAGTGCAGCCTGTCTCTGGGACCCAAGGCATCCTTGCAGACCATACGTCAGCTGGTCTTCATTCCTACCACCGGGTTCCTGAGCTCACATCCAGATCCAGGGAAACTTGGACCACACACTATGTGACAGTAAAAGACAAACCTTGTAGCCAAGGGTGGTACACACTGAAGTTCCAGCACCAGAGACATCAGAACACTTCCATCCTTCAAACAACTCAGCCTCTGAAATGAACCTTGTGGGCGTGGGGCCCACCCATGTAGGTGGAAGAGGGTTTGGTAGGTGTCTGAGGTTGGCCGGTAAGGGGCTATCAAAGTGAGGGGAACTCCGGACTCAGTGTGAAGTAGGCAAGGCTGAAGGGTGACAGGCGGCTGTGGACAGTTGTGATGTGTGTGAAGAACACAGGCCTTTCTTCTTTCAAGTGTGGCTCAGATGACACTGTCCCCGGGAGAACCTCCTCTGCCACTGTAGCTAAAACTACAACCTCCTACATATATGTGGGATTTCCCTGACTTGTTATGTTTTTCTCCTCAGCACATTTAGGTTTTTTTTATTACATTAATTTGTATGTGTGCTTTCCAATGTTTATTTACATGTGTGCACGCACACGTTTGAGAGTCATGGTGCAAGTGTTGGAGAGCAACTCAGAGGAGTCGGTTCTTCTCTACCCGCTCCGCCTCTTCCCCCTCCCCCTCTCCTCCTAGTATGTGTGTCCAGGAGACCGAACTCAGGTCAGGCTTGAGGGTAAATGCCATTACCTGTTGAACCATCCCATCAGCAACTCCCTCCCTCCTTCCCCTCCTCCCCCTTTTCCCCTTCCCTCTTTCTTTCTTTCTTTCTTTCTTTCTTCCTTTCTTTCTTTCTTTCTCTCTCTCTCTCTCTCTCTCTCTCTCTCTCTCTCTCTCTCTCTTTCTTCCTGGCAGGGTCTCTTGTAGCCCAGGCTAACCCCAAACCCACTATAGAACTGGAAGATGATCCTAAACTTGACATTCTCCTGCCTCCACCTCCCAGGTGCTGAGATTGGATTGTAAGTGTGTGCCACTGCAGCTAGTTTATACAGTCCGAGGCTGCGCCTGGGGATTCATGCATGCTAGACAAGCACTCTACCAACTGAGTTATACACCAGCCCATTTGGTTTGTATCTTTAAGGCAGAGAGAGTCCTACTCTGTAGCCCAGGCTGACATGGAACTTGTGGTGATCCTCCTGCCTTAGCCTTTCAAGTGCTTGGATTCATGTGCATCACTGAGCCTGGCTGTCACCTTTGAACAACTGTTTTACTTAAATCTTGGTGTAGCCATCAGGTTTTCACCTTTCCTAGGACAGTGTGTGGCACACAGTAGGTGCTCAGTAAGTATTTGTGAGAGGATTGAATTCCAGGAGTGACTCAAGCCCCTGTACACTGGCATTAGGAGCAGAAACCTGATGGGGGGAACTTGTTTGAACTTTGTGCAGCAAGCTTCCATCTGACTTACAGTGTGTGCTTTGGGGAGATCAGGAGCAGTAGAGAGGAAGTGTATTCGAGGGCTACTCCTGGAGCTGTTTCTGCCTGGCTTTATGAGCAGTCCAGGATGTAAACAGTCCCAGCTAAAATAGGGAAGAGGCTGCCTGCCTGCCTCAGTTCTCTGCCTTGTTTTCTGATATCTCTGGGCCTCTGTCTTCTCTGATCTGAATCTCTTCCAGGCACCCAAACCAGCTTCTGTCTGCTTTGCTAGCAGTCCCCTATAAAACCGCCCCTTCTGTGTGGGGCCTCGGACCCAGCCTCTGGCACAGTAGCACCATGGCCTCTATGCCACCCCAGGACACAGCCTTGTGTGTGCACAGCTAGCAGGTTGGTCTCCCTCGAGCATGGTACCATCGGACTGGTTCATCCTCACATCCTTTGAAGCATGGCTGGACTCAGGTCCTGCTGCCTCCCTCCCTGTGCTGTCTCACCAGCCTTTTGCTTGACCTAGTATGACCTCACGCTCTCTTCTAAGCCCTGCTTTACCACTGTCCTCACTTCTACATCTCAATCCCAGCAGCCCTCAGATAGATCGTCTTCAACTTCCTGCCACCTAATGAACCGTCTGCTCCTTTCTTTCCTGGTCCCTGCAGTCCCAGTGGGGCAGGGCCATGCCTCCTCCTACCCTTCCTCTCTTAGCTCCTGAATGCTGGTTCCTTACCCTCTCAGCAAAATCCCTCCCTTGACCTCACATGTCTCTCCAGCTGTGCCTCTTCCTCCCTCATAGTCAGACTTGTGGGCAAGCCCTCCACTTCCTGCCTACACCTACTTCCCACACCCCTGTGGTCAAGCAGAAGATACAGTGAGGAGGAACAGCAGGCACCCTGTCCCCTAGATGAGGTTAGTGAGATGAGACTGAGGAGCTCATAGAGAAACCTCCCAGATGAGCAGACGGAGCTCGGAGCATTGAGGGGGTCAGGGGTTGCAGTGACTGTGGCTTGACATGGTCTCAGAGCTACTTGAAGCTGGTGCAGGGCCAGGCGAGGAGAACTGATTCATCAGCTTCCAGGAAAGAGCCTAGCCCTCGCCTGGACACTACAGGAGGGAGATGGGAACTTAGAAAGAGGCAGCAGGGCCAGGCGTGATGGTGCCTGCCTTTAATCCCAGTACTCAGGAGGCAGAGGCAGGTGAATCCCTTGAATGAATGATTTGGAGGCCATCCTGGTTCATAGGGTGAGTTCTAAGACAGTAAGAGCTGACACATAGAGACCCTGTCCCTAAAAATGAAAACAAAACAATATCCTGTCTCTAAACAACAACAACAACAACAGAGAGAGAGAGAGAGAGAGAGAGAGAGAGAGAGAGAGAGAGAGAGAGAGAGAGAGAGAAAGTAGGGAGGAAGGAAAGAAGACAGGACCTCTGGGGACAGGTGATTCTGAGGTGCCCTCTGGAAGAGCCCTCAGTCAACTGTAGGGATTCTCACCTCTGTCTCACCCGCTCCTGGAGAAGCAAGGTACTGGCTGGGTTTTCTGGGAACTCGGAAGATTCTAGAACTTGGTCCCCCTTCAGGCCCATATAGGTCATCGATGACAGCAGAAGGTGCCCTTAGAATTCATGAGTTCTCGTTGCATCCACGTCTGCAGGACAGGAAATTGAGTCCAAGGGAGGAGTGGCATTTGGTTCCGGGACAGCATGGCCATCTGGTTGCTGGGGTGGGTGCTGGGGCAGCTGGCTCATGAATCCCAAAGACATTCATTCTGCTGGGATGTGGCAGAGTTCAAATGGTAGCAGCCTCGGGCCCCTCCCTGCTCTGGTGTCCAGCATGGCTCCCAAGGGGCACACATGATGGGCTACGTTTCTGCCACACCAGGCTGAACAGGGCAAACAGGAAGGAACCCTGTGCCATCTGTTCCAGAGTGCTGTGGACAGGGTCTGGTTTCTTCCTGTGTGGTAGAGCTCAGAGTCACACCCAGTTCCTTGGAGAGGGTTGTCTCATCAACACTGCTCAGCTATGCTGTGTCCTGTCCTGTGTCCCCCAGCCCTCCAGAGTGGCAATGTGTGTTCTGGTTTTAGAGCCTACAAACTTAACTAAGTCCCTGAGTATCTGGTCTTTGGTTGATCTGGACCCTATGCAGGGTGGGGAAACGGCTAAGAGAGAGTCTCTGGAATGGCCTGGGGAAGATAGTTACTATTTAGATCAGATTGCAGCTCAGTGCTACATGTCCAGTGTTCATGGAGCCCTGGGTTTGATCTCTAGCACTGCATACAGGGTGCATGGTGGCTCACAGCTGCAATCCTAACACTTAAGAGGTAGCAGGAGGAGGATCCAGAGTTCAAGATCATCTTCAACTACAGAATGAGACTGAGGTCAGCCTGTCCAAAAAAAAAAAAAAAGTCCTATAACCTTACGAAGATGAGGCCACTGGAGCCTGCTCATTGCCTTTTTCTTTTTGGGAGAATTGAGGCCCTGCTCCACACCAACCCGCAATCTCTGCTAGTCCTCTGTGTTTTCGTTTGTTAGCTCATCCTCTGTCCATGAGCCAGCAGACCTGGCTCAGCAAAAGTCTGATATCTTCAGTTGTCTTACTGGCCCTCTCTAGCTTCCGGAACAGAATCGGGTTCCATGGAACCTAGGCCTGCTGACTTCTCTCTTCTTAACACCCAACCAGCGCTCTGGCGCACACAAACAGGATCTCCTAACCCCATCTGCTCTCAGTTCCTGGGACCAGCTGTGCTCTTCTTTGTTCCCAGTCTGCTCTCTTCTCCAATTGATAGCTGGCCGACTCCTGCTGAGAGAAACTGCACTGAGAAGACTAGCCGGTCCTGACTACAGGAGCTCACTGTGGACAGGGACACTTTCCATAATCCAAGCAGACACTAATGTGCGTCCTTCGGGAGTCTTAGGCAGGAAGGGATTCTGCAGGCAGGGAAACCTCACTGGAGTAAGTGACAAGGAAAGAGTCAAGGAAGTCAAGAGGCCAATGGCATTTCAGACGGCACAAAGGAGCAGGCAGAGGCCAGAGGAGGCCCTTGAAGGTGGTGAGGAGAGGAGGAGACACCAGTGTACCAGCAACAATGGCTGGAAAAGGCAGACTAGTGAGGAGACAAAGAACAACGGACCTTTCACGTGCCCATTCAAGCCTCATAGAGACCTTGTGAGATAGGACTGTCATTATCTCCTCAGCATGAGAAAGCAAGACACAGAGGTTAGCCCAAGGTAGATAGATGGAGGGATGGCCACTGGCTATGAACGCAAGAGTCTACATCACTACAGCACCATGGCTGGGTTAGGGAGGATCTGTGGGATATGGGCAGAGAATGCAGCCTTCGGCTTGCTCTCTATTAGTTACAGATCTCCATAAGAGCTGCTTCCTTCAGGTCGTTTTCAGAACCAACTAGAAGGAATCCACAGGCAGTCCAACGTGCAGATTGTTCGCTTTCTGCATATCTTCTGGGGAGGAATATCTGCCTGTCTAGTGGTTCTTCCTATTCAGTGCTAATCTTACTCCACCTGACCCAGAGCTGACCAATCAGAGCATCCATCCAGACACCTCACCAGTGATTGCTTTCAGAGGTAACCAATTAGATTGTGCCTCAGGAGTTTTTTGTTTTTTGTTTTTTAATGTGACCAGCACAGAAGGTTTTCTGTTATCAGCCTTGAGGACCGTGAGAGCGTGGCACTTCTGGAGAGAACTTACGTGAGTGTGTAGGAACCTAGCAGAGGGTAAGAGAAAGAACAAAGGGAGAGAATATGATGTATTGCTAGGTCTAGCTGTGTCAGACCAAGACCTTCTTTTACATGAGCAGATAAACTTTACTTGACCAAGAAATAAATTGGATACATTTGCAATTAAACGGATTGGATATTTGCAATTAAAGCAACCTTCATCGCTGTGACAGCAAATGCACAGGCAACGACAGTAAAATGGATTGATTTGATTTCATCAAAACTAAAAATCTTTGTGTAAAAAGGGAAAGTATCATCAGAGTAGAAAGACCAAAAAAATGGAAATCTTGTCTGGTTATGAGTTAATACAAGTTCAAGGCTAGCTTGATCTGCAGAATGAGTACCAGGCCAGCCAGGGGTACATAGAAAGACTCTGTCTCAAAACTCAAGACCAAACACACACACACACACACACACGAACAAAACAAAACAAAAATCCAAAGTCAGTGAAAGACTTGAATAGATATGTCTACAAAGAAGAAATGCAAATGGTTAATAAACACCAGAAGGATGCTCAGCCTCACAAATCATCAGAGAATGAGAATTAAAGCCAGGAGATTCCCATAATTAGAGAGGGGTCTGAGCATGAGGGAGATGGTAAAAATGCTTGTTTCTAGAGTCCATATAAAGAGCCAGACGTGGTGGCACGCATCTGTAGCCTCGGCACTCCTACATAAGACAGGAGGCAGAGACAGGAGAGTGAGCTAGACGGTCATTTCCACAGCACAGCAGCAGAAACAGAGAGTGTGCCTCAAAGCAGGGTGGGGGGAGAGAGCTGACTCCCACACAGTTGTGTGCACGGTGGCACATGCTCATCTCCACCCACACACCAGTGTATATACACACACACACACAATAAAAACACGTACACACACATATGTACACACATACATACATATACATACACATACATACAAACACACACACACATACATACATGTATACATACATACATACACACATACATACATACACATACATACATACACATACATACATACACACATACATACATACACACATACATACATACACATACATACATACACACATACATACATACACACATACATACATACAAACATACATACATACATACACACATGCATACATACATACATGCATACATACATTTTAAAGCCCAAACCACAAACTAGAAAATAACAAGGCTGGTGAGGAGATGGAGAAGTCCAAATTCTCTGCATAGCAAATGTGACTGTAAAATGGTACAGCCACTGTGAAAAACAGTATGGAGGTTTCTTAAAATAAATAAACGCATGCCTTGGAATTAGCAGACCGTCTTGTAATTCCATCCTAGAGTCCAAATTAGAGCCTTAAAGAGGGAGGAAGTTCTGATAGCGAGCTGTAGCATGGATGAACCTTGAACATACTGTGCCAAGTAAAACAATGGCCACTCGTACTTACAGGAAGGACTTATCCAGAGACAGAATAGACGTGCAAGGGCTGGGAGGGGAGTGAGGAACCGTGGCTTCCTGAGTACAGAGTATCTTGTGCTGGAGATGGGGTCTCACTGTTTGGCTGAGGCTGGTCTCAGGCTTGTGGTGCAGCTTGGCTCTGGATACCGTTTGGTTGATAAAGTTCTAGAGATGGATTTTGGCAATTACTGCACAGTCATGAATATTGCTGAATGTGACTTAGTTGTATACTCTCAAGAAGGGCTAAACGACCTAGGGAGCCCAGCAGTAAGAGCGCTGGCTGCTCTTGCAGAAGGCCTGGGTTCAGTTCCCAGCACCCACATGGTGCTTACAGTCATCCATGATCTGATGTTCTCTTCTGAACTTTACAGGCATCAGGCACACATATGACACAAATACATAAATGCTAGCAAAGCACTCATATACAGAAAACAAAACAAATACAGTCCAAAATAAATACAGTCTAAATTTTTAAATTTAAAAAGGGTTAAGCTAGGTGTGGTGTCCTGTGCCTGTAATCTTGCAGAGCCAGGCAGCCACTGGAGGATTACTGCAAATTCAAGGCTAATCTGGTCTGTATAGTAAGGTCTAGCTAGCTAAGCCTACGTGGTGAGACCCTGTCTCAAAACAAAACAAAAATAAACAAAACATTAAGGTGCATATTCTTCATTGTGTGTAGTTTTAAACGAACTCACAACGAAACAAACAAGAGAAGGAAAGAAAGGCTATCAGACCGGGACAGCACATCCATGCTCTGGGTCAACCCTCCATTGCTTCAGCAGAGCCTGGCAGAACTTTGAGCAGAGATGGCTGTCTTTGAGCAAGCAACCATGGAAGATAACGAGAGCATCGTGTTTGTTGACTGTCTGGAACAAGAAAGATGTCTTTCTCCAAGACAAAGTTCAGGCAGGTTAACAAAAGACAGTGTCTAAGCTCCAGGTTCCTTTCTTGTCCCCCAGCTCACGGACACATAGGTATCATTTGGCTCACTTTCCCTTGGCCTGTGGGACCTTGAGAGATGGTCCAAGGGCTGCCCATCCTTGCTGCTGTGAGGAGCAAAGTTTCTTTACCTCTAACATTTTTATGTCTTTGGCCAGCATCCATGAAGCTGGAGCAGACTAGCATGGTGGCTTACACGTATGGTAAAATACAGGCCCCTTGCAACTCTTGATTCTCTTAGTATCAGAACCTCAGATGGGAGGGTATAGAGAACCAACTTTTATGGTGCAATGATCCAACTCAGATTTTAGGGCTCTGGCCCCTGAAAGGTTAGTTCCTCTAAGGACGCATCACGGCCCTCCACTCTGAGGTGGCTGCTTTCTTTTCATGTCAATTGCCAGGAAACTCAGTGAAGCTTCTCTATTTGCCTGTCTCATGGTTAGTGCCAGCTCAGCCTTCTGTGGTCTGCTTTGGATCTTAAAGTTTGCATTTTGAAGGATTGTTTCCTAGCTGATGGCATTAATGGGAGACGGCAAAAGCTTCCTGAGATGGGGTCTAGTTGGAGAAAGCAGATCACAGGGAGAGGAGGTGCCTTTAGAGGAAATACTGGGGACACCACCCCTTCTCTCTCTCTCTCTCTCTCTCTCCCTCTCTCTCTCTCTCTCTCTCTCTCTCTCTCTCTCTCTTTCTCTCTCTCTGTGATTTATTCATTTTATGTATGTGAATACACTGTAGCTGTCTCCAGACAAACCAGAAGAGGGCATCTGATCCCATTACAGATGGTTGTGAGCCACCATGTGGTTGCTGGGAATTGAACTCAGAACCTTTGGAAGAGCAGTCGGTGCTCTTAACCTCTGAGCCATCTCTCCAGCCCTCTCTGTCTCTCTTTCTATATCTGCACTACCATGCATTCCTGCCATGGTGTTCTGTCCTACCAAAGGCCTCAAGACAACAGGTCCAAGTGATCATGGATTATTTTCTCCATTACCCTTAAAACAGTGATTCTCAACCTGTGGGTTGTGACCCCCATGGGGGTCTTACATCAGATATCCTGCATCTCAGATATTTATAATACAATAACATATACATATAATAATACAATAACAATTCACAACAATAGAAAAATTATAGTTATGGAGTAGCGACAAGATAATTTTATAGTTGGGGGTCAGCACAACACGAGGAGCTGTACTGAAGGGTTGCGGCAACCTTGGGAAGGTTGAGAGCCACTGCTCTAAAGGAAACGCTGCATCCATTAGCATTTCTCCTCGTTGGTTTGCTCCTGTGTTTATAGATGTGTCGTTTCTGCATACGCCATGGCATTGAAATCATGCATGTGCTTCTTCATGTGCTGCCACTGTCCAGCTTAAAATTAACCTTATTATTTTATGTGTATGAGTGATTTTGGCTGCACGTATGTGTATTACTTGTGTGCAGTTCCTGCAGAAGACAGAAGAGGGCACCAGAAGATCCTGGAACTGGAGGTACAGATGGTTGTGAGTCACCATGTGGGTCCTGGGAATTGAACCTGGGTTCACTAGAAGAATAGCCAGTGCTCTTAACCCCTGAGCCATTTCTCTGGCCTAAGGGTTGCTTTAAAAAATGTCTGTTTGTCTGTCTGTCTGTGTGTGTGTTCATTTGCCTGAGGAGAACAAGATAGCACTGGATCCCTTGGAGCTAAGGTTCCCGGCAAGCTGTGATCTGCCTGATGTGTTCCTGATCCTGAGTCGTCTGTAATAACAGCAAGCAGCCTGCCTACTGCGCCACTTCCCCAGAGCCTGGTTTGTTTTTGTTTTGAAACAGTCTCACAGTTGTGTCTCAGGCCATCCTTGACCTTAAGCCTGTCACCACCATGCCCAGGGCACAGAGGTACTTTCCCTTTCCTGGGTGTGTGCCTAAGAGTGAAACCACTGGTTCTCATGGTGATTTTAGGTCTAAGTTTTGGGGAACTGTTTAATTGCATCCTTAAGAATTGTGCAATTTTATGTTCTTACCAGCAGCAGATGAGAATCCTAATGTCACACCTTTACTGAAACCTTTATTATCTTTCTGAGACATAGTCTTGTGTAGCCCAGGCTGGCCTTGAACTCACTATGTAGCCAAAGAAGACCTAGCAATTCTGACCTTCTTGCTTCTGCCTCCCAACTGCCAGGATCACAGATGTGCGCAGATTCAGGGTTTCCTGCATGCTGTCTGTGCACTCTACCTGTGCCTCGCTGACATTTTAAATTCTATATATTTTACCTTCTAGGTAGCCTACTGGGTATGGATTGGTGTGTTGTGGTTTTCACTTGTGTTTCCTGATTGTTCCTTTGGTGTGTGTTCTTGTCCATATTATTGCTATTTTTATTGCATATTTATTTATTGTGTATTGTATTTCTGTTTTGAAGCTTCACATTGTTTGCGGAATAAGTACCCCTTGGCATGGGAGAGTCTTGGGTTTAAATCTTCCTTCTGTTTCTAGCAGTTCTATGGCTTTGAGCAGGTTTGACACTCTTGGTCCCTGTTTTTCTGCTTATGAACCGTGAGTTACCGTATGAACTTAGGTTTGTAATAAAGCTGGGGTGGGGACCTCAGTGGATCTCGCAATGAACCTGGAGTGGGGGGGGGGATTTCCAGTTTGGCCGGGAGGCTTGGTCCAAGAGTGTGTTTTGAACATAATTTTTATCTGCTTTACTGCTGGATTAGCTCACAAAGAGGGATTAGCTTCTCTGGTCTCTCCTTTCGCTCCTATGTGGCGCTATCTTCACCTCAGTCCTGTGATGGGGGCATAGACAAAGCCGCCAATGGAAGACTCTGCACCATGTCAAGAACTGGCGAATGGTGGGTAGGTTCTGACATGCTAAAGTTTTGTGTATTTTGTTTTATGTGTGTCGGTATCTTGCCTGTATGTATGTATGCATGCATGTATACATGTGCACCACATCCCTGCCTGGTGCCCTCGGAGGTCAGAAGTGGGTATCAGATACCCTGGAACTGGAATCACAGAGGGCTGTGAGCCACCATGTGAGTGCTGAGAACCAAGCCTGGGTCCTCTGTGGGAGCAGCAAGTGCTCTCAGCCTCTGTGCTATCTCTTCAGCCTAGGTTTTGATATCTTATGAGTCTTGTGCTTTGTCTTAAATTTCAGCTCTGCCCAGGGAAAAGTCTCCTCCAGGTGCCCTTTCTAAGGACCTAAAAGTCATGCTATATACATGCCCTCATTTTACCTGCATCAGGAGCTGGTCAGGCAGGTTCTATGATCCCATTGTACAGATAGAGAAACTAAGATTCTAAGAGGTGTAATAACATATGTGAGAACCACATAGCTGGGAGATGCTGGTGCCTGGATTCCAGCCCAGCTGTTTCTAAGTCTCTCCTCTTTCCCCCAGGCTCTATTGCCCCTTAACACCTCTGCCATCCTCAGGACCTCAGGACCTCATTGGAGGTCAGCTGTTTCTATTTCTCTGGTGTGACAGAGACAGTGTTTCCCTCGTCTTGGACTAAGAGCTGCCTTCAGTGTCACAGAAAACTTCCACCTTGTCCCAGGCCATGGAATGCAGAGTTGTCCTGGAATGCCTAGCTCAGCTCACAACTGCTGCAGATCTTTCTGTTGCTAAGTGCATTTATTTATTTATTATCTATGCACACATGCTTGCGTGTGTGCACGTTTGTGTGCTGGCCTCAGCATTAAATGTGGAAGTCAGATGACAACTTTAAGGAGTTGATTCTCTTTTTAACCATCCCTCCTCCTGGGTCAGGGATGGGGCTCAGGCTGTAGGGTCTTCAGGAAGTGCCTTTATCCACGAACAATCCCAACAGTCTGTACTCAAACTTCTGCTCCTGTTTTTTCCACAGCCTATAAGTTCTTTAAGGGGACAGTGGGTCTCTAAGTTCCTAGGGCTCTGGTATTCAGCACATGGCCATGTACAAATGCCACTGATGCAGTCTGGGCTCTAGCCACAGACAAACATGTGCCTGCCTCCCACACAGCCTTTACCATCAGATCCAGCAGGGGCAGGAGAGAGGATAAACATGTGCCCACGTGCCCAGGCCAGGGTTCTGACCCTAACCGGACACCAGCAGTCAGAACAGAAGAGTAGAATTCTGGGCTGCCAGACCCACCCAGACTTAAAAAGAAACTTCCTTCAGAGACAAATGGGGAAGTGGCCCAGGTCCAGAGTGGGTGAGAGAGCATATTATGCAGCCAGGCCCTATGGAGTCAGCTCCATGAGAGACTGGTCCCAGGTCCTCCCCCTAAATCAGAGTCAATCACAGGCTTGGACAACTCACCCCTCCTCCAGAGATGCAGGAAAACTCAGCTTAGAGCTCTAGGTCTGAAACAAGGTCTCATTCAAAATGGGCTTAAACTCTGTCTGCACTAGGGCTGACCTTGAATCCCTGCTCTTCCTGCCTCTGCCTCCCAAGTGCTGGTATTACAGATGTATGCCTCTGTCCCCAGCTTTATCAATTTATTCATCTAAGTAAACTTTTGCTTTGTTTTTGAAACAGGGACTCACTCCATAGTGTAGGCTGGCCTTGAACTCACTATGGAGCCCAGGCTGGCTTTGCACCCATGACCATCCTGCCTAAGCCAAAGACGAAGCCTTAATCTCTCCAAGATGCAGCTCATCCTGGCTGAACGTGCTTCCTGAGGCACTTGCAGCCTCCTGGGTGCTTGGTAAATTAACGGGCACTGTTTCTTTTACTCCCGATTTTCTCAAGTGTATGTGTATATGATGTGTGTGCTTGTGTGTTCACATGTGTGGGGACACATGGGTGTGTGGGAATACTTGGGTGTGTGTTGCACAAGCATGCAGAAGCCTGAGTTTGGCATCTAGAGTCTTCCTCAATCGCTCTTCACTTATTTGTTGACACAGGCTCAGTTGATCTCAGACCTTGTTAGTACAGCTGCTCTGGCTAGCCAGCTTGTTCCTGTTCTCACCTTCTGGGCTCTGGAACTACGGATGACCTACCTCACTCACATGGGTCCTAGGGATCCGAACCCCCATCTTCACACTTTCATGGCAAACACTTTAACCACTGAGCCATCTCCCCAGTCACACACTTTGTTCACTCAGCCAGACAGCCAGTGCATTAGCCAGGCTGCAACAGTGAAAACCGAGTTAGAAGTTAGGGATTGAAGTCCAGTATTGCTGCCAGCAGGCTGAGCTCCCTGAGTCCTGAAACAGGCATTTTTCCTCACAGGCCTCCAACTCCCTGTCTGTAAAATGGGATACTAGTGGCATCTCCAGAAGACATTGGGATGTCACAAAGATTCAGTGGGACAATTGAGGCTCCCAGCCAGCTCCGAGCCTCAGAGGGAGGGCGGTGGCACAGAGGAGCCAGATTCTCAGCACTGCAGACAGTCCTGTAGGGAGCCCCCAGTGAAGTTTGTGGGAACAGTTCCAGGATGAGGCAGAAGGACAGTCTAGAGACAATAGTTAGTGTTAGTTTTCTAGACTGTGATTCCCCCCTTCCTGGTAAGCTAACAAATAGTAAGGATATTTAAAAAAGAAGAAGAAGAAAAATAAGAAAAGAAAAAAAAATTTCTCCAGGCTGGCCTTGAACTCATTACATAGCTGAGGATGACCTTGAATTTCTGATCCTCCTGCTTCTACATCCTGAGTAGGTGGATAACAGATATTCACCACTATGCCTAGTATCATGTAGTGCTGAGGGTCCGTCCCAGGGCTTTCATGCAGGCTTTGCAACAAGCTGAACCTCACCCCTAGCCAAATGGAGTCTCGGCGTATAAACTCCCCCTGGCACTGGAGAGCGTGTCCAGCACACACCTTCCATACGTGCTCACGAGCTGCACATTCACACCTTTGTCTTGCACACACATGCAGACGCACCATGGAAGGCGCAGCGCCTGGTACATGCTGTAACCCCAGCACTGGGAAGGCCGAGTGAGGTACAAAGCTCGCCTGGTACCTTCAGGAGGTAGCAGTGCCAAACACGGGGCCTCTGCCAGCCTTCCCTCCATCAGGGTCAGCAGAGTCAAATGTGAACAGAAGCTCTCAGAAAGATTGAGCCCTATTCCCAGATACATTCAATTACTCTGCTTCTCTTCCCCTTAACAAGCTATGCCTGGACTCAGGGAATCAGCTTTTCCAGTGGGATTAAGCTCAGGCTACATTGTATTTTAGCATCCTTCCTGCTTGTTCCTGCCAAGGCTCCTGAGCAGCTCTGGGAGTTCCGCCCAGCCCCTCCCTGAGGGACCCTCTTTACTCTCTAAAATTTGACAAAACAGGTTTGTTTGGTTTCTTTTTGAGATAGGGGTCTTACTGGCCTGCAACTCACAAGAGATGCACTATGCAGAAGAGGCTAGTCTTGAACTCACAGAGATTGCCTATGTCTGCCTAGATTAAAGAAATATATATATATATATATTTAATTGTCTAGCACAGACAATACTCAGACACATACTCAGCTACTTGAATTCTCAGGTAAGAAGTAGTCAGGCCCAGAAAGGAAAAAAAAGTCTTGTTTCATTCAGAAGTCAAACTCAGACCTCTGTCTCAGGATCCCACCACCCCACCGAAGACATAGCCAGGTTGCCATGTTCTCCTCTCCCCCAGTCCAGTCCTCTGTGCCTCGTCCCTCTGTGCTGTGCAGCCTAGTTCTGGACACAACTAGGTAAAGGAACTGAAGAGGAAGGGAGAAGGCCCCACGCCCACCCACACCTGCTCAGCCTACTGCCCCCGGCCCGGGACTGCAGTGGCATGCATGGTGGGAGAACCCTGTAGGACGGAAGCACCCTTACCTGAAAATTCCCCCTGACACAGCAACCGCCTGAAGGCCACGAGAGCTGGAGCAGGCTAGACTCCTGAAGCAGCCCCTGCCAGGCAGTTCCTGTGCCACAGAGTGCAGGAGTCTGGGAGGTGGCAGATGAGGTAACTGGGACTACCAGGAGGGGAAGTGACACTCTCTCGGAGCTCAGTCTGGAGATCTTCTTGCTCAAGTGTCTGGCACAAGGCTGAGTCAGCCACTGCCGGACTAGGAGCAAGTCACCCCAGCTCGGGCCACTCAGCCTAGTGATGGGGACCATTGGACCATCTGTTTAGCCTGAGGGTTGCTGGGAGGATGGAGGGAAGGAGCACTCAAGGCCCAGGGCTGGGCACAGGGAGGCTCCTAGCTACACACCAGCTCTCCTCCTGGACTCTCTCAAGTTTGGACAGAGCCTGGCTCCTGCTCATGACTGCCACAGGGAACAATTACCCTGGTTTCTCAGCAGTGCCTGGAAGGCTCATTAAGAGAGACCCAGACCCCAAGATTAACGAATCTGTTGTCTGTGACTCCAACCATGCATGTCCAGACACCACTCCCCAGGGACCAAGAATGGCTCCTCAGAAGGAGAGTGGCTTGGAAGAAGGGCAGAATGGGTGACTCTCTTCCTCCCTAACCTCAATCCATCCTGGAGCTTGGGCAGGACCAGGAGAAGGCAATAGGTAGCTCTGCCTGGGTCCTTGACTGGCCCGGACAGCACCTCCCTGTCAATCAGATTGTTCCTCACCCCCTTCCTCCTCTTTGGGTGGCATTTACTATGAGCAAGGGCGCAGAGCAAAGTTTCTGATCTGAGGTGAGAGCTTTAGAGAAAAATTAAGAGAGGTGTGTTGAGCAGAGAGCTAGGGGCTCCTCAGGTGGACATAACAGAACTTACTAAGTCTTCCTTTCTCTGTACCACCTCTGTCTCTCTTTGGAGAAGCCCACACAGCCTGGAGGAGACCATACCCTAGGCCCTACAGGATCGAAGCAGGCCGGGAGCTAAGGCCAGGCAGGCTTCCTGGGTACTGCTTCAGTTCAGAATGCCAATGCTTTGATGTGTGCCTGGAGCCTGGCTTGCACTCCAGTCTCTGCCCTCTGCAGGCCAGGGGAGGAAACACACCACAGCAGAGAAGGGGGTCTGGGCCCAGGGAGCTGGGGCCTTGCCTGGGTCACAAGGCAAGGCAGAGGTGTCCTTCTTGTCCCTTGGTCCTTTTCCCTGGCATGTATACATAAAAGAAGAACCTCACAGCGGAGTTTTGTGAGGGAGTTTAAGCAGCTCCAGGTGTAGGAAGAGAAAGAGTCTCCACACGAAGCCTGCTTGGTGGTCCCAGTCAGCCCTATCCCCTAGGCTCCCAACCAAGCCCATTTCTCATACTTTAAGCCCCAGAGCAGAAGACACTTTCCCCTAGCTCAAGGGTAAGATGCATGGGTCCACTTTGCTTGAATTTGCTGTGTGACTTTAACCAGTATCTATCCCTCTCTGGATCTCAGTTCTCCCATCTGTAGGATGGAGATGTAGTAGTAGTAGTAGTAGTATCAGCAGCAGCAGTAATAATAATGATGACAACAACAACAACAACAACAATAATAGTAATAAATGAAGGCACCCACATCTTGGTGGTGTCATGAAGAGTGGTCATCACAGTATCAGAAAGGCAGTGTGCAGACCAAGTTAACAGAGGGTGTCACGTGCTCCTCACATCCTGAGACCCTGAGAGAGCCCCTGGCAGCAGACCCTTTCTGTTGATGAGAAGTAAGTGACTTCATAGAAAACAAAGAAGCTTCCACTTCCACCCAACAGTAGGCCACCGATGGAAAGATCCCTCTGTCCCTGTGTAGGGAAAATCCTGAAAGGGAATATTGGGGTGGGGGGCATAGCCCCAAAGTATCCGAGGGTCAGCTCCCAGGTGAAAGGACATGGAAGTCAATGCGAAGGAATGCTGGGTGCGCACACGCGGGCGGGGGGGCTGGTCAGTGTGTGCATTCACCTCTACATCGTGGGGTACAGTGCTGTGTGCATCTGTGCCTTTGCCTATGCTGCCCACATACCTCAGTCTAGGGTACCCCAGAATTCCCAGTCCACAGCGGTGGTTTCCCAGGCCCACAATCCCAGGGCAGCCCAGATGCCATAGGAGATTTGTAAGGTGGCAGTCACCACAGGCTCCTCATTTTTCCCCAGAACAAAAGCAGTTGCATAAGAGGAGGAGGAAGGCTTAGGGGATTAAGCAGTCTCTGCCAGCTCAGTCCTGGGTGTGGATATCTCTGGAAGGGCCAAACCCCCACTATCCTCAGACCTTTAGTGGCCAAAAGGCAATGGGCACTGAGCCTTCTTCCACAATGACCTCTCTGCCCTGAGCCACTGTCGTCGGGAGTCAGGGTTTCTATTCCTGCACAGACATCATGACCAAGATGCAAGTTGGGGAGGAAAGGGTTTATTGACCTTACACTTCCATGCTGCTGTTCATCACGAAAGGAAGTCAGGACCAGAACTCAAGCAGGTCAGAAAGCAGGATCTGATGCAGAGGCCATGGAGGGATGTAACTTACTGACTTGCTTGCTTCTCCTGGCTTGCTCAGCAGGCTTTCTTATAGAGCCCAAGACTACCAGCCCACAGATGGTACCACCCACAAGGGGCCCTCCACCCTTGATCACTAATTGAGAAAATGCCTTACCGCTGGATCTCATGGAGGCATTTTCTCAACTGAAGCTCCTTTCTCTGATAACTCCAGTTTGTGTCAAGTTGACACAAAACCAGCCAGTACAATTGACCCCTTGTCAGCTTGACACACAAATACATCACCATTAAGCCTCAACCCTTACTTTCTTATTCATCCCCAAGATCTAAATAACTTTAAAAGTCCCACAGTCTTTGCAAATTCTTACATATCAAAATTTCAATCCCTTTAAAAAATATCCAGTGTCTTAGAATTCAAAGTCTTTTACCCTTAGAAGTCTCTTAACTGTGGGCTCCACTAAAATACCTTCTTCCTTCAGGGCACAGTCACAATCAAAAGCGAAATCAAACTCCAATCGTCCAGTGTCTGGGATCCACTCACTGTCTTCTGGATTTCTCCAAGGGCTTCAGTCACTTCTCCAGCTCTGCCCTTTGTAGCACACACCTTGTCTTCTAGGCTCCAGGTACCTGTACTCCACTCACTGCTGCTGCTGTTCTTGGTGGTCATCTTATGGTACTGGCATCTCCAAAACACTGCTGTCTTCCACTGCAACTAGGCTTCACCAACAGCCTCGCATAGACTCTCTTCATGGTGCCAAGGCTCACCTCCTTTGCATGATCCCTTCAGTCCTGGGCCATCAATTGCAACTGAGGCTGTACCTTCACCAATGGCCTTCTGTGGCCTCTCACAGTGCCCAGGCCTCAGCTGTTCTTCATGACTCCTTCATGTCTTCAAAACCAGTACCACCTGGGTGACTCTTACACATTACCAAGTCCAGCCACAGCACAAGGTACAACCCTGGCTATCTCTGGAATGAAGCCTCTGTGCTCTCAGAAAACACTTCTCAGAAGGTTTCACTCAATGATGCTGGTTTCTTCCCAAGCACCGCCAATTTCCCAGCTCTAGCCAACCAGCATCAATAGTCCCAGTATGCAATGGTTTTGCTTTAGTAGTTCTGGTATCTTGTTAATCACAGCTGATTTTTTCAGCCCCAGCTAATCAAAACCACAGAATCTTAAATCAAACTAGCAATGGCCCTGATAAGAGTCTTTAATCTTCCCTCTGAAATTTCACAAGCCAGGCCTCCATCTTCTGCCCTGTTCTCAACATTATCTTCCAAGCTCCTACAGAATATTCCACAGAGCTTTTAACATCCCAATGGCTCTTCTAGCTCAAAGTTCCAAAGTTCTTCCACAGTCCTCCCCAAAACATGGTCAGGTTGTCACAGGAATACCCCACTCCTGGTACCAATTTGTCTTAGTCAGGGTTTCTATTCCTGCACAAACATCATGACCAAGAAGCAAGTTGAGGAGGAAAGGGTTTATTGAGCTTACACTTCCACGTTGCTGTTCATCACCAAAGGCAGTCAGGACTGGAACTCAAGCAGGCCAGGAAGCAGGAGCTGATGCAGAGGCCATGGAGAAATGTAACTTACTAGTTTGCTTGCTTCTGGCTTGCTCAGCAGGCTTTCTTATAGAGCCCAAGACTACCAGCCCACAGATGGTACCACTCTCAAGGGGCCCTCCTCCCTTGATCACTAATTGAGAAAATGCCTTACCGCTGGATCTCATGGAGGCATTTTCTCAACTGAAACTCCTTTCTCTGTGATAACTCCAGCTTGTGTCAAGTTGACACAAAACCAGCCAGTACAGCCACCTACAATAAGTCAGGTGCTCCCACACAGCCAGGCTACCTGAGAGCCCTGTCCCTGGTGACCACTGCTGGCTCAAGCTCACTGCCTTCCTTCTGGCCTTCCTTGGGTTTATCTACCCCTTCCAGAACTGTGCTTCCTACAGCAACAGATGAAAACTCTTCCTGACCACTGAAGACTGAGAAGGAGCCACTGGTGGGGATGGTCTCTTGTATATCCTAGATCCCAAGGCCTCTATCCAGTGGCTCCTTGCCACCATCAAGATGTGAAAGGGTCAACAACATTCTCCATTCTCTGTCTGGAACAGGAGAGGCCTGGTTGGGCTATGTAGGGGGAGATGTGACCTCCCTAGGTGTTGGTGCCACTTCAAGCTCTTAGCTAGTAAGCTGGATGGTGTACTCAGACTGGGTGTAGGGGGGTGCTCTGGGTGAGCCACAGCGCTCTTCAACCCATCCGACCAGGATCCTGGGGCTGCTGTTTGCCATCTTAGGAAAGTACAGATTCCCAGCAGAAGAGCAGGGAGCCTGTGCCATGGTGTAACCCCCACTGAAGTTTGTCCATCACAGACAGGTCATGAGATTTCTCATGGACACAGATCACTTAAGGCCACTTAGTGATGTGATGGCCTCTTTCTTAGAAAGGCCTGGGCCAGACCACACAGAAAAAAACAAGCAAAAGTCCTTCAGAAGATAGCTTTGACAGAACCACTCTGTCGCTGGCTAATGTGATGTGCTAGGCCTGGGGAGAAGGTTCAGAGAGCAGAAGCACCTACTGCACCGCCTGACCTGAGTCAGAATCCGAGCAAGAAGCCTCATACACTGGAATGCATTTGTAACCCCAGCACTGCTGCAGGGAAACTCACCAGGACAGCTGCATCTGGAGCACATACTGCATCAGGAGAAACAAGAGAAACCCCGCCTCGAAGAGGCGAGAAGAGATAACGGAGTCCAGGAAGTGGTCCTCTCACCTCCACTTGGCATGGGCATATGTGTACACACCAACATAAAAATCGATGTAAGGGGGCTGGAGAGATGGCTCAGCGGTTAAGAGCGCCGACTGCTCTTCTGAAGGTCATGAGTTCAAATCCCAGCAACCACATGGTGGCTCACAACCATCCATAATGAGATCTGATGCCCTTTTCTGGGGTGTCTGAAGACAGCTACAGTGTACTTACATATGATAAATAAACAAATCTTAAAAAAAAAAGAGAATAAAAAAAATCGTTGTAAGGTTTAAAAACTCAGAAAAGTTGCTCTGCGTTTTGGAGTTCACAGGTCAGGAGGCAGGCTGGTGGGAATTCTAAGTGGACAGGGCCATTCCCTGGCAGAGGAGGCTTGCCCACTCTACTCAAGCCTCCCCCTCCACTTTCTTGTATTTTAGGTTTTCTCCTGACCTCTAAGCTTGGTGGGCTCTTCTGGCTGACTTAGTGATAAGCAAGAATATCACAGTTCTTGGCGGATGTGGTGGTACATGCCAGCAATCCCAACACTATGGAGGTGGAGGCCCATTCTGGGCTAAATCTGGAGACCCCGGGTCTGTACAAAAAAAGGCTGATGGTGCTTGTCTACAGCTCAGCTCAGAATCCAGCCTCTGGGGAACACAGGGTGGGCATGAGGGCACAGGTACTAGTCCAAGCTTCTCTGTTCCCTTCTGGATCTATTGGATGAAACT
This sequence comes from Uromys caudimaculatus, assembly GCA_028551405.1. Taxonomy (NCBI): domain Eukaryota; kingdom Metazoa; phylum Chordata; class Mammalia; order Rodentia; family Muridae; genus Uromys; species Uromys caudimaculatus. The sequence continues at coordinate 92,917,183 of CM052703.1, read as the reverse complement.
GGTCACAGATCAACTCAAATTTACTGAGCTAAAAGTGTGACCTTTGCATCTTGGAGCATCCTGGAAACTGTCAGTGCACCAGGCTGAAGCCCCACCCTAACTTTACTAAAAGACATCTCCAAAATCAGAGAGGAGGTCAGCTACTGAATACTCCAGACAGAACTAGAGCCTCCCCGCTGGCCCTCCCAGGACAGAGCTTATGATGTGCCAGGAACTGTTTGTTCTGAGCCCTGAGACTGGCCCAGCTAGCCCTCCCACACCAGCCAAGGGAGGTGCAGTGGCATCCTTCACTGTTCTGAGCCATTTGTCTGACGCTCTTAAAGCGCCATATAGTAGCAGATGAAGGATTTGAACACAGTGCTTTGACCCAGCGCGCACCCTGCCCATTCGAGCAGTGTCTCGTTATTCATGAGGCTGAAGAGACAATAGAGAAAAGGAGAAAGTCCGAGAAGCCAGCGGACTCTCTCAGAAGAGTTACTCATTGTGTGCTTTGATTTCTCTACTCCTCTGTCCAGAAAAAGCTGGATGGCTCAGGTAATGGTCACGTGTACCACCTGATCCTATCAGGGGCAGAAACCCAGACTAACATGGTGACCAAGCATCCTAGGAGCCAAAGTGAAAGAGAAAAGGATGTTTGGCTCCCCACCACACCTCCCCGCCCCCACCACTCCCAGATACAAAGGAAACAAATATTTGTCTGATTGGGTGGAGCCAACCACTAGGATAACCCTGCTTCTCGTTCTGTGTGCACTGAGGAGAGCAACACAATCAGTTGAACATTAGTGAGTTCTGGCTGCAAGAGATAGATGGAGACAGACAGACAGACAGACAGGAAGAGGGAGGGAGAAAGGAAAGGAGAAAGGGAAGGAGAAAGGGAAGGAAGGAGGGACGGAGAGGGAATCTAAGAGACCAACCACCATAGGGCATAGTAAAAAGGCAAGGTTGTGACATTTCCTGGTCACCCATATAAACTCTCCTACAATATACTATCAGGGATGTCTGTGTTTGGTGAAACTTCCATGCACAAGGACTATTGAGGTGGGGTGGAAGTTTTGATCTTAAGCCAAAGGACGATCTGGAGACCATCAAGAGAAAGTTGCCTTTACCAAGCTCTGTAGGTCTGTGTGTCTGTGGGGCTGCAGCCTGTGTGTCCTGTGAGGATCAGAGCCCTGTGTTTTGGGAAACACTCTGGCCCCTTTCAGCTTTGCCTTAGGCAAGAGCGAGGACTCCAGAGTGCAGGAGTTTTTCCGAGAACAAGGCTGTTAAGTGGAGAATGGGGTGGAAGGGCTTTTCTCCTCCTGTCTGAGGTCCTGGGGTTGGGGGCAAAGCCCTGGTCACTGAGGCAGGAATGACAGGATGAGGGGCCTGTGGAAGAGGGGCACCCATATGACGCTGAGTTGGAGTTAAGAGAAGAGCTAAAGGACACACTAGTGCTTAGGGGCTCTGAATGAGTCCTAGGGCCATGGTGCCAGTGGAGTGTTTAGAACTGCTCTTTCTTCTTTGTGGCTCTCTTTTGGTGTCCTTACTTTCTAGCCCTCTGGTGAGGTCAGTGTCAGCCATGAAGAGTGGAGAGTGGGCCATGGTGAGAGGCAGTCAAGGCTTCCATAGAGAGGGCCCATTAAGGTTGTGCATGGCATGCGGTTGCGGGCATAACAGAAGAGCTTATTAGCCCACAGGGCCTTGTCCTGTGGAGTCTCTGACATAACCCAGAAGGGACCTGAGCTGGCCCTGAAACCACACCATTCTTGCCTCAGGACACAGCAGGAAATAGGGAAGAATGGGTATCAGACACACTTGGAAAAGTGGGAAGGGTCACCTGGGGGGGGAGAGTCACCTGGAGGGAGGGTCACCTGGGGGAGGGTCACCTGGGGGAGGGTCACCTGGGGGAGGGTCACCTGGGGGGAATGTGACCTGGGGGAGGAGGGTCACCTGGGGGGAGTGTGACCTGGGGGGAGGGTGACCTGGGGGGAGGGTGACCTGGGGTTACTGTGACTGGAATAGTTCAAGATCACTTGAGCATAGAGAAGCCCAGTGACCCCTGTGAAGATGAGAAAGGGCAGTGGGTTGTGCTGGAGAAGCCACTGTGTCAGATGCGGGCAGAGGAAAAGGGCCTGAGGGAAAAGGCTGGGGAGAATTCCAGAGCTGGAACAGTGCCCTAAGGGTAGAGATTGGAGAACTGATGGAGAGTTAGCCATAGGGCCCCATGACTGGATGCGGAAGGTGAGGAAGCAGGGAATGAAGGCAGAGGCCCAGGGTGCGTCCAGTGGGCTCCGTCCTGCCAGAGACTGGAGGAGCAGAGCCTGGTCTTGAGCCCAGCTCACCCTTCTTATCAGTCTCCTTATTGCTTGGACCTAGGCCACTCTGACCCTCTTCCTGCCTCACAGGTGTGGGACCCAGGACTTCCTCCACTCATTTTCCACCTTAGAGTGTTCTTGCCTGCTTGCCTTTCTGTGGGTGGAACTGGGAGATGAGCTGGTAGTTGTTTTTGCTTCTACTCATCAGATAACTCATACACATTATTCAGCCATTATTCAGCTATGGATAGCCTGAGGACTGCCCTGCACAATGGCATTCTGCTACACAGACGTCTGGAAAGAGGCGCATGAGTAGTTTTAGTCCCGCTTGCCAGGTTTTCAGTCCAGGAGAGGGGACAAGACAGAGTATAAAAGCCACACAGCTAAAGCCCAGCTGCGCATGCGCACTCCTGCAGCACGGCTGCACGTTGTCCACCTAAGGCTGGTGGAGGAGGCAGGTATGTCTCAGAGAAAACAGGCCGGCCTTTGGGGTTCCTTCTGATGCATTCTCTGCTGTCTTTCTCTCAATGGCGCTCAGAGATACCCAATATCCTCACAACTCTTTCCTCCTGAGCAATACCCAAATATTCCCCTCTACGGAGTTCAATCACCCCTAAGAACCACGCCTACTCTACCTCCACTGCGCTCACCATCATCATTCCTGGGAGCACGGCCACTTGACCGTCCTTCATCCAGTCTAGCTGGAAGGGAAGGGACCTTCCCAGGTTTCTCCAATATTTCTGCTGAACCCACCTCTGAGGCTTCTTCCTCGGTAGCTTGTCTGATTGCTGAAGTGGGAGGCGGGGAGGTGTTGGGGTGCAGAATCCAGTGCATTAGAGTGGGAATCAGGACATGTTACTGTCAAGAGTGTAGTAAATTGGAGCTTGGGTTATAGACATTTAGAACGTTTGGATAATCATAGACTACTAGGGAATTATGCTGAATCCCTGATAGGGGAGGCAGAAATATTCTAAGAGACACTCATACATAGCCGGGAGTGGTGGCCCACTCCTATAATCCCAGCACAAAGGCAGAAGCAGGTGGATCTCTGTGAGTTTGAGGACAGCCTAGTCTACATTGTGAGTTCCAGGCTAGATAAGGCTACATAGTGGACACTGTCTCAGAGAAACCAAAACAACAATAGAAAGACACACTGTGCCTCTTCCTGTGGTTATGAGGTCTCCACCTTCTCTTCACTTGCAAAAATTAGTATGTTTCATAAGCATATGGGAAGACTTGGGAAACAGTTCTACGCACTGTTGAAGAACAGAGCTGACAACCAAGGACTCTCCCAGGCCCAGAATAGGTGGGTGTCTTACCCCTCACAGTTTCCCTGGGAGTATTTTCTCTTAGAGCTGAGTCTGCAGCTCAATCGTAGAGAGCTTGTTCCACACACATGAAGCCCAGGGTCCAGCCACCAGCTCTGCATAATCTGAGCATAGTGCTCCATGACTGGTCCCTGCTCTCAGGGAGTGGAGGCAGAAGGAGAAGTTCTAGATTGTCTTCACTACACAGAGAATGCATGGCCAACCTGGGCTGCTTGAGACTCTGAAAACAAAAGGGGAGGTAGAGATCTTGCAGGCCATAGCCATCCATAATCCCAGCACTCTGTAATTTAAGCACTGGTGTGGCAGAGACAGGAGAATCAGGAGGTCAAGGCTGTTTATTCTCCACTTAATAGTAGGTGCCAGGTTCAGCCTAAACTATGCAAGATCCTATCTCAAGCCCCCATATCCCTGAAAATCAAAAGTAAACAAAAATGGGGGATGTTTAAGACTGTTTTCTTCCATTTGTGTTAGAATGACAATCTTTGTATAAGGAAAAATGGGGGCAACATGGGCCAGGTTACCTGCAACTCTGGAAAAGATCCATTAACCTGTCTCACAGCTAAATTTATATGTGTCCTTACTTTGTACCTTTTTTTTTTTTTTTTTTTTTTTTTTTTTTGACAGAATGTAGTACTGGTTATTCCAGAGCTCACTATGTAGACCAGGTTAGCCTTGAACTCACTGTTATCTTCCTCCTTTGCCTCTCAAGTGCTGGGACTAAAGGCATGTGCCACACCTGGTCTTCTTGTGTCTTTCTGTAAATTCTAAGATAGCCCTAAGTGTGTTGGGGGAGAAATTAGACATCCATTCCCCATGGTTTGGCCAAACTGTTAATAAATCCATTTTCCTTTACACATTTCTGCTTCTCGGTTTCTTTTGAAATACAGGGAAATGGAGGTGGTGGATTTATGGATCTAAGCACCCAATAACACTAGGACTAGAACCGGAAGCAAGTACGCCCAGAATTATGGGTTAAAAGAAAGCAGGCCAGAAGTGTTGCTAGTATCACTGGGTCCCACCTCCTAGCAGCTGAGAGGAAAGAACTGGCCTCCCTGGATGCTCAGAAAGTTAAGTTTGTCAGGGCCACACCTGCTGCTCAGCAGGGCTCTGTCCTCCAGACCCTGTGGAATAGCTCATGGGGCCTCTAGAAAAGTAGTCCCTGCCTGATGACAGTGTACCACAGAGACAATGGCTGGTCCTGCTTCTCCCTGGGCTTTCCAGCAGCCCTTCATAGCACCCTGCCACAGGAGATATTTTTTCATGCTCTCCCACAAAATATTTCCACAGCTCCCAACGCTGCCTTTTATGTCTCCCTATCCTCCAAGGCCTCTGGGCACCATCTCCAAACTGGCCCTATGAAGTCAGCAGGGATAGGGGCTCTTACACTGCCAACACAAATGTTTTAGCCCTGGAAATAAAGACTAGCCTGAGGGACTTCCGGGCCCATGTGGACCAGTTGCTCAATTCTGATCTCACAGTCTGCTCCCCCCTCCCCAGCTCCCAGGAACCACATTGGATCAAGGATCAAACATCTGCATCTTGCTCACCTCAGCTTTCCTTGTTCTGAGAAAGCAGCTGAGATGACAGTTGGGGACAGTTTGATAACACTCCACAGTTACTCAGATTGGGGGGCTCTGAGATGTCCACCCCTTCAGAACCATTGACTATGAGAAGTGAGTTCCTGGAGGTATGCGGTGACCTCCATCACTGTCATCATGCTCTGACACCACCTGTGTTTTAATGTGTCAGGTACTATGCAAACACTTTATTTATATACAGGAAGTGAGCCAGTTCTCACAGGAACCCTACAGGGTAACTACTATAAATATCGCTATTCTACAAAGAAAAGGACTGAGGCACTGAGGGGCACACCTATCCCCAGCCCCCATTCCTGCACGAACTGGGGTCTGAAACACACTGGAATGATAAGGAAGCTTTGGCCATCACAGGCTGCTATGGAATCTCCTTTGCTATGGCCTCTTGTGGTCCTGCAGGTACAGGTTCAGGTCTTCTGCATTGAAAGTGACGCCCTCCTGTAGCACACACCCTATATATCTAACTGGGAAGCCACATGCTGTGGAGTCTCAGCCTTTCCCAGTCGGTTGGGGGCGGGGCGCTGGAGGGTTCCCATTACTGGATAAACACAGTGGACTGCCAAGCCTAACCCAGAGATGAAGACTTTTCAGACCAATGCTTTCACACGAAAACAAAGGCAGAAACAGTAGCGAGGAGTCCATAGGAATTTTGGAGATAAAGGATGAGGTTTTAGAGAAATGTCTCTTGCATACGGAGGGGGTAGGAGATGAAAGGGTCGGGGAGCCTGGCTTCTGACACTCTTCCTCCTCCACATCCTGGGTGAGTGAGCTTGCACTCTCCCAAACCCTGGGTACAAAAGAGTCATCTGTGATTTCTGAAAACCTTTCAGCAGCCACCAGCAATAATTCTAGTGTTTTGGGAGATGGATGGAGGCAGGGTCATCAGTTCAGAGTCGCTCTGGGCTACAGTAGACCCCGTTTCTGGGCGAGGAAGGGGAAGGGGAGGGGAGGAAAAGAAGGGGAGGGAGGCTTTCAGTGGTACCAACACACAGATGCTGGTCGCCTTCCATCATCTGGTTTGGCACCAAGCAATGGTGGCACCTGTACCCGACAAAGCAGACATCTCACAACCCCCACCGAACACAGGTAGTGCACATGCACACCTGTGGTACACCAGTACCCACCCTGTGGAAAGCCGTCCAGGGCAAAGTCACTCCTAGTCATAGGCATCACAAACTTCTTGGAGTCACTCGGGCCCCACAATCGGTTCGTCCTGTGGCATACATGCACGCTCATACCAAGTGTACACAGTAATCCTCCATACTCTTTACTCTGTCCCCTATCCACCCTGGGTGGTGGAGAACCGGAACCCACAGTCGACAAGCCTGTCCTGCACCCCTTGTACCCGCGCCCACATCTCCAGTCTCTTTGGTCCCCTCCACCGCCCTGCCGTGTCCCGCCCTTCGTGCGCTCTCACCTGCGTTGCGCAGCACCAGCCCGCGTGGGTCCCGAGTCAAGGCTGCAGCTCTGGGAGGCGAACCTTCCACTTAATGAAGGGCAGTGGGTGGTGCTTTAGCTCTGGTCCCAAGAGTACCAGGCGTCTTGCGGTACTAAGCAGGACAGCCAGGGAGCGGAGGTGGCCTGGTGGCCTTGGCACCCAGCGTTGGAGTCCCGCCCAGCCAGGACAGGGCTGGGCTGCCTGCCCTTGGTGGGACAAGGAGGCGGTGATAGATTGTTAAACGCGCCGCGGGCTGCAGAGGACGACTCCAAGGGTGGGGGCGTGCTGCTCGATTGAATTCTGGATCTCCTAGCTACTCCAGTCCTTTCCTGGCCTCAGTTTCCCTCTTTATAGGTGTCTCTGTCTCTCTCTTTGTCTTTCCCTCCCTCCCACTCTCGATCCCTCTCCTACTCGATCTCTTCTCTGTGGTGTGTGTGTGTGTGTGTGTGTGTGTGTGTGTGTGTGTGTGTGTGTGTGAGAGAGAGAGAGAGAGAGAGAGAGAGAGAGAGAGAGAGAGAGAGAGAGAGAGAGAGAGAGAGAGAGAGAGAGAGAGAGAGAGAGAGACAGAGAGAGAGAGAGACAGGGACAGAGAGGGAGGGAGGGAGGGAGGAAGGGAGAGAGAGAGAGAGAGAGAATAGTGATTTTCTCCAACAACTTCTAAGTTTAGAATTTTATAATTCTGGCATGATGAGGTTGGAGAGGTGGGGTAGGAAGAAGGGTTAGTATAATTTTGCAATTATCTACTATGAATGCATCAGGGGCTTCCTTTTTACCATTTACTTCTTTATCTGTATTTTGAGACAGGATCTCATGCATTCCTGGCTGACTTCGAACTTGATATTTCTCCAAGAACCCCTGATCCTCTTGCCTCTACTTCCTACCTCCTGGGATTACAAGCACAGAGATTACATGGGGTTGACACAGCTGAGGATCTAACCTAGGACCTTGTGCATGCTAGTCAAAGACTCTACCCGCAGAGCTATGTCCTCAGTCACAGGGCAGTCATTTTAATGCCTTTAATTCTCAAAGCAATTCCAGAGTATCATTACCCCTATTTTAAAAGTGGGAAAGCTGAGATAGAATTGAAGTGACTTACCCAATGCCACATGGATTGTAAGTGGCAGACCTGATACTTGACTCCAGAGCCTGAGCACAGGTTTGTGACATTTTCTACACCATAAGCAGCTGCTTCCTGGTGCTCAGAACAGCCAGGACTTTGGAGTTACCAAACCATTTTATAGACTATGAAACAGAAGCCCTGAGACTGTAGCTTGTTCAGGGATGCTCAGCTGGTGACTCAGTCTCAGACTAAAGGCAGGAACGGTGTTTGGAGGGATGCTGAAGATGGGGGCTGTCAGCCCAGCAGAACAGGACAGTGTCTGACATAGAGTAGGTGCTCCGTGAGTGTCAGCGTTCCTCCTGACTGTCACTGTCCTTCCTTCTCTTCTTCCTTTCTGACTCTGAAGATCTGGCTATGGGAAAGGGACCTCCAGTCTCTGAAACCTCATCTCCTGACTCCCTTGTAGTGACAAAGTTTAGTAACTAGTATACACTGTAGGATACAGTACAGTAGTGTAGTGACTAGTACTGCAGTATACACTATATACCGTATACTATATGTAGTGTACACTGTAGTATACACAATAGTACTGCAGTAACTAGTGTACGCTGGAGTATAGACTATACTGCTGTAGTAACAGCTGTACACTATAGTATACACTGTAGTTCTATAGTGGCGGTGTACACTGTCGTATACACTATAGTGCAGTAGAACTAGTGTACACTGTCGTATACACTATAGTAGTGTACATTATGGTGACTTGCTTTGCACTGATGCAGCTTCTAAGCACAGGGTGTCAAGAGTTGATATTTAGATTTTAATGGACTGAGGATTGGTATGTAGCTTAGTAGTAGAACATTTGCCTAGCAGATTCATCTCTAGAACTGAGAGAGAGAGAGAGAGAGAGAGAGAGAGAGAGAGAGAGAGAGAGAACCTGCCTCATGTAACTAATAGATACCATATTGGACCACAGTGTAACTTTATAATATGAAGAAATGGTGATTACTAATACTTTTAAAGAATTGTGATATTTGGAAAAATTAATTGAGACTTTGACATAGTTTGAAACAAACGATGTCATTTTAAGTCACTGAGATGGCTTAGTAGGTAGAGGCACTTGCTGACAAGGATGTACCAAATGACTTGAGTTCAATCCTCGAGACCCACGTGGTAGGAGGAGATAGCACATTCTCACATTGTCCTCTGACCTTTGAATGTCTGTGGTGACGTGAGTGCCCCATTCCCACAACTAATAAATAAATAAACAAATCCGCAAAGTGGAAATCCTAATTAAAAATAAACAAAGGAATAATAAAAAAGTAAAAGAGTAGACTATATTCTAATATTAAAGGGTGACTATATCGTATATACACAGATGATGGAGTATTATGCTATATACCAGATAAGTGAATGAACAACATATCAAAAAGGCTAAAATCACACAAGTATAGCATGATATAAAAAATATGCACTTATATAGAGAAGGGCACAACACAGTATGAAATTATGCAAAGACAGTTTTAAAATATGCAAAATAAGGTCTGGCATGGTAGCACGCCTTTAATCCTAGGGGAGGGAGGGAGGTTGCTTTGAGTTCAAGACCACCCTGGTCTACAGGCCAGACAGGACTCCACAGTGGAACATTGTCTCAAAATAAACATATAAACAAACAAACAAATAAAAATGAAACATATAAAATAATACACTAGTACAGAAAACATACAAAGACATGACTAGGCGTGGCCAATAGGGTAGATACTGTCTCTGAGGGGATGGAAGGATGGGACTGGAGGGGCTCCATGATACAGAGGCTTTTTCTCCAGACTCTCCAACTCTGTGAGGATGAAACGGACAGGTGGGACTCGCATAAAGAGGGAGGCCTCTCCTAATCAGGCTTTCTCTGGTCCCCACCACCCCCGACACTGTGAGGCCCTCTCAGGACTTGAGATGCCCCATTGTTGGCCTCTGCCATGCCCCTATCACTCTGGTCCAATGCCTCCACTCTGGGAAGCCACCATATCTATGATTTATAGCCTTTCTCCCCACACTTGGCCCAGGACTCTGTAGACGTCTGAGTGAAGGAATGAACGTGGATTCTTTGGAGGTTTGGGCTGTGGTCACTTATTCGTCAATGCCTGTAGTGTACCCCTACCTATGTAAGGCCCTGGGTAGACAAAGGTGAAAGTTCATGGCTGATGGCCGCTACAAAAGCCCAGTGCTGTCAAGAATATACTAGGACTTGTTGCATATTGGTACAAAGAGGCGTGCACAGAGTCACAAGAGACACCCAGCCTGGTGGCAGGGAGGATAAGAGGGCTTTGGGGCTCAAGAATATCTTCAGCTGAGTATTCAGAATGACTAGGTTCTCTGGGCAGGAGCAGGGGACATGTTTTTGGGGAGGGGGCAGCAAGTAACCAACCTAGGGTGGGGTTGAGCATAATGAATTCTGGGAACCCTGAGGCAGAGGTTCAAGTACAAGTGGTTTATTTGGGAGGTGATCCAGGGGAAGGAAGGAAGCTGACTGAGGGTGGTGACCAAGCAGAGTCCTGCTGGAGATCAGTGTTGTTGGGAATCTCTGGGGTGGGGAGCTACTCAGAATATGTCTCTGCTATGTCCCTTCACAAATGGACGTTACCCTCCATTGAGGGCAAGAAAGCTGAAACGTCTGTCTACCAATGCAGGCTGGTACAGGTGGCATTGATCCTAGAACCTGTGTGCTACAAAAGCCTATGAACATCACTGGGCAGAGGCTGAGCTGATCTCTCCCATTGAGAAGGCAGAGGGCAGGAAATCCGTGTAGAAGTGTACAGCTGACCTCACAGCAGCTGACCACACAGAGGGAGTGCTGGCACTCCAGGTGGGCCCATGAAACCCAGCACACTCCCACTGTCCTCAGCCTCTTCCTCCCTCCCTTCCTCCCTCCCTCCTGCCCTGGCAGACTGGCCTGTAACTCCTTGTATATAAGGGGGTGTGGATAGGGTTGAAGTCACAGAGATCTACCTTTTACTGCCCCTCAAGTTCTGGAATTAAAGGTGTGGTCTACAATGCTTAGCCCAACTCTGCCTTGCCTGGTTGACTCACTGTTCCCAGATGTCGCTGGATGTGGCGAGCTTCACCCCAATGTCTATGGAGGCTGAGCGCCAGTTGCCACAGATGATCACACTGAATCTCAGTGAGCGGTTGGATCCCAGCACTTACCTCGAGGCAGAGCTGGCTGAAGACACTGATTGGGAGATAACCTGTGCTCTCCCTAGGCTGGGCAAGGTGCCTTCTGTTGTCTTTGGAATGGAGGGTTGTGTTGAAGGTGGGAGAAGAGATGCCCAGGGTTGAGACTGAGGAGTGCAGCCAGCAAGGTAAGAAGAGACAGAGTAGCTGTTTGGAGGCTCTGTTACTGAGGCTCAGTGGCCTTGGTGGGGGAGCTTGGCAGGAGCTAACCCAGGAGTCAGGCCCCAGCCCTGAGGCCCCAGGAGAGGTCAGAAGCCCTCCCTCAAACTATGTCTGGCAGTGAACTTACTTCCTCCCCCTCCCAACCCCAGTCAGCCCTCTGCCTCAGAGCCTAGAGAGGCTGGCCAGAGCAGCTGGCAGGCACCCAGCAAGACGTGCTGCTGGACAGACTATGTCTGGCATTTCCAGAAACTCCCGAATCTTTTCCTAGTCTGTCATTCCCAGCCTTAGGGTACTGTGCTTTCAAAAACAGGCATGTACCCAGCATTCCCACTTCCCATCCATGGGCCCCAAGATGGCTCCCATTTTCACTGTAATCCAACAGCCTTTGTCCTACTGGGAGACCCCTCCTAGAAGATGCCCCCTTCACAGTCTCACTGAGTCCCAGCTGCCCACACAGCTGTCAGTTCCCCCACCCATAACCCAGGAATTCCTTCCCAGGCAGCTCTTCCCCAGGGCTGCCTGCTTTGATATAAGTGCACGCGAGACCCTCACATCCCGTGGCCACCAGTGCTCCTCTCTTTTAAGTTGCTGCATTCTCTGGGAACATTAAAGGAGAGCAAGAGTCCTTGGTAGAAGAGGGGACAGCCCACAGATGTCTGGTAACAAAGTTGTTGGTGGTCTTGTGATCTCTGTAGCATTCTTGGTGGCCTGGGTTGGAGAGCCACTGAGAGCAAACACAAAATCAACATAGGGAACAAGAAGCTACTGGGTTCGAGCTGGGGGTGGTGAAGCATTCCTGTAACCCCAGCACTGGAGAGTTAGAGGTAGGAGGATCAGGAGTTCAAGACCATCCTCAGCTATAGAGTGAATTTAAAGGTAGCTTGGGATTCACTGGATTTTTGTCTGTCTAACTAACTAACTAACTAACTAACTAACTAACTAACTAACTAACTAACTAACTTTGCCAGAATGGGTCCCAGAGAAGCTTTGAAACATCTGAAATTCAACTGCATATTTTCATTTGATGAAAGTTTAGGTACATAGTAAAGAAAAGTTGTTTTCAATCACTTCGGCTCTGTAAGTAAGAACATTATATCAGCAGGTTGCAAACCTAAATTCTACTTGCAGGGAACCAGGGACCCAAATCATGCTGTAGAGCCAGGAAGGCTCTTATGTGTCAGTCTAGAAATATTCCAAAAAATCCTTGATGGATGTGGGATGACACCGTTTTCTTTTTAACATTATTTTCATTTTCATTTTCTGTATATGAGTGCTGTCTGTGTGTATGTCTGAGCCCACAGAATCCAGAAGAGGGCATAGGATCCTCTGGAACTATAGGTGTTGAAAATGGAATCTGGAAAAACAGTCAGTGCTCTTAACCACTGAGCCATCTCCCTAGCCCTAGGGAGGCAGAGGCAGGAGAATTGGGAGTTGGAGATCACCTGATGACCTCTGGTCTCTGCAGTTGAATGCATGGATGTCTTTGCTACTTTTCTATTGTTGTAATAAAATACCATGACCAAGGCAATTTATGGAAGGGAAAGGGTTGCTTTTTTTTTTTTTTTTTTTTTTTTTTGCTTCCAGTTCCGAAGGGATAAGAGTCCAACATGGTAGGGAGGTGGGGGAGCAAGTGGCAGACATGGTGGCAGAAGCAGACGCTGAGTTAGAGAGCAAACTGAGCCCTCAAAGCCTGACTCCAGTGATGTTTCCTCAAGCAAGGCAGCGCCGCCCTGTAACCTTCCAAGCAGTGTCATCAACTGGGTACCAAGTGCTCAAATGCCTGAGCCTGTAGAGGGCCTCAGAGGACATTCCTCATTCAGAGCACCACAATGGATGTGTGTGTGTATGTACATGTATATATATGTATAGATGTATATGTGTGTGTGTGTGTGTGTGTGTGTGTATCTATATATCATACCACACGTGCTAGCTAGTTTTGTGTGAACTTGACACACACTAGAGACAAATCAGGGAAGAGAAAATCTCAGCTGACCTGTAGGCAAATCTGTGGTGCATTTTCTTGGTGTGTTATTGATGTGGAAGGACCCGACCATTATGGGCAGGGCCACCCCTAGGCTGGTGGCCGAGTGCTATAAAAAAAAGCCAGATGAGCAAGCCACGAGGAACAAGCCAGTGAGCAGCACTCCTCTATGGTGTCTGCTTCAGTTTCTGCCTCCGGGTCCTGCTCTGCCTTGAGTCCCTGCCTGACTTCCCCTCATGATGGACAATGGGCTGTAGGGAGGGAGGAACCCTTTTCTCTCTCGGTTGCTGTTGGTCTTAGTCTTTATCACGGTAATAGAAAGTAAACTAAGACACCACACACACACACATACACACACACCACACATATACACGCACATATATACAACACACATACACACATACCCCACACAAATACACAACACACATACACACATATACACACATCCAGGCACACACAAATACCCCCCACATACATATGCACACACCCCAAACATACACAACACACATATTCACATACTCACATATACATATACATACCACACATACACAACACACACACATATACACGTACACACCATAGACACATACACACACCACAGATAAATACACCACATATTCACACCACACACACACACACACACACACACACACACACACACACACCATGAGCATACACAATACAAACATACACATCACACACACATATACACATACCACACACACATACCCCACACACATGCACACACACATTCTACACACATACACAACACACACATAGCACACACATACACACCACATATATACAACACACATACATATACACATATACAGATACTCACATATACAACACACAATACACACACAGCATATACACATGCAACGTATACACACACCACATGCACATACACACCTTTATGAAATAAAAACACAAAATAAATTATTGTTGGATGTGATTGTTCATGCTTGTAACCTCAACACTGAAGAGGCAGACACAGAAGAATCAGTAGCTTAAAGCCAGCCTTGGCAACATACGACACCGCGAATAACAATAAGAGAGCAACAATAATGTTTATTATCAATATAGTATACTGTATTATTACAATATAATAATTTACTATTATCTATTTACTTAGACAATAAATAAAATAATTTAAATAAGTAAACAACTTACTGTTTTATATATAAATAATGTTGTTTTATATATAGTAATTTTCTGTTTTGTATATATAATTTAAATATACAATATTCTGTTTTATATATACTATATTATATATAATATAGTAATATATATTACATGAAATATATAATGTTATATATTTATAATATATACACATGTGTATGTTATGTATATATATGGTGTGCATGTATTATATTATATGTATAATAATAATAATTATTATTATATGTATTATATTATTGTTATTATTAATACTCAAGAGGCCACAGCAGAAGGATTGCCTTGAGTGTGAGGCCATGTAGGGCTACACAGTGAGTTCCAGTCTAGTGTGGGCTATACAGTCTAGTGTGGGCTATACAGTCTAGTGTGGGCTATACAGTCTAGTGTGGGCTATACAGTCTAGTGTGGGCTATACAGTCTAGTGTGGGCTATACAGTCTAGTGTGGGCTATACAGTCTAGTGTGGGCTATACAGTAAGGTCCTATCTCAGGAAAGAACCAAATGAGTCTTCTTTTGAACTTGCCCACACCAGTGCTCTTACTTTCTTCCTGAGAGTTTTACCTTTCTAGGTTGGGTGGTGGTAGTGAACACCTTTAATCCCAGCACTTGGGAAGCAGAGACAGAGAGGCAGGCAGATTTCTGAGTCCCAGGCCAGCCTGGTCTACAGAGCAAGTTCCAGGACATCTAGAGCTACACAGAGAAAACCTGTCTCAAAACAAAACAAAACAAAACAAAACAAAACAAAGCAAAACAAAACAAAAACCAAATAAGCAAACAAAACAATAAAGAAAAAGTTTATCTTCTCTTAACCCTCGTGCTTAAAATCTATGCTAAGGGTTGGCAGACAGCTCAGCGGTAAAGGTGCCTGCCCTGTGCACCTGAAGCCTGAAGATCCTTACATGTAAAGGGGAAGGAGGGAGCTGGCTTCATTCATAGCATCCTCTGACAGCTTACACACCCCGCCCTCAACAATAAATGCAATCTGCTAAAATGTCTTTTAATAAATGTCTATGCTTCATTAAACAAACAAACAAAATCCCAAGTCTCTGGGGATATAACTCCGTTGGTAGAGCATGTGCCTACCTTGCACGAATTTCTGAGTCAAGCCCCAGGACCACAGGCTTAGTGGACATCTGCAGGTCCAGCCCTTGGGAGGTGGTGGGAGGAGGGCCACAGGTTCAGCGGCCTCCTCTGCTTCTCTCCCAGCCTGGGACACAGATGCCCATCTCAAAATGAAAAATAGATGAAGAAGCTGAAACCTAAACTTTCCTCATCGCTTTTTGCTGTAATGTACTTTGAATAGGGGAAATATTAGGGCCTCTTTCCTTCTAATTCCCTCTGCAGAAAAATGTGCTTGTATATGCTAGCAAATCAAAAATTATACTGTGGGCTTTTATCTGTTTTTATTTAAATATCTCATGTGTTTGTTGAAGAGTCTTGTTATGTACCCCAAGCAGGCTTCAAATTCACATTGTAGCCCAAGCTAACCTTGAACTCCTAATCCTCTGGTCTCAGCCTCCCAAGTGTTCTGTAGCTACAGAGACGTGCTATAAGGCTTCTCTCTCTTTGCTTTTAGGTGGGATCATGAGTTTCACTGTACCTTTTCATATCCTATTGAACATTTTAAAAAGCTAAGAGAGTGGCTGGAGAGATGGCTCAGCTGTTGAGAACTCTTGTTGCTCTTGCAGAGGACCCAAGTTTGGTTCCTGTCACCTGTGCCTGGTGGTTCACACTGCCTGTCACCCCCGGTCAGGATGAACCAATGCCCTTTCTGTGTGAAAATGACAAAAAAGAAGAAAGGTGTGGGCTGAGTGGTGGCTGCGCACGCCTTTAATCCCAGCACTCCGGAGGCAGAGGCAGGCAGATCTCTGAGTTTAAGGCTAGCCTAGTCTACAGAGTGAGCTCCAAGACAGCCAGAGCTACACAGAGAAACCCTGTTTCGAAAAAACAGAAGAAGAAGGAGGAACAAGAGGAGGAGGAAGAAGAGGAGAAGAGAAGGAGGATATGCCTCACTTGATTTAAGTATTACATAGTATATACAGTGTATTAAAATATCAGATGACATTTAAATATATGGAGTGTGTTTTGTTTTTAGAGAAAGGAATCTATATAATTTTATGTTTATAAGGAAAGAGAATTATGAGCAGCTGGTCTGTCTCAGTTCATTGTAGGTTTTACCCTTAAAAAAAAATTTTTTTAAACTTAATTTATTTCAGAGCTTAAGACTGAACCTGCAGCTTACATTCTTACTAGGCACTCTATCCCTGAGTCCCCAACCCCTAACGATGTGTTTTTGTTTTCATTTATGTGTGTGTGTGTGTGTCTGTGTGTGTGTGTGTGTTATGTGTGTGTGTGTGTGTGTGTTATGTGTGTGTGTGTGTGTGTAAGAGGGTATGTGCACATGAGGAAGCCACAGGAGACCATCACTTCCCTCCTATACCAGTTGGCCTTATTCCCTAAATACTGTGTCTCTCACTGCATCTGGATCTAGGCTGGCAGCCAGCAAGCCAGTGATCCTCCTGTCTCCACGTCCCACAGAGCTGGGTTTACAGATGCATGTTACTCAAACTCAGGTTCTGGGGCTTGTATTACAGGCACTCTTACCACCGAGCCATCTAGTTACAAGTATCATTTATGATTTATTTATACTTCCCTTTGCCTTTAGACTATGGCTCCTTTAGGAAATTATTAACTCCAGAAGAAATAAAAAGTTCTACAAGAAAGAGAATGTAGCCACCGGACGCTGTAAGAAGTGGCTGGGAACGGTACTTTCAACATCTTTAAACAGTGAACAACAGAACAGTTAACTGCAACTAACCCCGCCCCCCCCAACGCCCCCCCACCCCCACCCCCACCGCCACCCCCACCCGCTGGAGGGCAGGGTAGAGGGGAGGGGCCTGCAGACAAAGGCTGGCGGGGTGAGGGTGGGGGTGGGAGGGGTGGAGGTGGGGGTGGGGGTGGAAAACAAGTGCCTGGGGGGCACAGTGCCCAGTGCAGAGCGCTATGCCCTCCTCAGGGACACTGCTTAGCTGCTCTCATTTCTCTGGCCAAGACGAAGACCCATTTCCTAATCTACTTAATAACGGGCAAGTAATCTGGCGTCTGCTCAGCTCAGCTCAGCCCATGGTCTTGGAACAAATGGACCCAATTAAAAGGCCATCATAAGGGAATTCAGGGAAAGAGGAAAAAGTCATTGATCAAATCAACTCCCAGCTGCCCTGGGACTGGCTTGTGAGTGGAAATGACAAGAGTCCTTCCCCTCGCTGTATCCTCAAACCTGGAGGCCTTCTCACTGTTTGGGACCCTCCCCCCTCCTCCCCCCCTTCCAGTGGATAGGCTGTAAGGCACCTCACTAGATTTCACCAAGATCTCAGGTTCAAGCTGGGCCTATGCCTATGGTGCAGGTCTGTCATGGCCTCCAGAGAGGTGGGGTGTAGGAGAATCAGAAGTTCAAGGTCATCCTTAGCTATAGGGAAGCCAGCCGAGGACCCTGTCCCAAACAAACAAACAAACAAACAAACAAACAAACAAACAAACCGGTTCTAGGCTGAGGACGCAGCTCAGTGGGTAGAGTGATTTGTCCAGCATGCATGAAGCTCTTGGTCCAGTTCCCAGCACTGCATAGAACTAGGCACGGGAGGCGCATGTGTAAAGTCCCAGTACTAGGGAGGCAGAGGTAGGAGCATCCAAATACTAATGTTATCCTTGGTTACATGGCAAGTCTGAGATCAAGGAGACCTTGTTTGAAAAGAAAAGAGCAACATGGCTACCACCCCTGCCCCGCTTCCAGTCCTTCCCACTCCGGATTCTCCTCCCATTGCAGCTGTCCCTCTTAGTACACCATATAATTTATATATTAATATATTGATAATTGTTCCCCTTTAGAGGCAGAGGCAGCATCTATGACCTTTTTAATTCACTAGCAATTTATTTACAAGTATATTGAAAGCACCTAACACATAGTAGGTTTCTTTTTCTTTTTCTTCATCTATCTATCTATCTATCTATCTATCTATCATTTATTTACTTATTTACTCACTCAGACAGGATATATATATATATATATATATATATATATATATATATATATATATATATATATATATATATATCCCTGGCTGACCCGGAACTTGCTATGTAGATCAGGTTGACCTCAAACTCACAGAGACCTATTTGTCTCTGCCTCCTGAGTGCTGGGATTAAAGTCATGTGCCACGAGGCATGACACATAGTATTATTGTTATTGTTTTTATTATTACTATTACTACTATTATTATTATCAGAGGGAATGTATTTCTACTAAAAAGAAAGTGAGAAAGAACTCCCACAAGTACGCAGGGTCCCCGGGCTCCAGTGAGCAGGCTTCCGGCTGTCAGTTTTCTTTTACCACGTGGATGTGGAGGACCAGACTCTGGCTGTCACAGTCAGCAGCAAGCACCTTTACCGTGTGCACTAGCTCACTGTCCCTTTTGTTTCCTTCCTTTTCTTTTTTACATTGGCGCCGTTTAGCTCAGGCTAGCTTCACACTCCACTATGCAGTTAAGGATGAACTTCAACTTCTGATCTCCCTGCTTCGCCTCCCCAGTGCTGGGACCACAGTTGTGCGCTGCCACAGCGTTTTTAAAAATTTTCTTTGTGAAGAGGGCATTAATAAGTGCCCGTCTGGTGCTAGTTAACCTGCAGGAGTTTACTCAGTGTGATCATTGGCCCTGTCAACCTGACTGAGACATGCCTCTGGGCTTGTCTTTGAGGGCATTTCCAGAGAGGAGTAGCCGAGGTGGGAAGATCGCTCTTGAAGGTGAGTGTCACTGTCTCACTGACTGGGGTCTCATACTGTGTCAGCATTCATCTCTGTGCTGTGTGACTGCAGATATGATGGATGTGTCCCCTCTTAAACTGTGGACCAAAATATATCCTTTCCCCTTACGTCGCTGTTGTAAGATAGCATGTCACAACAGAAAATAATCAACTCAGCCAATGCATCTCATTCACTCCTCACTGCAAACTGTGTATTCATTCATTCATTCATTCATTCATTCAGGAAATAGTTGTGTGGCACCTACAAACCAGGCAATGTTCTAGACACACAGAGAGGCAGTTCTTTCTGGAAACTTTATTCCAGCGGGGGGAGGCAGATGGTGAGGATGAACTGTGGACCTAGTACAACTTTGCCTTTCTGTGTGATGAGGAACCAGAGACACCCAAGGTCACGTGATTAACGTGATGTATAAATGTCACAGATGCAAAGAAATGGCATGGAGTAAGACCTGGGGCTCAGATCCAATGCCATATGATGTGGGACTGAGGGGTTTCCATCTGTCTGTGGGTCAGTAGAAGCCTGGGGATGAGCAATGAGCAGGCCTGGAGGGAGAACAGGAGGGGCCTGGAGCTCTAGCCAAGGCTTGCCCATCACCTTTGTGCATTTTGTTCCATCCCACGGACCAATGCTTCAGTCCACCTCCACATCAGTTGGATGGACTTTCCCTGCTCTGGCACACGAACTATAGGACTAACGTCTATCATCTGAAGGCCAACATCACCAGCTGCTAAGACAGCTCTGTTGGCCACACTTCCCAGGGAATTGAGTACAGCTTTGGGAGCCACACTGAGAAGACAAGACAGGGTCTGTGGTGAGGGGTGCTGTGCTAGAATGAGACAAAGAGAAAGCGTCCTGCCTGGATAGGGCTTTCCCAGAGGCAAATGAGTGCCCAGAACAGAATGACCTCCATCCCTGACTGGGCAGCTAGGAAGCAGATGTTGTGGCAGAGGCAGAATCAGCCACTGTCACGTATGTAGTTGGCAAGTGACATAAACATATTGGAGCCTGTGTTCAATCCACTGTTCCTATTCCACCTTAACCAGCAGCAGCCTGCTACCACACAGGTCAGGAATCTGTTCAGACAGGTCGCAGAGGTCTCCATCCCCTGTGCCTTGGCAGGATCTGACCACCAAGGGGCAGCAGTGCAGCACCAAAAACCCGGATCCTACCGTGGCCAGAGCACAGCCGTGAAACAGCACAGACACAGCTCCAAGAACTGACAACTGGGTAGAAGTCAAGCTTTGGACTGCCTCCATCTGCATCCCTTTGCTGCCAGGAATTCTGGGGACAGGAAGTGCAAGCCAGAGGAATGTGTGGAGTGAAGAGGGAAAAGGAGAGAAGGCAGCTAGATCCTGTCCATACTCTTCATATCCCCTCATGCCTCTGCCTCAGGCCTGTCTTCTATCCCCACCGCCAACCTGATCTTTCAGCATACTCTTTTTTAAAAAAAAAAAAAGATTTATTTATTTTATGTATGTGAGTACACTGTCGCTCTCTTCAGACACACCAGAAGAGGGCATTGGATCCCATTAAAAATGGTTGTGAGCCACTATGTGGTTGCTGGGAATTGAACTCAGGACCTCTGTTTTCAGGTGACTCAGTTTTCTCAACCACTGAGCCATCTCACTCCACGCTCCAGACACCACACTCCTAAACATGCAAACACTCACCCAGCTATGGTGTGCCAACCCCTGTAGGCCTTTAGTTCCCTCTTCTCTGTTCATACAGAATGCTCACCTTCCTCTATCTGTCTTTGATTTGTTCCTTTCAGCATGGCCAATCCTAGAGCTTGTGTCTTCTGATTAGGCTGGTGGGCAGCAAGCTCCCACAATCCTGTCTCTGCTCCTTCCCTACCTGAAGGGAAGCTTTTATATGGTTGCTGTGATCTGGACTCCGAGTCTCGTGATTGTACAGCGAGCACTCTTAACTGTGGAGCTGTCTCTTTAGCTTGAAGATATTTAGTTTCTAACATGAAGGCATGCTGGCATTTGGAGCCCTCCTCACAGAAATGCACAGCTGGACATGGTCAGAGAAGCAGGGGATAGCAGTGCCTGCTGGTCCTAAGGCACAATAGAAAGATGGAAAATAAATGTAGAAGGGGGGGCTTAACCATAGAGTCTTGATTAACCCCTGGCCTGCTGAGAATCAAGTGCAGCCTTTAATCTCAGTACTCAGGAGGCAGAGGTCAGCATGGTCTACATAGCAAGTTTCAAACCAGCTAGGAATATACAGTAAGAGTCTGTAACAACAACAACAACAACAACTCCAGCACAATTAGCATTTGCTGTGAAGGTTGCTGACATGGAAATAGATGGAGATAATATTCTTTTTTTTAATTTTTATTTTCTATTGTTTTAAAATTATATGTATGTGTGTTAGTGTTCAGGTATGTGCACATTGAATGCAGGTGCCTGAGAAGGCTGGAGGCATTGGATTCCCCTGGAGCTGGGGTTACAGACCTGGCATGTGCTAGGAACTGAATTCAGGTCCTCTGCAAGAACAGACGCCACTCCAAGGTGCTGACCCATCTCTCCAGCTCTGAGATAACAGGTTTTTTGATGGAGATGTAGAGGTATTTTCAAATGAGAATGTTAAAATCACAATGAGACATGATTAAGGGCTGTCTTAGTCAGGGTTTCTATTCCTGCACAAACATCATGACTAAGATGCAAGTTGGGGAGAAATTGCATCTTAGTTCAATTGCAACTGAGGCTGCACCTTCACCAATGGCCTTCCACGGCCTCTCACAGTACCCAGGTTTCAGCTGCTCTTCACGACTTCTTCATGCCTTCAAAACCAGTACTACCTGGGTGACTCTTACACATTACCAAGTCCAGCCACAGCTCTGGAATGCAGCCTCTGTGCTCTCAGAAAACACTTCTCAGAAGATTTCACCCCAATGATGCTGGTCTCTTCTTAATCACCGCTAATATCTTAGCTCCAGCTAACCAGCATCAATAGTCCCAGCAATGCAATGCTTTTGCTTTGGTAGTTCTGGTATCTTGTTAATCACAGCTGATTTCTTCAGCCCCAGCTAACCAAAACCACAGAATCTTAAATCAAACTAGCAATGGCCCTGATAAGAGTCTTTAATCTTCCCTCTGAAATTTCACAAGCCAGGCCTCCATCTTCTGCCCTGTTCTCAACATTATCTTCCAAGCTCCTACAGAACAACCCACAGAGTTCTTAACAATCCAATGGCTCTTCTAGCTCAAAGTTCCAAAGTCCTTCCACAGTCCTCCCCAAAACATGGTCAGGTTGTCACAGGAATGCCCTACTCCTGGTACCAGTTTGTCTTAGTTAGGGTTTCTATTCCTGCACAAACATCATGACCAAGATACAAGTTGGGGAGAAAAGGGTTTATTGAGCTTACACTTCCATGCTGCTGTTCATCACCAAAGGAAGTCAGGACTGGAACTCAAGCAGGCCAAGGAACAGGAGCTGATGCAGAGGCCATGGAGGAATGCTGCTTACTGGCTTGCTTCTCCTGGCTTGCTCAGCTGGCTTTCTTATAGAGCCCAAGACTACCAGCCCACAGATGGTACCACTCACAAGGGGCCCTCCTCCCTTGATCACTAATTGAGAAAATGCCTTACCGCTGGATCTCATGGAGGCATTTTCTCAACTGAACTCCTTTCTCTGTGAAAACTCCAGCTTGTGTCAAGTTGACACACAAAACTAGCCAGTACAAGGACTGAGTGTACATGGCCTCCTTTCCCAGTTATTTTCTGGGAATCTCACAAACAAGATGTAAAGAACATCTTAAGTTTCCGTGCAACCTGGACTTCACCCTATCAGCTATAACAGGGTAGGTGTACATCAGGATCACCCTATAGTCTTATTTACATTTCTTGGCAACCCTTTCAGATGTAACTTCAGAAGCCACCAATTATATATATGGTTATTTAATTTTTTTAAAATGAAAAAAAAAAAAAAACCCTTTAAGGTAGAGGTTCTGTGTCCCCAGACTCACTGTGATGCTAAGGCTAGCAATGGATTTCTGAGCATCCTACCTCTGTCTCTTGATGCTGATGAGATGACCGGTATGTACCGCCATACTGGGCTTTATGTGATGTTGGAGATCAAACCCTTGACTGTATACATGACAGACCCTATAACTGAGCTACATCCCCAGCGTATCTCTCTCTCTCTCTCTCTCTCTCTCTCTCTCCTCCTCCTCCTCCCCCCCCCCGTGATTTTAAAGACAATCTTGACTTTCTCTTGAGAAGACCACAGTGTCACACTTGAGTGTTTCATGTCCTTTTCCTGAACACCTGACTGTCTGTCAGAAGACAACCATGGGACTCAGTTCTCTCTTCCCACCATGTGGGCCTTGCGATCAAATCCAGACTGTCTGACACGGCATTGGAGCCGTTACCCACTGAGCTGTCTCTCCAGCTTTGGCTTTCTATGAGCCCCTAAGTCTTAATTCTCATATTCAACTCTTCTGAGTAAAACTCAATGCTGGTTCATATTCATTCATTCTGAAATTCTGTTTCGTTTAAATTTCTAAAGTTACGTTTTATTTATTGTGTGCTTGTGTGCATGTGTGTGTTGTGGCATGTGTGTGTCGTGAGGTCAGAGGACAACATGAAAGTTCTCTCCTTACACCATGTGAGTCCCAGGAGTCAAACTCCAGCTGTCAGGCTGAGTGACAAGCTCCTTTCTTTTTGTTTTTACTGTTTTGTTTTCTTGAGACAGGATCTAGCCTTGGCTGGCCTGGAATTCACAGAGATCTTCCTGCTTCTGCCTCTCCAAGGCTGGGACTTTAACTTTTCAAACAGAGGTGTAGGCAACCAAGCATAACCATTTTGCTAGCCTGGAAATTCTTCTCTGCAATGAAGTCAAGAGTCCCGGCTTCGCTTGAGTGGAAGACACTGAAAGGAACCTTTCAGGAAGCTTGGCGCTAGGGTCTGTGAGCCACTGCTGCAGACGCCTCTGCCCACTCCCTGCCCACTGGCCTGAGGAGAGAGGCGCCCAGAGGAAGAAAGGGATGGGGAAGGAGCTATGCTCCCGGAGGAAGTCTGAGCATTAATTTAAGCAGGGACTGAACTCTCAAATTCCAGTGAACTTTATCAGTTACCCAAAGTGACTCAGGGTGTTCGAGCTGGCCAAGAGTGCAGCGCACAGACAGGAAAGGGAAATCACACATCTCCCAGCCTCAGCTTAGATGGGAAGCACACAGCCATTCACATTCAGGGCTGGCTGCATCTTTGCTGTTGAATAACCTGGAAGAGAAATACTAGCCCTGCCTGTCAGAGGAAGAACCTGAATTTGCAGTCCAGTCCCTTGCCCCTCCCCCACCATGGTGGGGCGGTGGTGGGCTGGGCCCTTACCTGTGCCTATCCCAGTGTCCTGTGCTCCCAGCTGACTCCTTTCCCCTAGAGCTTTTCCTTGAATTCTGAACGCACCACAACCACAACCAAAGCTACTGTCTTTATTTTTATTTATTTTTTAAAAAGATTTATTTTATTTATATGCACACACTGTCACTGTCTTCAGACACACCAGAAGAGGGCATCAGATCCCATTACAGATGGGTGTGAGCCACCATGTGGTTGCTGGGAATTGAACTTAGGACCTCTGGAAGAGCAGTCGGTGCTCTTAACTGCTGAGCCATCTCTCCAGCCCCTGAGTGTTTGTTTGAGACAGAGTTTTATGTAGCTGGTCTTCAATGAGCTCTCTAAGTTGCCAAGGATTGCCTTGAACTCCTGATCCTCCTGCCTCACCTCTCCAGGGCTGGAATTGCACTGGCATGTCACATCACATCTGGTAGTCAATTAGAATTTCAGCACATGGATTATGAGAGGACACATCTAGCCCCTAATAGCCACATTTGGTAAAAACGAGCTTAGAAATTCAGGCCTTTGCTTTGACCTCTTTGCTCAAGGATGAGAACCAGAGATTCAGCCCCATTACTTCTCTTTCCCTCGATACCTAGTCTTGTAGGAGCCTCCCACCTGGAGCCCTTGAAGGCAAGCTAGAGCTACGAGGGTGGCTGAGACAGAAGGAACATCCAAAGAGCTGTGGGCTTGTATCTAGGCTTCACTCTGACTTCCGTATGGCTTTAGATATGAGTAGACTTTTCTTTGACCGCTGTGTGACCTTGGACAGGGCATAGCCCTCTCTGGGCCTGCAGTCCTTTGAAACAGCCAAACAAGGAAAAGTGTCTGTGCTATTTTGTAGCTAGCCATGAGGAGTCAACAGCCCCAGGAAATTATGTCAGTAGGGAGGACAGGAGCAGGGTAGGGAGCTCCCAAGGATGGGCACAGGGGATATTTTGAGGCAGGCAGATCCCCCACGTCACTGCTGGACAATAGTCTAGGGGGAATCATTGTGTTGTAAGTGGAAAGTTCTTTTTTAACTCCATTGCTGACAATAGTCCAGCATAGTGGGCGGAGACCCTGGGGACAGGGTTTGGTCCAACAAGTGACTGGCTCATTGTTTCGGGCTGGGACAGAGCTGAAACAGGACACCCAGATGGGCTGGTGCAGAAACCAGGGCAAATACCAAAAGCTCCTTCTGAACATTGGCAAACTAGACAGAGGCAGTTGTCAAGTATGGGGAAACTGAGGTCCAGAGAACAGAACCAGTTTGCCCAGGTCCTGCCAACACGGGCAGAGGGAGATGGGCTTTGACCCTTGGGCTCCATTCTTCTTTCTCTGCCCCCAGGGACAGCTCAACCTGCAGCCAAGTGAGCCTGGCTACTGTGTGGTACTGTGTGGTACTGTGTGGTACTGTGTGGTACTGTGTGGTACTGTGTGGTACTGTGTGGTATCAATGCAGTCCTTTACCTCTTGGTAGGCTTTGCAATCCTTACGAAACAGCTGCTGTGTCTTGATGGTGTGGACCCTTAATGTGTTGACAGAAGAACCAGGACCCAGAAGCAACGCCTCCAGACTCACGCAGAAAGGGCAAGTGGAGCGCCTCGGGTCACACAGCAAAAGCTGCTCATTTGTTACATTCTCTGACCCACCTCCAGGTCAACGCTTTCCTTCTGGATCTCAGGGCACTTGATGGAACGGAAACGCAGCTGTGGACAACCATGGTGGGCACACGCAGTCGGGATGGTGGGCAAGTCTGCTCTGAGGGTGGGCAGGATCTTTCTACTCCTCTTCTCCCTCTCACTGTCCCTCTTATGTTGCCATTTTCAGGCAAGGGTCTGGAAGCACACATAGGCCTGTACACTTAGAAGCCGCCCAATGCCAGGCAGGGTCAAATTGAGGCCTTTCTTCCGCAGCCTGTGGAGGTTGGGATTTTGGTCTCAGGGTCCCAGTCACTTACTGACCAGGCTCTGGGAGGCCTAGAGTCCAAGGGCTAATCTCTATGTCGCACGCACCCACATGCAGTCTGAGGTAAGCCTCCTAAGAGCCTGCATGGGAGGTTGTATCTCACTGAGATGAGAAAAGTGAAGTGCCAAGCAATGGAGCCATGTGCTCAGGGGACTATGTTGGAAGAGTAGGTGTGCTCTGAATCTATGTGCTGATCCCCCTCGCCACTACAGTGACTGGGTCTCAATCATGGGAAAGAGCACCCATAGAGCCTCCTGACCTGTGGCAGTGTGGGATGCTAGAGAATCACTGGGGACCTTCGGGATAGGAACATCTTCTTGACACAGCCTTGGCTGTGTTACCTGCAGCCTTTCTAGACTAAGTCTTCTTCAAACTGCTATCTGCTGTTAAGTAGCACTGATAATATCTATCTCACGACTAGGTGTGAAAGATAACTAAATCATGCGTGAGACATAGGCCAGTACGGGAGTTCCAGCCTCTAGGACCCATTCAAAAACATAAGCCCAAATCTGCCATGATGATATGGGACTGGAGTGGTGGCCCGACATGTACCAAGACTGGGGCAAGTAGGCATGGACATGCTGTCTAGAATCTTTTCTGATCTTGGAGGACAAGGACATCAGTGTCCTCTACAGTCCCTTCCCTCCATTCAGGCACCCACATGGATGGAGACCACACTGTGGCTTGCTCCCAGAAAACTTTCTTTGAACCACTGCATGCAGATTTCATAAGACACAGGGGACAGGAAGGCCACTCCTGGTTACTTGATGTTCACTGAGAACAAGAGCTGTGGAGACCAGTAAGCATTTACCCTGTTTGTCTAACCTGCCTCACTCTGTTTTCTCTGTTTTCTCTGTGTTAAGTCCCTGATCACAATTCTCCAGCTCTGGGGAGGGGGGCAGAGCTGGACTGTTCAGGGGCACAGGACACTCCTGAAGTCATTGACCTATACTAGAGAAGGTGACACAGTAACAGGAGCAGCCCAAGTCCCTGGCTCATGCCCAGGAACCACACTGACCCTGGACATGGCCTCTCCCCTCTCTGACCTTGAGTCTGCAGCTGGGATGGACAACCCTTGGACTCCTGTCTAGTGGCTGTGGCTCCTGTGCCCTTTCACAGTGGCCTTCATGACCCAGCAGTCCTGGGACGTGGTGTGAGGGTGGGGTGTGGGCAGGGAGGCCCAGAGGGTAAGAGGAGATATTTTGAGCATAGGCAGGTCACCTCACGTCACTGCTGGACAATGGTCCAGGGTTGGTGGAAAATCTTGGTCTTACTTGGGCTGAAAATATCACAAGGCAGATGGGTCAAGAATCTTACCTGCCAGGCAAGTGGCCTGGATGCTGGTCACCATGGGAACAGGCAGTCTGATTGGCTCCTGGAGGTAGGGCCATAGGCCTATCCCTGGTTTCCTAGGAAACATTACTACCCATGGCTGCCAAAGAGCTAGGTGGTGAGAAATGTTCCTAGGCCCTGTGTCCTCTGAAATCTGCATGCAGTGGTTAAAGAAAGTTCCTGGGAGCAAGCCACAGTATGGTCTCCATCCATGTGGATGCTGAGTTCTGCAGTTTGTAGAGCAGCTATGGGAGGGGGGGTGGAAACTAGGGGAACTCTGGTCCATGGTGAAAACAGCTCTATCCCCCACTGCAGGTGAACACTGAAGGTCCCTCCAAGTCATGATGTGCATCTCTGCCTCCAGGTCTCAGCACAGCTCAGAGCTTATCTGTAGGAAGGGTCTGCCCATGAACTGTCTGAGCCCTGTCTGTGCAGGGTTAGAAAGAGATAGGCTCAGGCCTGAAAGAAAGACCCAGGACATTCCACAAGTAGAAGTTACCGAAGCTCAGAGGGACTCCAGGTACATTAACTGTAGTATGAACACAGAATGTGTGGGGTAGGCATCTCATGCTCTTCTGGGCAGATGACTCTGAATTACACACTGCAGAATAATTAGTTGGGTCCTGGCCTGTGATGGCTCCTTGTCATTGGTGGGTGCTCTAGAGGTAAGCTGTATAAAGAGACTGTGCTCATAAACCAGCGACCTGGGGAAGCTGTGATGAATCCTTTGAGCCCAGGAATTCTAAGTCATTCTGAGCCACATCTCAATATCCCAAATCAAAGCAACAAAATACATAGAGAGCAAGTGGAGATGCCTCAACTTTAATGGCTGGGAGAAGAGAGGGGAGATAGAGGAGGTAGGCAGGGTGAGATGGGGAGAGGGTCCTCACAGGGACCTCCTGTCCCTGAGGTCGTGAGGCCTGTCACCTTTACCTATTCCTGCCTAAACCTCAGAGCTGGCCCAGTCCACTTTCTTGCATTCTAGGGACCCCTCCCTGACCAGGGCTTACACAGTCCCAGCTAGTCAGCATGGTTTGTGCTGAAGTACCCTGCATCTGTTTGTAAGAACTAGTTGTTGGACAGGTGTGGCATCTGCCTGTAATCCCAGTGCTTTGTCAGTGGAGGCGAGAGGGTAAGGAGTTCAAGGTCAGCTTCAGCTACGTGGCTGCCTAATCAGCAACACTACTTTCCTCCACCAGCCCAGAAAAAAGAACCAGTTATTGACTTTTCAGGAATTTTGCAGTGGGTTTGCCATCATTTTGGTAATTTGAAATTGAAATAGGATTGACCACAGTGGGGTTGCTTGCACCACAAGGATTGGCAGTGTTATAAATAAAAGCCCCTCCCCACCCCAGTTCAGTTAAATGGTTTGACATTTACCAGCACGTGTGAGGTTTTGTGACCTGGGAACCCTAAGCACCAGAACCCTATTTGACTCTTCTCCGTGCTTGGCATAGTACAATACAGAAGACAAGTGGCTTAAAATCAGGGTTGACCTGGGAGACTGAGGAGGGAATCCCTGTTTTGAGACTTCCTACTACTGAAGGAAGGCCAGTGGCAGAGATAACAGGCCTTTGTGTGGGTGGTGACAACTTCCCAGGCCATGCCCCAGAGCACAGCCCAATAGGTGGCACAGCCTTTTATATAAGTTATGGTTTCCACCTGCTGCCAGCCCAGGGGAGTCTCTAGATGGATCTGACATCAGCTCTCAGATGTTTATCTCTTGGCCTGAGGGTTCTCCTCTGGGTTGAGTCCATCTTAGTACCCAGGGCCACCCTATATCACCATGGTAACAAGAGTCCTCTAGTCACCTTGTGATTCCACTCCTAATCCAGGTAGCTGGCCTGGACTCTGCTGTGTCCTCTCTGGGCCTGCTTCTCCCTTGGATTTAGGAGGCTGAACCTCAGCCTAGGTACCTTGGCAGGAATGGCAGCTGTCTGCATGGGAGTCAGGTGGCATTGCCTTTCTTAAGATATGATTTCCCAACTCACACATACAAATGATTGAGGACTTTGGGGTCCTGTTACTTTTAGGACCACAAGCCCCTGCCAAGTGAGAGTTGTTGATGATCCATATCAGAGGATATCATCCCCTTTAACAAGCCTTGGTCCCCTACAGCTCCCCTACATGAACTGACACCTGACTGAGGTGCTATAGCCGAATGTCCTTAGTCTCACTTCCAGCTGGTGTGGACTCTGTCCGTCTTGAGTCGTCACTGCTGATTGACAAATCTTTCCTCACAGTGTCAGTTCTGTTAGGCCTGTGCAGACCCAGCTTGCGACGAGCCTGTGGGCTGGGGGTAGGCTCTGTGGGTGGCTTGGCATCTCGGGCAAAGCGGACAAGTCTCTGCCCTGCCAGGAAGTAGAGGACAGGGTCAAGGCAACTGTTGGCGCTGGCCAGTGGCCGGGTGATCTTATATGCCATGTTGATGGCGTTGAGGGTGTGGCAGCTGAGGTCAAGTGATCGGAAGGAGTAGTAGAGTGTGCGGGTGACGTGGAAAGGCAGGAAGCAGAGGGCGAAGACGGCCAGTACCAAGGCAATGGTGCGCACAGACTTGCGCTTGGCCCGAGGCAGACCTCCTGTGGTCCCATAAGCTGGTTTGAGCAGCCTCCGGGCCATGAGCACGTAACAGACCAGGATGATGGAAAAGGGCACAGCAAAAAGCAGACCCAGCATGACGGAGCTGTAAGCCACAAAATGGCTAAAAAGCTCTCGGGCCGAGGTGTCGTGGCAGGTGATTCGGGTCCCCCGCACGCTGGTGGTGACGAAGTAGAGCACAGGTGCCTGGCAGGCCAGCACCAGCACCCACACAACTGTGGCTACCCGGCGGGCATAGCGGGCCCGACCCCAGCGCAGAGAGTGCAGAGGGCGCAGGACCCCCAGGCATCGGTGCACGCTGATGCAGGTGAGGAAGAGAATGCTGCAGTAGAGGTTGGTGTAGAAGAGGAAACGCACCAGTTTGCAGAGTACCGTGCTAAATGGCCAGTGGTCACCCTGGGCGTAGTAATAAACCAGCAGTGGCAGGGAGGCTGCGTAGAGAGAGTCAGAAACTGCCAGGTGAAACATGTAGGTGGTGGAGGCGTTCCAGGTCTTGAGGCGGCACAGGAAGATGTAGAGAGCCACGACGTTCAGGCACAACCCGAGCACGCACACCACGCCGTAGGACACCGGCAGCAGCACATACTTGAAGTCCTCGTTGAAGCGACACTTGTAGCCCAGTTCGTCCCCCTCCCAAGTGCCATTGATGGTACTATTCCAGGGGTCCAGGTCTGCTGCCATTGCCCTGCAGGAAAAGGTTTGGAAAGAGAGCAGTCATGACTGGGCTCAAAGGGGGGGGGAGGGGGGAGCTTGTTAAGATTTGCCTATGGTTAGAGGTATAGCTTGGGGATAGAACACTTGCCTGGCATGCAGGAGGCCCTGGGGTTCATACCCCATCAACACACATACTAAAGATTTGCCTAAGCCCTACGTAGTGACCCGCTCCTATAATCCCAACACTTAGGAGGCAGAGGTAGGAGAATTGTGAGTTGAAGGCTTGCTTGGACAGCCTGGGTTACATAGTAAGACAGACCCTGTCTGAAAACAAACAAAGGGAACAAAACAACCCAAAGACCACCACCACCACCACCACCACCACCACCATCACCACCACCACCACCACCACCACCAACAACAACAACAAAAACCCTTGTTTACCCAAATCAAGGCTTTTTTTTTTTTCCCCAAGACAGGGTTTCTCTGTGTGTAGCCCTGTCTGTCCTGGAACTCACTCTGTAGACCAGACTGGCCTCAAACTCACAGTAATCCACCTGCCTCTCTCTTAAGTACTGGAATCAAAGATATGCACCACCACTGTCCAGCTCCAAATCAAGACTTGTCTTGTCATGTGACCTACACCCCCTCCTGCACACAAAATCTCCTAAAGCCCCAGAAACTTGTAAGATCCATGAAAACCAACATCGCATAATTCTAACTTCACAACAGGGTGAGTGAACGGTGGTCTAAAGGCTGATGCCAGCCTACCAGCCTGTTTTTGTAGGAGAAGCAGTAGTGAAACACAGCCATGCCCATCTGTTGAGCTGAGCAGTTCTGATCAAGACCACATGGTCTCCAAAGTCAAAAATATTTACTCTTGAACCCGATGACCCCCTTGCTCTAAACCCCTGGGTCAGATGGTCCAAGACTGAGGACTCCTAGGCATGGAACAGAGATATGGGGGTTCCAGAGTGGTGCAATTTCAGATTATAGGAAGTGGCCTCAAGATTGACCCTCTGCTGCACCCCGTGCCCACTGCCCACTGAGTTTCTCTGGTCTGCGCACCCAACAAGCATGGCCAAGTCCTCATGGACTCTCAGCTTTAAAATTCATCCTTTAGTTTGGAGGATTTGCAAGGGTCTCCCTCTCCCATCATCCAGTTTCTTGTGCAACTTCCTTCTTAGATTTTTAACTTTTATTTTATGTGTATGAGTGTTTTGCTTGTGTCTAGATTTGAGCACCAAGTGTGTGCTTGGTGCCTGCAGAGGTCAGGGGATTCACTAGAACGGAAGCTATGGAAACCGGTAACCTCTCTGTGGGTACTGGTAACAGAACCCCAGTCCTCTGCAAGAGCCACTTATGCTCCTAACCACCAACACATCTCTCTAGCCCTTGTTTAACTTTTTGCTTTGGTTTTATGCTTTGTTTTGTTGAGGGAGGGTTTCTCCATGAAGCCCTGCCTGTCTGGAACTCCCTCTGAAGAGGAGGCTGGCTTCAAACTTACAGAGATCCACCTGTCTCTCCCTCTCAAGTTCCAGTATTAAAGATGCGCACCACCACTGCCTGGATCAACTTTAAAAAAAAAAAAAAAAAAGGGTTACTGCTATATTCTGGCACTTTCTACATTTGCAAACAGCAATCCTGTTCTCCACCTGTGAGGGGACAGCCAGATGGGACAGTCATCTTCCTGGAGAGCTCAGGGGAGTCTGAGTTTGCTGTGGCATTAGGGAGGGAGGAGGGTTTCTTTGGAGGAGTAAACTTAGCTCTTCTGGGCCTTCCCTGGTACCTTTTGCACTGGATGCCTTTCCACCATCTTTGTATCTTGTACTTTGCCTCTGTTCACAGGGCCTAACCAGCCAGTGGACAACGAATGCCTGGAGGGCAGGTGGCCACCTCTCCCCCTCTCTGCATTCTGTGGCCACTAAGAGTTCTTTCAGATCAAGGTGAGGAGGCCCACATCTGCCATCCCAGCACTTGGGAGGCTGAGGCAGGAGCAGAAGGAGTTTGAAGCCAGCCTGTCTATGTAGAGAGACTGTCTCAGACAGTGGGGGGCTGGTGAAATGACTCAGCTGGTAAATGCACCTGTTGCCAAGACTAATGACCTGAGGTCAAGGCAAGGATGCCACATGGTAGAAGGAGAGACTCTGCCAAGTGGACCTCTGACCTTCAAATGGGTACTGTGGCACATGTGCACCACAGACATACACACAAAATAAATAAGCAACAGACGTGAAGGATGCCCATGGAAAAGAGAGTGACAAGTCCTGGGCTGGAGTAGAGAAGTGTCATCCAAAGGGGCCCAAGGCGAGATTCGACCTAATACTGTGGTACGTAGTGAATAGTCAGCTTCTTTTACCTTCGTTTTCCTGAGCTAATAATGCGACATGGCCACAGAGAGCATGATTGTGTGGTTAAATCTTATTTTATTAGACAGATTTAAAATAAATGTTAAAAACCTTTGATTTATTTATTTTATGTATATGAATGTCTTGCTTGCATGAATGTACCTATGTACATGTATGTGCCTAATGCCTGTAGAGATTCGAAGGCAGGTTAGGACCCCTGGAACTGGAGCTAGGGTTGGTTGTGAGCCACCATGTGGGTGCTGGGTTCTCTGAAAACTATAATTACTCTTAACCACTGAGCCATTCTTCAGCTCAGAAATATGAATTTTAAAGTGTATGTGTATGAGTTTTTGCCTGGATATACATGTGCTATGTCATGCAGGCTGAAGAAGGTATCTGGCTCCCTGGAGCTGGAGTTACAAATGGCTGTGAACCACCAAATGGGAATCAAACCTGGCTCCTCTGCAAGAAAGCTGCTGAGCCATCTCTCCAGCCCCAAGAAATCGTAAATCTAAAAACAAAAAAGTGTTTTTTAAACTGTAGTATTCCTCTTTTGGAAGCACCGTAGAGAATTCTTTGCTCGCTTTTTCATTATAAATCTACATTCTCTCTGGCTAAGGGGAAACAAAGCAAAAAGACAATAACAACATCTCAGCTGCAGGCAGGGAGCAGGCACCCTGGACCAAAGGGCACAGCAGACTGAACATGAGGGTCCCAGCTAAGAAGCCCTCCTATATCTCAGGGGTCAAATCCCTGCCTTAGAGAATGGTAGTGTCTAACCTCCTCTCAGGAGGAGCTCTGCCCCACTGGAGAAAGAGAGCAGCTTCTTCTAATCCACGAAACTCATCAGGCCTGCACGGCTGCTCCGTTCCTGCCCTTCACTATTCTCCACCCGCCCGGCTCTCTAGTCAACATCAGTAGTTCCTCCCTGTTCCTTGCCCGTGGAATCTCTGACACTAAAGGGCAGGGTGGAACTTCCTTGTCCCCAGAACCAAGGAGCTTCCCTTTCCACCTGCTTTAAGACATCCTGGCCTCTGCCCTCCAAGCCATCTGGGAACTCTCTCACAATGGCCCTGTTCCAGACTGACGCTGCCTGTCCTCTCCTTCTCCGGGCCAACTCACTAGCCTGTAAAGCCCGTCTTACTAACCCCCAGCCCTCTCCCTTAGCACTGATTAGTGATCTTGGCTCCATGGAGACTGCTCCTGCTGACTCTGTCACTGGTCCCCTCACACTGGCTGGCTCTGCTATGCCCAGTCCTTGCTGGCTGTGTCCCAAGAACTCCCAGTTTAATGGAGAGGTGAACCTACCCATCCAGGCCTCATTATCTTTGTTGACACTGTATGGACTGTCCCAAAAGCCTTTCTAGAATGATCCTTTACAGACTCATCCCAGCCATTTCTCCAGGCTTTCTTAATCTCTGAAACTTTCTCAGTTCAGCAGCCCCTCAAGCTCCCCAGCTAGGCTTGACACCAAGGGCTGTATCACTCCAGAGACTGAATTCAACAGAGCCTGGGATAAAGGAGCAGAGCAAGGTCCCTGCCTCAGGTCCCATTGATGTAAGCAGAATCTGATGCACACACCTACAGAATGCCCGGCCTCCCAGCCAGTGGCCCCACCTCACACACCTGGACCTGATCAGCTCCTGCTCTTGGTGTGGTGAGGATGCTCAGTGCCTGCTTCAGTTCTTCACTCATATATGCACAGGCCTGGACCAGCTACTGGGACTGAGGCAGGAAACAGGAAGAACAGGTTCCCGGGCCTGGACGCCCACCCAACCTCCAGCATTTTTCAAGGCAAGCAGCTGCCTGGAGGGCTCCTGCAGACACCCAGAGATGAAGAAGCAAATGTGGGTTCAGAATCTGTCAACCGGGCCATGTTTTTTCTCTCTTTTCCCCTACAGATAGCCTCTTCTTCTTTAACTGTGGCCTCAAAGAAGTCAAGAGGAGACCCGATGTGCTTGCTGGTCACAGGGCCCCCTGCACGCCCACACACCCTGCTATCCCCTGCTAGCTCATACGTTCCAGGAATGGGCTGTTCATAGCTTCCCTCTCTGGCACCCCCTTTCACAGGAAGGAGGCATTGTGGAAGAGCTCCCCTGGTATCTTGCAGAGCTAGCCAAGTCTCCAGTGTCCCTTCCCTTGGTCCTGGTTCTGCACTTTCACCTCACAGCAGGAAACGGTCGATACCTTCCTGGCCCCAGCATGTACTGCACATGAATGCTAACATACCTGTGTCCAGGATAGGTGTCTAACTAGAGTAACCCCCCCTTCACTCCACATTTAGATATTCCTCCACAGGTGTTATAAATACACACATACACCACACCTGAATACACACAGGTACAAATGCACATAGGCACCTAGAGCACACACTTTCACACTCCTGTGTACATGCAGTGGAGATATTGACATGGTCTAGATCGAGCTTGGTAGAGGCTCTGAAGCTACGTTTGCTGAGTCCCCATTTAATGGAGGAGGAAACTCAAGGATGGAGCTGAGCAGGCGCCCCTCACATACAGCAAGCACAGGGCATGTGGCATTTGCTAGAGAGAGGACAGTTGCCTAGTAGAAGGAATCCTCTGTGTGGACAGGTCCCAGCACCCACCAGAAGTTTCCTGAACATTTTCTTTTCTTTTGACACAGAGCTATATATCTCAGGCTGATCTCACTGTACAGCTGAGGATGAACTTGACTTTCTGATTCTTCTATCTCCCAAGTGCTGGGATTATAGACATGTACCACTACATCCTGTTTGTGTGGTGCTGGG
This sequence comes from Uromys caudimaculatus, assembly GCA_028551405.1. Taxonomy (NCBI): domain Eukaryota; kingdom Metazoa; phylum Chordata; class Mammalia; order Rodentia; family Muridae; genus Uromys; species Uromys caudimaculatus. Next base: position 92,881,111 of record CM052703.1, on the reverse strand, counting down.
GTAGATAACCTAGGCTTCAAGTATGCTAGGAAAGCTTTAATAACTGAGATAGATGGACGGACAGACAGACAGACAGACACACACACTCACACACACACTTTGGTTTTTTGGTGCTAGGGTTTGAAGCAGGACAGGCTAGTGCTATACCACTGAGCTATGCTTCCAGCCCCCTGAATGTCTTTTCCCATCTGCTTACTGTCTCAACAGTAGCGGAGTGGAGCCCCTAAGCTCGAGGTGTTTACAGGAGAGCAGGAGAAGATGGGTGGCTGCTGGAAGAGGACCAAGAGGGCCTGGAAAGTGGCTTCCAGCCATGAATGACTTGATACACCCAGCCCTGGCATCTTAGGCCGACATGGTTCAGAGTGTGGGTTGCTATCTGGCTCTCTGCTCAAGGACTTGGTGGCAAGATGAAGGTGCTCCCTTTTCACCTTGCCCACCCAGGTATATTCCCTGAGGTCTGTCCTCAGGAGGTATCTAACCAACCAGCTAAGGCAGAACATGCCACATGCCCGAAGGAAGGGCCTCTACCATCCTTCCAGGTTGCCATGTCAACTCTCCACCCCATCAGATGCCTACCACTCACCAAGTCCTACCAGTTTAACCAGTGCAGCTCCTTAGATGTGCCTTTATGCCCTTTGCCCGAAGCAGACATAGGGCTAACCTTTCCCTCACATTCCTCCCTGCTGCAGTCCTCACCTCCCTCCGCCTTGCCGTTACAACCTTAACTCTTCAGTCACACTGTCTTCTTGATGCCCACCTTTGATCACATGACCACCTTGAGCTCAAGCCCTCCATAGCTCCCTAGTATTGTCAGATTAATGTCCAAGGTCCTCAGCTTTGCCCTGGGTCCTAGCTGAACTGGTTCCTGCCACCCCACTAGAAGACCTGCCATCTGCACCTTCTCCCTCATCCTCCTGTCTCAGTACAACTGAAACAGTCGCATTGTTCCATCTCGTTCAGTGACAGCTTCCCTCATCTTCTACCATCTGTCTCCTCTCGAGAGCTAAGCATTCTCTGTAACCATTTCTATGTTAGGTGGCTTCATAAGCCTCTTCATAGTTAATCTGGAGGTTCCCACCAGCTAAAGTAACCTCTCAGGGCCACAAAAGTAGTGAATAGCAGAGTTCTGCTGCTTCCATGACCACGACCTTCTACCCTGCAAGGCCTAAGTCCCATCCCCAGGGAGCCCCTGCCCATTCATCTTTGACTCCAAACTCCTAAGCTCTGGCTCTTTGCTCCATCTCCAGCAGAGGTCCCAACTGGCAGAACCAGGAATGGACTCTTCAGGACTTCCCAACTGTGATGAAACCAAGATGTACCCATTTCACAGGTTAAAAAACTGAGACCACAAAATAGGAGGCTCAAGGTCTCACTCAAGACCCCCAGAGAGTCAAAGGCAGAGCCAAGCCCAGCGGGTAGAGCCTCTCCCCCTGCTCTGGACCTTCCCCAACTCCACGCTTCTTTCTCACTAGTCTCAGGCTAGTGAGTCTAAAGCCAAGAGGAGGAAGCGACTGCTCCTAGGCTGGCAGCGGAATTTCCTAGGTGGTTAGACAACATTCCAGCTCCTCTGCTAGGGTGGCTCTGGAATGTGCCACCTGCTAGGCTGGTGGACCCTGTCCAGCCTGGCAGGGGAGAGTGTTCTATGATACCCCAGAGACCCCTGCTACCCATCTGCCTTTGTCAGGAAAAGATTTTTGGGAGGGAAACTGAGGACCTGGACTTAAAACAGCATCAAGAGGCCGGAGAGAACACAGGGTGGGCAGGGAGTCTGTTCTGCCCTTCTCAGCTGTTGGTTGGACAGGGCTGTCAACCCCATGCCCATAGTCAGTCTCCTCTTAATGAAACAACTTGCTTGCGAGCTGTTGAGACAGTTCAATAAAAAAAGTCACACTCACATTATGGAATAGTAGGAGAGGAGGTGGCCGTGTAGGGCAGAGACAGGAGGGGTGGGGTACCCCTAAAGGGTGAGTGGAGCAAGTACTCCTGCAGGAGTTACAGGTGAGGCTACAGTGGCAAGGGTACAGCCAGGCTGACCTAAGATCACACTACCTCCCGTCCTGGGAGTGGGGCTGGGGTGGATGGTGGGTATACAGGGTGGGGGTGGGGGAGGGGGGCAAGGGGTGGGGGCGTCCAGAGCCCTCCCTGTTCTCCTCTGTCCCCAGGATTGCCCCTGTGAAGATTACCTGATGATTCTAAGGTTACATTCTTCCCTAATCTCAAGAAGTTCACTGACAAGGTCAGGGAGGCACACCCAGAAACAGACAATCAGGGTGCCAGGCTTGAAGGAAGCTGAGGAGGCCCTGCTGGGAAAGGAGGCCCTGGTGGTCGGGGAAGGTTTCCTGGAGAAAAGATCACCTGACTTGTGGTTAGAAAAATGAGTAGGCATCAGGTGGGTGGAGAGATGTGTGAGCACAAATCTGGGCAAGATGGCCTGAGCCACTAAGCGCCCCTGTAGCTGAACGAAGTACAGGGTAACAGAGGATTAAGAAGTCACTGCCTGTCCCCTCCCAAATGTCCTCCAAGGGGATAGAGGACAGCAGTTCCCCTCAGTTATGCCTGGTATATTAATTACATTATGAGCACTGAGCACAGGGGCTAGTCTGGGGACACAGTTCAGGGGTGACCTCTGATGGTATCAGATGGTGTGTGTGTCTGAGTGTCTCTGTGTGTGTGTATGTGTGTGTAAGTGTGAGTGTGTCTGTGTGAATATATGTGTATGTATATGTGTGAGTGTGTGTATGTGTGTGTGAATGTGTCTGTATGTGTGAATGTGTATATGTGTGTGAATGTGTGTATGTGTGTGTGTGTCTGTGTGTATGTGTGTGTGTATGTGTGTGTGTGTGTGAGTGTGTGTGTGTGTGTGTGTGTGTGTGAGAGAGAGTAGGAGGCCTCCCTTCTAGGAGGTCCCTGTGCTCTACAGCACTTTCTCTAACCTCCCAAGATCTGAGCTGTGGGAGCCACTCATTGAGGCTGAGACTCCTAAGGAGAAAGGGCCTACCTAACCAGGGCAGGACTCCAAACACTGATCCTAAGTGGCCCAGCTGGGCTGAGGTCAGCACAGGACTTCAGAGACGGGCTGAATGACTCAGAACCACAAGGTCCCGGGCTCCACCCCAGCCAATCACACCTGCATGCTTCCAGTGAGACCCAAAAAGCAAGAACCTTGGGTTCAGGCTCCAACTTGGAGCCTGTTATGCTGTGCAGTCTGGGTCTAGTCAGATCCAGTCTCTGAGTGTAAGTTCCTACTGGTCAAACTGGAAGAGTCACAGATCCACAGGGCAGTTCACTAAGAATGAATAAGACCTGGGAGTGATGGGGGTGGGGCCTATGGGAAGCAAGATGTGTACAGTCTTGCCTTGCAGGCAGGATCTTCCCACTGTGGCAGGGAAACACTGAATTCTAGGATCCTACGACACTGTTCATCATGGTGCCTGCCCTGGGTCTCCAGCAGAGACAGAGGTTGTGGTCCAAACTGTGATCATGTCTGGGAAGGAGCAGGAAGCATCCAGCTTATGAGATGGGAGGATCTGGGTGTACATCACAGGATGCATAGGAGGCTATGGGACGGAAACTGTCTCCTCGGAGCACTTTTGGAATAGCCCCAGGCCAGCAGCTCTCAGAGTCTAATCTCACGAGTGCCTGAATCCCATGCTGTTCCTTCAGTTTGCCTGCTGAAGCAAGGGCTGTATCCAAAGTTCTGTTTCTTGTGGCTCCAGAGAGCCTCTGGCTGAAATTCTCAGAACCCCAGGAGTTTGTGCTTAGTAACACAATCATAACCCACAGTCCTAAGAGCCCAAAGCTCTAGCAAACACCTGCCAATGCCTCTACATGCATGGCTGCAGAGGGTGAACTCTTCGAGGCCTGCTGAGGAGTGCCCCAGCAAGCTTTGGGAACAGACTCAGGGATGGTTAGATCATTTTGGGAGATCCAACCATATCCAATAGGAACCAAGGAACTAGGAACTCAGGGGCCACAGAGTCAGGACAACTTGTATCTTGGGGAGGTGGTCAGTGGAAGCTTTCTCCAAGGAGCTGGACTTTAATAGATAATCTGGGGTTGTCAAGAGGACAGAGACAAGAGGGAGGAAGCCCAAGCCAGACTTAGTGGGCGAGGGTAGAGGCTGTTGAGGAAGCGCCAGTCGGTCATGAGTGGTTGGCTTAAAGGGTTAGGTGGCATGGAATGTGTGGAGGCCAAGGAATTCATTTGAAAGGGCTTAAATGCCAAGCTCAGAGCTTATTCTCCAGATTCAAAAGGGAAGGCGTTCTCGGGGTTTACGAAGATGGTACCCCATGGAAGGCGGTTAGCAACAGGGAGTTTAGAGGGTAGGGGACCACCATACTTACAATGATACAGGCAGAAGAACTAGCTCTTGCTTCAGGACTCCCTGTCACCTCCATCCCAACCCAAGCACAGGCGTGGCCAAAGTCTCTCTTACAAATGGAACTGGAGACTAGGCACTCTTCAGGAGACGGTATCCATATAAGCCAGCGGGAAACCTAGTGCCCAGGCCTCTCTTCTTCAGTGACAGAGATAGGACACCAAAATGGAGAATCCAGTTGGGCCCAGCAGGGTCCAGGATGTCACTCTCTGCATCAGAGAATCTTGCTACTCGTTCTATATCAAGACTGAAGTATGCCTTAGGGTCTGGGTGACAGGGCAATAAAGGAGCTAATCTTTCTCTCGAGACTGAAGGACTAGAATGTCACTCAGTTGGTAGAATGTTTACCTAGAATACAGAAAGCCCTAGGTTTGATTGCCAACAGCAAATATAATGGGTGCATGCCTATGAGCCCAGCATTCAAGAGGTGGAGGTGGGAGGATTCTACAGACTGAATTTAAGGCCAACCTAGGCTACATAAGACCCTGTCTTGGGGCAGGGGGACCCACTACGGTGGCTCTTCATGAATCAAGGCCTTTTTCTTCTGAATACCACAGCACCTGGTTGCTCATTTCCCAACTACTCCCTGGCATCTGCTATGTGCCCCATCTGTGCTGGATAAAAGGACAGAGTGAGAAAGAGATGGCCTGGCTTCATAACACAACTAACCAGCTTCTCTAGAAAGCGAGGAAGGTCTTGCATCCATGTTCTTCCCATTAGGCTCTTTTGATGGCTTAGGAACCCAAAGGCATCTCAGGAGGAGAGTGTGGGTAAAGGATGCACAGACAGACCTAGGGGAAGCAGTTAGGAGAGATAAGAGATGCATCAGAGGGTACTTCTTACTCAGCAGGTCAGCAAGATCTTCCTGTGATCAGATCTGGAGATAATGGTGGTTATCCCATAAACAGCTGGGCAATTAGGCCACAAGTAAGGGCCAAAGAAAGGATCCTGGGGGCAGCCAGGCATAGTGGTGCTTGCCTTTAATCCTAGAGCTTCAGAGTTAGGCTATGGGCAGATCTCTGTGAGTTGGGGGTAATCTGGTTCATAGAGTGACTTCCGGGACATAGAGGGAGACGCTATAGTATTAGCCTAGAAATAAGCAGCACAGCCTCATCCTGAAGCTTTGGCCCTGGGCAGGGTGGCCTCAGCTGGCCCAGGTAAGCAGGAGTTCCAGGTTTTATGTGTCTTTGTGACCTTAGACAAGACATTCTCCAAGCCTCTATTTTCTGATCTCAAGGGGCCTTTAGGAGTCTAAGATGAGCATTTTTATAAACTGTAACAAGTAACAATTCAGTAACATTCCAATAGTAGCATAAGCACTTGTAATTAAAAAGAAAGATTACAGCCAGGAAATTAAAGAACTCCTGGTGTCACCCATGAGGCCTTGGTGACATCCTCACGTGTTTATCTGGTTCCTGGGGTAGGTGGGCAAGAGGGGTCCCAGAAAGGCCACAACCTCGCTCTGCACCTGGGCAGCCATTTCTGAGGATTACTCAGTATGCCAACCTGCTCATGTCTTCAAAACCCTGGAGAATCCAGAGCACGGAGGAGGGGAGGGGCGAGCTTTTGCAGCGGGGCTTGTCCCCAACCCTCATGCAGGACCCACACTGCAGCCGCGTAGAGGCTGACTACTCAGAGAGTCTCCTTCCTCCCACTCCCACCACAGATAACGGACAATTTTCCCTCGGACCCCAACCTGCTCTTCAAAAGCCACTATTCCAAACTTGACCCAAAACAAGGCTGTTGACCGAGGGACTCTGGGGATGCCATTCTGAGAAGAACAGCAGTCACCTAGCCCTATAAATCTTCAAACTGGAAAGGCTAGTTCCCAGAAGGATCTACACTTGGGTCTAACTCCTGGAGATCAGTAACACACACACACACACACACACACACACACACACACACACACACACACACACACACACACACAC
>CM052703.1:92825749-92874699 GCA_028551405.1 Uromys caudimaculatus | reverse complement strand
AGCTCAGTCACTCACACCCTAAGGGTGTGCGCATTCGCCCACTAACACACAGATTCCCCCAGTACACTGGTAAACACATCAGGATGTCACTCACCGCTCTAGAGGAAGCAAAGTTCAACCGGCAGCCGGCTCTCACCGCCCAGTTTTGCGCAGTACAAGGGCTGGGAACCGTGGCCCTCGGGACAGTCACGTAATGAGCTCTCCCAGTTTGGCGCTGACTCGACCGGCGCGCCCGTCCCCAGGCCGCACTTGGCGACCTCTCCCGGTGTCGGTTCCCCTCTAGGCGGTTCCCCCCTCCTCAGCTCCCCGCTGAGTTGGCCCGCTCCAGGCGCCGGCGCCGCGGTTTCTGGTGCCCAAGTCCCATGCCGAGCGGCGCAGGGTCCCACGTGCCTAGAAGCGCCGCGGTCTCCGCCCTACCCCGCCTGGCTCAGCACCCCCTGGCTCGGCGGCGAGCAAGAGGGCGGGGCAGACTCTGTGCAGAAGCGGGAGCCGCCCCCAACCCTTCCAAACAGATGCTTCCAGTCTGCCACCCGCTTGGGGACGCGGTCGGTCAGTGTCGCCGCCGGTCAGTGTGTCCGCAACGGTTGCTGAGCAGGAAGAGGCGGAAGGCGACCGTCCTGGCTGAGCAAAGGCCACCTGCTTCGTTCACCGATTTTCAGAGACGCCCAAGTTTTACAAGGTTTGTTTGGTGCTGGCGTGGCTCCTGTCACTGCCCACCGATGAACCTTTATACTGACCCTCACTCAGCCTTCCCTCCGCTGCCACCTCAGCCCATCTCACTTATGGATGGACATGCTATCGAACTGTTGGTACCAAGAGGAGTCTGCCGATTTCTCCACTTCGGTCTGCTTTCGTTCTTCCTTCAGGTTACCAACAGGTCCCTGAAGTCCCGGTTTAGTTTAATCTTTCATCTTGAACTGCCTCAGTTCTTCTCTCTGGCCTGCTCTGAAGACTTTCTGCAATCACAAACCCCATTTCTGTCCCTCTCCTAGTTTGAGCACAAAAAGGCAAGGACCACATCAGCCATCTCCACTGCTATTGGGTGGATGAATGAGTGCCTGCCCCCTCCCATTTCTGACTCACGAATCTGGAGTGTAAGTTCTAGGCCACCTTTTAGCACTGAAAGACACATTCCGGAACCTATTTTCTGTTAAATGAAGCCAGTCTTTTCAAGATCCTACTTCAGAACACGCCTTTTCCTATGGTCAGGGAGCGTGCTCTCTGCCCTAGGGCTGTAGACCTTGTATCAGGTGACTAGAGTCCAGCTCCCAGCCCCTGGACGGGCCCAGAAAGGGTACTGTCTGCAGTCTTGTTTAGAGTGAGAAGGGTGAACACTCAGAGTTGTGTGGTTGAGCCTCTCTGCAGCCTCCTGGGGCCTGCGAGCAGACACAAAGGCTCCTTGTCGAGCCTCTGCTGGCAATGGGAGCCGGTGCAGGCAACTTCCAGAGACCTAGATCTCTCCACTTGTGTCTTTAGGGTCCTAGTGTGAGAGAAGTCATTCTGGTTATTGAAATCCCAGTGGATTTCCTTTTCCTGATCACCCTTTTGAGCCATCAGGTCTTTTGCAGTTATTGCTGCTTCCTCAAGGACCCAGGATTGATCCCAGTCTCTAGAAGACCCAGACTGGACAGTGGGCGGTATTGGACTTTACACTTGCTGTGGTCCAATTCATTTACTTTATACCCAAATAAACTACATTCCCAAAGTACATGACATCATGTCAGGTGACCTAGTAAGGCCTGAGTACTCAGATTCCTAAGTCTTCCTTCACTTTTTCTGTGTCTACTTTCTAAGGTTCAGGCCTCTTTTTGTTGTTTGTAGCTAGGATTACCCTATCTAGGCCATGCTGGCCTTGAACTCACCATGTAACTCAGGCTGGCCTCATACTCACAGCAGTCCTCCTGACTCGGCCTCTTGAGAGCTGATATTCTATGCATGTCCTATCACTCCTGGCTCTCAGTCTTTTCTGCACAATGAGGTACATACTCCTCTCTTGCTGCTCTGACTAAATGTCTTTATTTGGGGTCTTGCCCACCCTGGGTCTGCAGAGTGAGTATCCCCTCTCAGAAGAGCCTGGGAGGCTAGGTTTCCTGACACTCAGATTTTGTAGATCCCCACATCCAGCAGACTTCCCTCCACCCCAGCATCACCCTTCCCATCTCATTCCAGTTTGAGCACCTTTGCGTTTTACTTACTCCCAACTTGAGAGTTTAAGATGGAAAGAGTTCAGAACCTATATTGATCCAGCCAGGAAATGGAAGCTCAGTGAGTCACAGTAAATACCATATGAAGGGTAGACCAGCACTGAGGGCGTCTCCCTGAACCTCGCAGCCAAAGCAGGCTGATGGTAAGGCCCAGGCACTGTAATGGTCTCCATGAAGTGTAATGAAGCCTCGGGGGCAACTGCATTAGCAACAGAAGTTCAGGAGGGGACTGTCAAAGTGCCAGTCTTGGCTCCCCAGCCCACCTCACATTAGAAGGCTTCCTGTCTCTCCATCCCTGAGCAAGCATTTGCCTCCTGGCAGGCATCCCCATCTTCCCTCTCTGACTTTTCATATCCCAGGAGGAAACTGCCTGCTCTGAGAATCCGAGATGCGGGTGGGGGAGTCCCTGCCTGGCCTAGCCTCTAACCCAACCCTCCAAACCTCTGTTAGTGCTAGAATGGTGCCTCTGTCTCCCTCACTGACACTCTCTGACTCACACTCTCTTGGGGGCTTCCTCTGCCCTCAAGGCAGCCCAGCTCCCCAGCCTCCACTCCAGGTCTTTCCCTCTCTGCCTTCTTTCCTGCTTCCACTTAGCCAGGCAGGCTGGAACCCTGAACCCTCATTCACCGCCTTCGGGGTGCTGGCCACTCCCTCTGTCTCCTGTGTTTCTGTTTGGCCTGCTCCTCTTGACTTCCAACCACTGATCTTCTAAGACCTCCTCCGGATGCCATGCCTCTCAGTGTGTGTGACTGTCTCCCCTCTGATGGGGGTCTCTTTGAAGGTGGGGCCCAGTCTGTCCTACCCACAGCTGACTGTTCAGCACTGGCACTGTCCCTGTCACATGATCAGCCTCCAGAAGGACTATAGCTCCCCTTCTTTGTGCTAGTTACCGTGATAAGGCATCTCAGTCTTCACCGGGACCCTGTGAGTTAGGCGTTATCATCCTCATGGCATATCTAGGGAAATGGAGGTTCATATAGTGAGTATGTTGTGGGTCCACTAACTGTGGAGATGGGGGGGGGTCCCTGAAGAGACTTCTTGGATCATGGCAGGGCCTTCATGTTGGGGTCTACACTGGTTCCCACTCTGCAGAGCTGGGCTATCTTTCCTTGTCTTCCTAGCTTCCAAGACTGCTGTGGATTGTTCTTTCTCCTTTCCTTAGTCTTTCTCTCTCTCCCTCCCTCCTTTCCTCCCTTCCTCCCTCCTTCAGAACTGGGATGGTGCTCCTCAGGTTTCCCTGATCAGGGCCAGGGCTGGAAAGACAAATGACTCCTGGAAGCTCGGCTGTTGGCACACCAGGAGGCAAGCACTCCAGGGAGGCAGCCCTGAGAAGCAGGAAGTCTGATTTTCTGCCTTGGCAAAGGTCCCTTCCACCTCCTCTAAAGGAAGATCAACCACCAAATTTGCAAGACCCTGTACAAAATGAAAATGTGGATACTTTGTTTAAAACTTGTTAAGAATTTTAAGATGTTGACAGAAGTATTAAATCAAGTACTAGGCTGGATGTGGTAGTACACACCTTTAATTCCAGCACTCGGGAGGCAGAGGCAGGTGAATATTTGTGAGTTCAAGGTCAGCCTGGTCTACATAGTTAGTTCTAGGACATCCAGAGCTACATAACAGAGAGGTTCTGTCACAAAATAGACAACCACTAATGGTACAGCTCTTGCAACTAGGAGGCCAGTCTTGCTCTCAGGTCTTTCTTTCCTCATCTGTCAAATGGGCTAATGGTAGCCCTCTAGTCAGATAAGATAAGGAAGGAAGAGGGATGAGCTATGAGTAGGAGGTTCAGTGAATTGCGTGAGAATTGACTCGGGGTCATCATGGACATCACTTCTTTAATGAATGTGTACAGGTGCACATGGAAGGATGTGCACAGGTGTTTGCATGCACACGAAGACCTAAGACCACCTCAGGTGTCATCCTCAAGGATTCCACCCGTCACTTGAGGTAGGGCCTCCCACTGACTTGGAGCTTACCAATTAGGCTGCACTGGCCAGCCAGTGAGCCTAACAGATCTTCCTATCTCTGCCTCACAAACACTGAGGTTGGCCTGGAGAGATGGCTCAGTGGTTAAGAGCACTGACTGCTCTTCCAGAGGTCCTGAGTTCAATTCCCAGCAATCACATGGTGGCTCACAACCATTTGTAATGGGATCCGATGCCCTCTTCTGGTGTGTCTGAAGAGAACAACAGTGTACTCATATACTTAAGATAAATAAATCTTTTAAACAAACAAACAAACACTGAGATTATAAGCATGTGTCACCAGACCCAGTATAATCACATGGATCAGGTGATCAAGCTCAGGCCTTCACTTGCAAACAAATACTGCATGAACTGAGCTAGCTCTCTGTCCCTACACACACACACACACACACACACCACAACCCATGGACATCAGACTTTTTGGTGGATGAATTCTTGACAAGAATTTGATTTTTAAAAATTTTTATTTTGTTTTATATGTATGATTATTTTGACTGCATATATGTCTGTGTACCACATGTGTGCCTGGTGCCTGCGGAAGTCAGAAGGCAGCATCAGAGCCCCCAGGGCTTGAGTTAGATGGTTGTAAGCTGCCATGTGGGTTTTGGGAATCAAACTTGGGTCCTCTGAAAAGGGTATCAAGTCTCTTAATACTGAGCCTCTTAGGCCGGGCAGTGGTGGCGCATGCCTTTAATCCCAGCACTTGGGAGGCAGAGACAGGCGGATTTCTGAGTTCGAGGCCAGCCTGGTCTACAGAGTGAGTTCCAGGACAGCCAGGGCTACACAGAGAAACCCTGTCTCAAAAAACAAAACAAAACAAACAAACAAAAAACCCCAACCCCCCCCCCAAAAACAACAACAACAAAAACAAAAAACAAGAAAATACTGAGCCTCTTGACTCTTTTTATATATAAAAGATTTTATTTTTAGGAGTGTGTGTGTGTGTGTGTGTGTGTGGGTGTGTGTGTGTGTGTGTGTGTGTGTACTTGAGTACAGTGCCTTCAGAGGCCAAGAAAAGCTATCAGATGCCCTAGAACTGGTGTTACAGGCGGTTGTGAGTACCTGATGTAGATTCTGGAAACTGAACTCAGGTCCTCTGGAAGAGCAGCAAGCATTCATAATCATCAAGCCGTCTCTCCAGTCCGAATAGTTTTATTCTCCTTTTCAGGCACCCAGCCTGTGTCAGAGAAGTAAGTTATGGAGTCTCTGTACAACTTAGTATCAGAGTTAAACAGACTCAGTGAGAGAAGCCAAGATGAGAGGCGGAGAGGCGGGAGGGATTGATAGAGAGAGGAACGGAGATGGAGGAGGCTGCTCAAGACAAAGATGGTCATTGTGCAGACACAAAGACCTGACCATAGAATCCCTGTGGGGTTGGGCTGAAAGCGAGGATGGAGCAGAGCGAAGCTATCCATAGTGACCAGGGAGCTGCCAGGACTACATCCTAATCCCCCCTAGTTGGGATGGGAGTTGGGGGTGGCATGCAAGAGCCAGAAAAAATGGTCAGTAAGGAGAGTTAGATCTGGGTCTGGGCTCTAACACCCTGTTCCAGGCCTCCAGATCCACAGTCTTCCACTAGGGCAGACTGCCCAAGCCCCTTTCTGGCAGTGTGCCCCATGCTACTCATTGCATGGTCTCCTATTTCATTAAGGGTAGTGCCAGTCTCAAAATCTGGCTTCTGTACTCCCCATCACCCTGAGGCATATAAAACATAGTCTCTTTAGTGTTCCATTCAAACTTGAGTGAGCAGGTGTCACTTGGTCCAGTCCTCAAAAGCGTCCGGCATCACTGTCACATGGACATCCCACTATTGCCCATGCCTCAGTCCTTTCACTCATGCAGCCTTGAGCTTTTCCTGTCCTTTGGAGATGTCCCACCCCTGCTTGACTGTGGGCTGAAATCCTCCAGCAGTCAGCCCTCCTCCACCCCCATGGCTGGGCTTAACCTCATTCACTAACACACTAATCAACTCCTCCACAAATGCTGGATTTGCCTACTCTCTCCAAGTGCTCACCCTGAGCTGACTTGTGGGTTTAGTCATTTGCATCCACAAAGCTCAGCTGGGAGGTGGCCAACATTTGAGCTGAGTCTTACAGGGTAGGGGACTGCACCCATCTGGGAAGAGCAAGAGTATATGAAACAGTGATTCCAGCTCCAAGCTCTGCCTCAGGCACTTCCTGAATCAGTTTGGTTCCTGAGTTTCAGCAGCAAGGGATCCAGAGCAGCAGAGGCCATTATCAACAAGAAAATTACTCCCAGGGATCTGGGTGTGGTGGCACACACCTGTAATCCTCACTCCGGAAGTAGGAAGATGGAAATTTGAGGCTAGTCTGACTACAGAGAAAGACCCCTTTCTTAAAACGAACAAAACTGGGGTTGGAGAGATGGTTCAGCATAGGCTGTTCTCCAGAGAACCAAAGTTTGGGGGTCAGCATCTGCATCACTTGGCTTATAAGTACCTGGACCTGTAACGCCAGATCCAGGGCGGCCCAGCACTCTCTTCGGATCTCCAAGAGCATCATGCATGTACATGGTACAAAGACCTTCATGCAAGCAAAACACTCATACACACCAATAAGAAAAATACATCTTAAATAGCAATCAAAATTTACCTGGATTTGTTTACCAGGACTATCAATTTACCAAGAAATGACTCGTACCTTTGTTACGTCTTCCTCTTTACTTTGAAGTAACTTTCATTAGTTTGTTTTAGTTTTTATTTCCTGTTCATTTTCCAGGTTTGTTGAGGTGAATGCTTATCACGTTCTACCTATTTGTTTATGTATTTTTTTTTTTATTGAAGCAGGACTCATTCTGTAGTCTTGATTAACATAGAATTTGTTATGTAGACCAGGCTGGCCTCAAACTTGCAGCAATCTTGCCTGTGTCCTGAATGCTAAGATTAGATGCCTGAGCCACTGTGCCTGCCTCCTGTTTTATCATCATTCTTTTCAAATAATGTTAAATGTTTAAAGCTACTTTTCTCTCTAAATTCAGTTTTGGTGCTCTCTCTCTTTCTCTCTCTGTCTATCTCTCTCTCACTCTCCTTCTCTCTCTCACACACAGCACACAGTTTTTCTTATCATTATTTTACAAATAGTGATTGAGTTAACTTTTAAAGCATTTTATTTATTTTTGTGTGTATGTTCATGTTTGCATGTGTTTACATGCTGTGAGCATTCGTGTGGAGCCCCACGTTGTGGGAAGTCATCCTCTATAGCTCTCCCATCTTATTTTTGAAGCACTCTTTCTCAATCGAACCCAGAGCTTGTGGATTGGTTAATCTCAATAACCACATTGCTCTGGAAACCCCTTGTCTCCAAGCTTCCAAGACTGGAAGTGCAAGTGACCTGCTATGCCCGCCTGGCATCTTCATGGACTCTAAGATCCTCACCCTTTTGAGGTAAGCCCTTTAACCACCCAGCAATCTCCTCTTGCATTTTAATTTACTCTTCAACTCAAATAAACACAGTGGCAGGTGCCTACAAGTCCAGCACGTGATAGTTTAAGGCAGGAGAAAGGAAGGTTGAAAGCCAGCTTGGGCTACAAAATGACAGTCTATCTCCAAATTTAAATAAACCAATTCAACTCTAAATTAGGAGTGATGGTGCATGCCTATAGTCTTGGCACTTGAGAGATAGAAACAGAAGGATCAGAGGTTCAAGGCCCTGTTTCAAAATAAAGACAAACTCTTTTTAGAATATTAAGGTGTGGAAGAGTTATTATTTCTCTTAAGTATATTCATTTTTAGACCATCTGTAAGACATGTTAGGATTTTTATTGTTGTTGTTATTGGTTTGTTTGAGGCAGGGTCTTCTGTAGCCCAGTATAGCTTCAAACTCCATATGTAGCCAAGGCTGGCCTTTAGCTCTGATCCTCTTGTTTTCTGAGTGCTGGGATTACAGGTATGCACTGCCAGGTTCATTTGTTTGTTATCGTTTGATTCCTTCTGAAGACCAGTGTCTCAGGGCAAGAGACATGGCTCTACACTTAAGAGCACTTCCTTCCAGCACATGGAGGCTCACACCTGCCTGTAACTCCAATTCCAGGGTGTTCAACACCATCTTTGATTTTCACAGGCTCTAGAGGCATGTGATACACATACACAAACTCAGGCAGGCACACACACACACACACACACACACACACACACACACACACACACACACTAAAAAAAAAATTAAGAAATAAAGTTAAAAAAAACAATGCCTCTATTCTTAAATCAATCACATCCAAATAAACGAAAAATTCAAGGTGACTTCAGCTGCACTGGTTGGGTCCTGTGGTTATACAGCTGTGAAAGCAGTAATAAATCATGACCTCACATGATGACCTGACACAGTTGGGACCTGCCCAAAATGAGGATAGATTGAACAGTCAGATGCCAGGACCAGACCTCACAGTGAATGTATCTGTTTTATGCTTGTGCAGCGAAGTCAAACGAGGACATAAATAGAAACCTACAACTTTCCCACAACTGGAAATTAAAAATACATCTACCTGTAAAGTGGAGCATAGAGGCACATGTTTTTAATCCCAGTACTTGGGAAGCAGAGTCAGGAGGATCTCTATGGGTTCCAGGACAGCCAGCGATATATGGTGGGAGCCTCTCTTGACACAAATAAACAACACCAGAACCCTAACAGCTGCAAAGACATCCTTTTAGCATAGCCTCCTGAAAAGCTACCTTGCCCTCCTTGTCAGCAGGCCAGTGAGCTGTCCATACCTGAGCTTAGACACTCCACTCGCCAGTCAGGATTGGGACTCTGCAAGTTTGAACCCCTTGTCATGAAGGTTTTTGGATGGACAACTTTGGTGAGAGCTCTTACTTTGTTAGATACCTCGTGCCCTTTGGTGAAATGCAGATCTGTCTGGCTCTTAGTCAGAGCCAGGTCATCTATGTAGCTTAGGTAGATGTCCTAAGAAAAGCTTCTCCCCTTTGAATCCAGACTTAACATATTCTCTCTCCCTCCCTCCCTCCCCCCCCTCTCTCTTTCCTATGGGGTTTCTCTGTGTAGCCCTAGCTGTCCCACTCACTCTGTAGTTCAGGTTGGCCTTGAACTCAGTCAGAGATCTGTCTGCCTCTACCTCTGCCTCCCAAATGCTGGGATTAAAAGCATTTTTTCTATTTTTGGCTTTTCAAGACAAAATTTCTGTGTGCAGCACTGGCTGTCCTGGAACTCACTCTGCAGACCAAACTGGTCTACTCAGAGATCCTTCTGCCTCTGCCTCCTGAGCACTGGGATTAAAGCTGTGTACCACCACAGCCCGGCTTTTCTTTTCGTTGCTCTTGAATTTATTTATGTATGTGTGTGCCTGTGTGAGTGTGTGCAAATGTGAGTGCAGGTGCCCTAGGGTTCTAGAAGAAGGCATCAGATCTCCTGGAGCTAGAGTTATAGATGGTTATAAGCCACCTGATGTGGGTGCTAGGAACCGAGCTGAAGTCCTCTCCAGAATCAGTGCAGAGAGATAAAACGATGGTCAAGCAGCCAGGCAGTGGTGGCGCACGCCTTTAATCCCAGCACTTGGGACGCAGAGGCAGGCGGATTTCTGAGTTCGAGGCCAGCCTGGTCTACAGAGTGAGTTCCAGGACAGCCAGGGCTACACAGAGAAACCCTGTCTCGAAAAAAAAAAAAAAAAGAAAAGAAAAGAAAGATGGTCAAGCAAGAGTGCTTACTGCTCTTCCAGAAGACCTGGACACAAGATCAAACCCAGTATCCACACTGGGTGACTCATAACCTCCTGTAACTCCAGCTCCATGGGATGTGACACCTTCTAGTCTCCATAGATATACCACACGTGTCAAACACACACCCATACCCCCCCCCCCCCACCATGGCACGTGAAGGCCACGTGATAGTTTGTAGGAGCTGGTTCTCTCCTTCCACCATGTGGGTTCCAGGGATTGAACCCAGGTCCTCAGGATCGGTGGCAAGCATCTTTACATGAGCCTCCTTGCCCACTCAACTTTCACATAGTTTAGGCTTCTTTTGGGAAGCACATCTCCTTCTGTGATGGCCCCTGACACTATCAATTCCTGTATCATTGTGCTCGGGGAACCTGGGCAGAGGCGTTCCCACTCCCGAGAGAGTTGCACGGTTGCACACTGCCCTCTTCCTACTGACCATCTTGCCTTCCCTCTCCAGGCACAGCCTGCCCATGACGTCCCAGATCTTGCAAATCTTTGTTCAAGAACATCTTGAGCCCAATAAAGTCCTAATAGATAATCATGTTGGTGGCTGGAGCATGCCCAGGGTGCTGGGGGCAGGGTGTGCTTTGATGGAGATATTGTTTAAATGTCATGTTGTGTTCTAGTTTTCTATAGGTTATGTAGGGAAGGAGGGTTAAAGTTTGCAAAGAAACTTTTCTTTCCTGTTTGTTGTTTGTTTGTTTGTTGTTTTGTTTTGTTGTTTTGAGACAGGGTCCCTCTGTACTGTCCACATAGCCTCGGTTGTCCTGGAACTCACCATGTAGACTAGGTTGGCCTTGAACTCTGTCTCCCAGATGCTAGGATTAAAGGCATGCACAACCACACCCAACTTTGAAGATTTTTTTACCCTATGGTCAACCCCGGGCCTCGAGTGTTCTAGGTATGTGTTTCTACCTCTGAGCCAAGTCTCCAGCCCTTGGAAGGACTAAGCCTGAAATCTGCGTATGTTTTAGCTTTAGAATTTATTGTTTGTGTGATCTATGGACGGTTTACCCATTCTTTACTTTATTTACTATTAAGGTGTGTTGTGTGCGTGATGTGTGTGTGTCAGAGAGGGGCTGGGAGGGGCATGTCAGGAGGACCTGGTTCTTCCTGTCCACTCTGGCCTACTTATCGGCTGAATCATCCCGCTGTCTGCTCTATGACTATCTTAAAGCAGATCTGTGTTTTCTTTTTGTAGGATCCACCTCTTGTTATCTTATTAGTCTAGCTCTGAAACACACACAGAACTTTAAGTCAATATTTATTTTTAACCTCCGTTCCCCATTATACTGACAGGGGTGTGTCTCCCACTTCTTTTTCCTCTGTATAACCTTCTCTTCTATTTTCTCTTCATTATTTTGATGCTTTATATTTAATATATAGACATTCTCTGTGTGTGTGTGTGCGTGTGTGTGCGTGTGCGCGTGTGCGTGTGCGTGTGCGTGTGCATGTGTGTGTGCGTGTGTGTGCGCGTGCGTGCGCGTGCGTGTGTGTGCGTGTGTGTGCGTGTGCATACAGGAGGCCTTCATCACGTAATACGCCATACAAGAATTTTCTTTTCTTTGGAATGAGGGGTTGGAGAGAAGGCTCGATGATCAAGAGCAGTAGTTGCTCCTGCAGAGGACCTAGCGCACATACACACATGCAGGTGAAATGCTCATACACATACAATAAAATGAATAGATATAATTCAAAAATGAAACAAAATTTTCATGAGGGGCCGGAGAGGTGGTGCAGTGCTGACAGCACTGACTGCTCTTCCAAAGGACCCGCGTTTAGCTCTCACACTTTTTTGTTTTGTTTGTTTGTTTAGTTGGTTGGTTAGTTTTGGGTTTTGGTTTTGGTTGTTGGTTGGTTGGTTTTTCAAGATAGGGTTTCTCTTTGTAGACTCAGCTGTCCTAGAACTCACTTTGTAGACCAGATTGGCCTCGAACTCAGAGATTCGCTGGATCTTGCCTCTCAAGTGCTGGGATTTAAAGGTGGCCATCACCAGGCCTTGCTCCTCAAGTTTAGTTCTGACAACTCACAAACACCTGTAACTCAATCTTCAGAGGAACCTGGTGCCTCCGGTCTCCATGGGACCCCTTCACACACTTACACATACCCCCACACAGACAAATGCACATGTATGTAATTTAGAATAAATAATAAAAATAAAAGTTTCAATGAGTAATATAGTACCATGGTTCAAAATTTCATTTTTATATATTTTTATTTTTCTGAAACTCACTATGTAACTGAAAATGACCTTGAACTTACGAGCCACCTGCATCTATCTCTCAAGTTCTAGGATTATAGGCATGTGCTACCATGTCTGGTTCATTCCATACTGGGAATCAAACCTAGGGCTCCATGGATGCAAGGCAAGCACTCTGCCAACTCCGACCCCTAGTCCTGCCACACTCGTTGAGACAGTGTCTCGGCATGTAGCACAGGCTAGACCCTGCAGTCCTCTTGTCTCTACCTCCCTAGGGCTGAGATAACTGATACGCAGTGCCATACCTGACAACACTGTGTCTTTAAGATCTGTCCAAACCAGTCTACTGGGGGATGCAGAGCCATCCCATAACTACATCATCATGTATTTAGCTGTGTACTGATAGGTATCTTTTTCTGCTACAAGCAATGCAACGAGAAACTGCATACATACATCTTGCTCAGGTGCCAACATACACAGACAAACTTCATTGCGATGCTGTCCCTAGATCTAAATGTTTATGCGCGGTTAGACTTGCTGCCTTCTCCTCAGCAGGCACAAGAGGCCCACGTCTGCCCTGGTACTGATCTAGAACTCCTGAGTCGTTTTTAATCAGAAGTGAAAAATCAAGTCTCTGGGTAGTTTTCATTTGCATTTGTCTCATTTTGGTTGTATCTTTTCCTAACAAAAGAAGCTGCTAAGATGTCCTTTTCCATAATTTACTACAGATGCTTTCCTATCTGGTTGTTGGGTCTTTTTATATCTCATGAAGATTATCCCGTGTCTGTCAACTGAATTGAAAATTCTTCCCCTCGGTTTGTCATTTGTCTTCAGGCCTTCCTTACTCAGGGTTTGTAGAATTTATCTTCCCTGTTGCCTTAACCATGGTTCAGTTACTGTGAAGAGACACGGTGAGCAAGGTAACTCTTACAAGAGAAACCATTTAACTGGGGGCTTGCTTATGGTTTTAGTAGTCCATTATCATGGTGGCATGAACGTCTACAGAACGGTAGCTGAGAGCTACATTCAGATCCACAGGCCAAGAGAAAGGGTCACTGGGCCTGATGTAGGCCTTTGAAAACCTCAAAGCCCACTCCCGGTGGTATACTTCCTCCCACAAGGCCACACCTACTCCAAGGCCACACCCACTCCGAGGCCACACCTCCTAATCCTTTCAAACCATTCCACTCCTTGATGACTAAGCATTCAAATATTTGACCTTATGGAGGGCATTCTCATTCAAACTACCACACCTGGTTCATCTTTCTTAATTTGTTTCTTTATGGCTTCTGGAATTTGAGCCATAATCAGAAATGGTTTTGTACTTCAAAATGTCAGCACTGCAAGGGCCTCATACATGTTAGACAACCATTCTACAACAGAGCCAGATCCTCTGACTCCATGTTTTCTCTTAGTATTCTTTCATGTTTTTTTACGTATATATTTAACACGGTTGAATATTATACTATTGTAAATATTTCTTCTAAAGAAATACACTATACTATACAGTTGCTTTTTACTTTTTTTTTTAATATATGTATTTTTACTTTCTATTTTTTTGAAAGAGGGCCTCATGTAATTCAGGCTGGTCTTGAACACCTGTCTTAACTGAGGATGACCTTGATTCCTGATCCTCCTGTCTCTGTCTCCTAAGTAAGGAAATAAAAAGGATGTGCTTGAATTTTTTTTTTAAACATAGGGTTACACGAGTACTTGGTTATGGTGGCACATAGCTGTCATTCCAGGTACTTGAAATAACAAGGCAGGAAGGTCTCAAGTTCAAGGCCAGCCTGTTCAACTTAAAAGAAATTCTGTCTCAAAAGACTCAAACAAACTGTAAGGTTTTCATCTTTGCCTTCATTTCTGTATATCTATTTCATATTTGACACTGTCTCAGCTATTTCACTTTTTGGTTTACTTATTGCTTTGGGGGTTTTCTTTTTCTTGCTTTTTTGTTTTTGTTTTTGTTTGTTTGTTTTGTTTTTCAACACAGGGTTTTTCTATGTAGGCTCTTGATGTTCTGGAACTTGCTCTGTAGCCCAGGCTGGCCTTAAACTCACAGATATCTGCCTGCCTCTGCCTCCTGAGTGCTGAGATTAAAGGCGAGCACCACTGCCACTGGGTTTGCTTTATTTTCTACAAATGATTTAGAAAGTAGAAGTCAGGTGATTACATAAATCTTCAGATTAGCCAGGCACATGTATTGCAATTCCTACTATCAAATTGCCAAGTCAATATGTCTGCGTCTGTGTCGTCTGCTTTTAGAAAGTCTGTTATCAGATGAGGGACCTGAAGCCCAAGTATGTTAAGTCATTTGAAACCTTACGATCTGCAGATTCTCCTCTGGATAGCGAGAAGATTTCATAGGCATGTTAAGGCAGCCAGGGTCACTGGGAGTGGAGGAAATCTCAGGAAGAGGGAGAGATGAATCTCTCAAAGTAAAACCCTTGCAGCCCTCGATACCCTGGGAGCTTTGCTAATCTGTCTCCCTGCAGCTGTGCTTTGCACTGCATTTGGGGTGAACCCCAGCATCTTTTCACACATTTTGGGGGCCATTCTCATTTCTGTGAGCAACCCATTCATATTTCATTTCCCTCTTGGGAAATCCCAGCAAATGACCACATCAAAGTTCCCTGTACTGTTTGTTTGCAGAATGACGACCGCTTCTCTCTCGGG
Source organism: Uromys caudimaculatus (assembly GCA_028551405.1). NCBI lineage: Eukaryota > Metazoa > Chordata > Mammalia > Rodentia > Muridae > Uromys > Uromys caudimaculatus. The sequence continues at coordinate 92,859,942 of CM052703.1, read as the reverse complement.
TTTTCTTTGTCTCTTATGAAGTCATTTCCGAGATAATGGGCTTTTCGCAGGAACCATTTTCTTCTTCTTTGTGCTGTGAGATCTTTTCCAAGGCTCTATTGTAATTTTTGTTCATCCATTCTTGATTGGGAGGAAATAAAGCTCACCGTGCCCCACCTCCTGACTCTTTCAACTCTGTGCAGCATTGCTTAATAACGGTTGGTGTCTCAACTCCACCATTAGACAGTGTAGACACAGAAGAAAAGAAGTTGATGGAGTAGATTAGAGGAATTGCCGTCATCACTAACATCGTAATAGTTGGCATTTAAGCAGCATTATGCATGTGTGACTTAATTCATAATAATAATATGTATGGATATGGATATGCTCCAAACGTGTATGAACTACATTTACATACATAAATTGAATTCTCTTGACAGCCTTGCAGGTAGGTACTGTTATAATCCCCGTGTGACAGGTGGCAAGGTTGAGGCATAGAGAGGTTCTGTAATTTATCCTGGCACACACAGCTAATGACTGGCTAAGTCAGAACTCTATGGTATCTTTCAGACTCCAGACTCTTCCACTCTGACTGGCTTGGAAGATCAATCTTATGTATTAATGTCTGGTCAAAAGCCCATGTCCTTAGCATTGCTGTGGGGACAGAAGGATGCATAACAATTAGCTAATGTTTTATCTACCACAGGAGCCTTGGTTGTCTTTTCATTAATTCATTTAATCCTCTTGACTTTTTCCTTCAGCAAATATTGATTGAGTGATTAAATAGGACATGTTCTGTACTAGGTATCGAGGTACCAAGTACTAGGGGTACCAAGCTAAGTTAGGTATGGTCCTGGTCTTTAAGGAGCCTGAAGTACAGGGACAGGAAATAGCTCATGGTCAGTTAGAGACGTAGCGTGACTCAGGGAGGGGCGGGCTCTGTGTTATCCCATCCTCGTCTACTTAACAATTTCTCGCTCATACCTCGCCCTGGGCCCATCTCTTACCTGGAGTTTATGTAACAACACTGCAAGCTTTTGTGGTTTTGCGTGTCTTCCTTTACCTCTCCACTAGGTATCCAGACTGAGCTGATAAATGATATAGTTGCCATCCACTGGTGAGAGGCAGGGAACCAGAGAAAGGAAGGATCCTGCACGAGACAGGTGGGCACTTTAGAATGAACACTCTGGCCGAAGTATGGGATTAAACGGAATGGAAGCAAGGTGGACGGTTGCCCAGTTAGACTGCTCAGTAGTCCGGGTAGGATGTGGGGGCTGGGGAAAGACTGCTGCACGCAGGAGGGAAGACCGCTCTATGTTAAGGTCACAGAATTGAAGAGATTTTCTAATTCAGCCAGCAATGTTTATTGAGCATCAGGGTATCAGGCATGGTGCCACGTGCTGGGAACTCATCAGAAACAGGATGGTCTGGAGGAGGAGAAGGGTGACTGGAGCCATAGAAGATAAGAGATCTGTCAGGAGACATCCAGGGCCAGGGAGAGAACATGAGGATTGAGGCCAGGTTGATTCTGGCTAACACTGAGATTTCTTCCTTTGCTGCAGGGGCAGGCAGTGAGCCACTGCCTAAGCTGAGAACCTGGGAAAGCAGACCGCTGTAGCCGTGTGCCTGGGACCCCAGTACCCGGACAAAGCAGAAGCAGGGAAAGGTAAATAAGCAACTGTTAAACCAGTAACAGTCATTCAACTGTGGTTCCTGTCCAAACCCTAGCTTGGTCTTGAAAGAGGAAGATAGGGAGAGGTCCAGGAAAAAGCCTGCAGTCTCAGGAGGCCCCGTGGTTACTCAATGCTGACAAATGGGCAGTCAAGACTTCCTAGTTACCCTATGGGCCCTAGGAAGCTCTGCTACTCTCTCGACACCTTCCAACTAATGCTGACTGCCAGGGCTCAGTGTATGTGGACCTTCACAGTGAGACACTCAGAGACATTCTGGGGTCATGAGTGTGGTCCCCACAGAATCCTTCTTGTAACTAGAAAGGGGAAAAAAAAAACACAACCAAAACAACCCTGTAAAGTCTCTCTCTCTCCTCTCTCTCTCTCTGTGTGTGTGTGTGTGTGTGTGTGTGTTCTCAGCCCTAGACCTTTCCCCCTGGCTCCCACATTCTGTAATGTGTCTCACTCACTACTTTATCACTGCTCCCCTGGGGCTGGATATAACTAGTTCCATCCAAGGACAGGACTAGCCATTACTCTTGGTATCCACAGCACCTGACCCAGCCAGCCAGCAAGTGTTTCAGTTTAGTTCAAAGACAGAGGTGTTCTGACTGCAAGAGGCTTGTCTTCCCACTTCCAGAAGTCCCCTGGGAGTCTCTCAAACACTACACTCATTCTTGGCACCAGATGAGAATGCTCAGAGGTGTAGCTCCGGGTGGATGCCCCAAGGCTTTAAAAGCATCTGGCTCTCGGAGTGCAGAGGTACCAACTTGATGCCCATGATTGTCTCTCCCCAGTCAGTATCTGGTAGGCTCAGACTTGAAGCATCTTTGAATCTGAGGATTGGAGAGCCTTTCTGTGGGCATATCATTCAAACCCTCTCCACAATAGGACTCCTCACCTGGGCCCTGAGACAACCCTTATGTGACTTCCCTGAGGTTCTCTTTTCTCTGTCTAAAAGCCAAAAACCACCCACTGAAGTCAGGACAGAGGTGGGGGCAGGGCTCTGTCATGCCTGAGAAGTGAGAAGTCAGCACAAGAGCTCTCCAAAGCCACGGTTACAGTGTGTCACCATGGATTATTACCTAACTGTCTCTGCGGCCACAGCAAAGCCACTTACAAGAAGGAAGCTGCGCTCTTGTCAGCTGTTCCGAGGCGGTGAGCCAAAGGTGGTTAAGTGCACCTGATTGGACAAGCTCCTAGACCTGCTACATCTTTCTGAGCCTCAGTTTGTCTCCTTTTCTTTTTCTTCTTTCTCTTTCTTCCTTTCATTTATCCCACCTCCCCATTCTCTCTTTTTGAGATAGGGTTTTGTGTATCTCAGGCTTGATATGTAGCTATGGATGACCTTGAGCTCTTGATCCTCTGCCTTTACCTCCCTGGTGCTGGGAGGTTTTATATGGTCCTGGGGAGGTCTAACACAGGCCTTCCTGCATGCTTGAAGCTCTACTGAGTTAGGGTTATTATTGCTGTTATGAAACACCATGACCATAAGCAACTTGGGGAGGAAAAGGCTTATTTGGTTTATACTTCCATATGGACAGGAACTCAAGCAGAGCAGGAACCTGGAGACAGGAGCTGATGCAGAGGCAATGGAAGAGTGCTACTTACTGGCTTGTTCCCCATGGCTTGCTCAGCCTGCTGTCTTATAGAACCCAGGACCACCAGCCCAGGGATAGCACCGCCCACAATGGGCTGGGCCTTCCCCCATCAATCACTGATTAAGAAATGCCCTACAGACTTGCCTGCAGTCTGATCTTTTGAAGGCATTTTCTCAACTGAGGCTCCCACCTCTCGGATGAATCTAGCTTGTGTCCTCCCCCATCCCCCACTGTATAGCACAGGCTATCCTTAAACTCATTATGTAGCTCTGGTTATGGCCCCAAATTATTTGCAATCCTTTTGCCTTCATCTCTTGAAAGGGGAGATGACGTGTGAACCATCACACCAGCCTTTTTCTATTCCATTTCTTTGGTTTTTGTTTGCTTGCTTGTTTGTTTTTGTTTTGCTTTTCTTGACACAGGATCTCATGTAACCAAGATGGCCTTAGACACCTCATATGGTCAAGGATGACCCTGACCTGATCCTTCTCCCTCTACCTCCCATGTGTTGGGTCTCCAAGCCTGCCATTCCCAGTTTTTGTTTGTTTTGCTTTGTTTCTCACACAGTGTAGCCTAGGCTGGCCCCCAGGAAGTGAATGGAATGATTTTGTGCACAGGATCAGTCCAATGTAGCAGCACTTAGGAGTTCAGCAGATATGTACGCTTGTGAGTACTCTGGAGACAGTATGGGCCACACACAGTCCATCTCCCCAGGACTCTGGAAGCTTCCTGCAGGCTGATGACCAAGAGCAGTTTCCTGACTGGCCTGCAGCAGTCACCCCATGGTGGAGAGAGAACAGGCTTGTGGAATCTGAGCAATTGCCTAACTCCGCAGGCTGCACCTGTATCCGTGACTTCTCCTGAATCTCATCTACCTGAAAGAGAGAGCCAGGGCTCTCCCTCTCCAGAACCATTTATTTGTGAAGCTCTTTAAGCTGGCCCTCCTGTGATTACCGAAAAGCTCCAAGTGCCTTTTGGGAGCAGGACTGAATGGGTGATCCAGGAGAGCGGCTCACTGAAGGCAAAGAGGACTGAGAGAACCGCACAGAAAGCCCAGTGCCCAGCTGGAAGTCACCAGGCGAGCTTCTGGCAGCTCATACACCCTGCAGTTCATAAGGGGTAGCATTTTGTTCTTGTCTGACTGAAGAAATAACATCTCTGCATGGCAGAACTCTTGAAAAAATACAGAAAAGTATAAGCAGGAAACAAAATTCTGTTCTGATTTATGTGGGTGATGGAGGTTAGGGTTCTGGAGTGGGGCTGAGAATGTGGGTCAGTGGGTCAGCTGGCAGAAGCCACAGGCTCAGTTCTCAGCACCATGTAAACCAGGCATGCTGGCACACGCTTGTAATCCTAGCACCAGGGAGGTGGAGGATCAGAGGTTCAAGTTAATCCTTCCTCTGTGGTGAGTTTGAAGGCAGCCTAGCCCTCCTGCATAAGACTGTTTCAAAAAAGTAAAAAAAAAAAAAAAAAAAAAAAGTAAGGCCAGGATGTGTGTGTGTGGATGCACACACCTTTAATCTCAGCATGCAGGAGGAGAGGCTGATCTCTCTGAGGCTGAGGCCAACATGGTCATCTATACAGTGAATTGCCAGGGCTACAGATTTCTGCATTTTAGTAACAAGCCAGTTAAATTTGTATTCCACTGAGTTCAGTCCATCATTCTCTCACAAACCGTAAACTGTGTGGAGATTTAACTGCCTCTTCTCAGGAAAGAACAGTGCTCATGCCAATGTAGAGGGAGAGAAGGGGGGAGGGGAGAAGGGGAGAGTGGGACACTGTTAATCCCCAGAGGGGAGCCCTGGCTGTTTTTCCAGAGGACCTGGGTTCCCAGCACCCACATGGTGGCTCACAACTGTGTGCAACTCTTGTTCCAGGGGATCTGGTGCCCTCTTCTGACCTTCAGGCATGAACGGTACACATACATTCATGTAGGCTAAAATAATCATACACATAAGTAAAAATTAAAAACTTAAAAAAAAAAAAGATTAAAAAGGAACATAACCCCAAGTACATTTATTTTTTCTGACCTTCTGTCTCCTTCCTCCTACCAAGTCTGTTTCTCAGTATTGAAAAGCCACAGACAGGCAAGTCACCTGGGCACCCTGGTGTCCTTCAGAGTCTTCCTTCTATTTGCTCCACACACCCAGCCTAAAGAAGAAAACAGTCCCTGGCTGGGAAAAAGCCACTGTCTTCAGGGCCAGCCCTATGGACCCTGGACTGCAGAGAGGTTCTTCCAGCCCCTCTGCTCGCTGGTCATGTGATATGGTTGTCAGGCCTCTGTAGCACGCTCATGTTCTCTTCACTCAGAGTGGACACTGAACACCAGAGAGGTTCTAGAGACGCAGGGTCATGTGGTGTAGTGCAGAACAGGCTTGGAAAGGACAATTCTGCCATGTAACCTGCTGTGCGTCAGGGCAGCCCCACCTCGGCTGAATGCATGGTCAGCTTGAACCCCAAGCTCTCTTTTGCATTATTTGTAGTTAAATCAGCTGGGGTAGTTATTCTTCACTATCACCTTGCCTGGATAAAGAATCACACATCTCTGAGAATGACTATTTCAGAGGGAGCTTCCAGAGAGCTTTAACGGAAGAGGGAAGACCATCCCTGAATACAGAATCGATGGCACTGTGACATCGATGGCCATGTGACACAGCGGGCTGAGTGCCAGCAGTCATTCCTTCCTGACTGTGCACACAATGTAACCAGGCTTCTTGTACTTCCGCCCCATGACTTTCCCCCTAGTATGGGCTGTGGCCAAAACAAGCCTTTCCTTCCTCGAGTTGCTTCTATCTGGTATTTTGTCACAGCAACGAGGAGGTAACAGATACACTAGTTCTCCCCTCTCACGTGCTTGGAGAACCTTCTGAAGAACGTATACGCAAGACTAGGTTTGACGCTTTATAGATATTTGCATCTGACCTTCTTTATATATTTGCATTGTTAGTCTTAACTTTCTTTCCTGGTTTCTTCTCATGTGTGATCTTGATATTTGTGTGCCATATCTTTATCAGGCCTATTTACAGATGTTCACATGAGCTTGGTCCCAGACAGAACTCCCTTCTGGCAGGACTAGGTTCATACTCAGAGATGTAATAGGATTCTTGAAGCAATAGCTCCATTTTTAAAAATTCAACCATGCATCACTAGCCATTTAAAGAGTTGAAATCAGATCCCCAAGCAAATCCTCTTACAGTAATGTCCGTGCAGCGCTATTGACATAGCCCTAAGGAGAGAACCCAAATGTTCTTTAATGACTGAGTGCACAAACAAAGCGTGGTGCATATACAATGGAATATGAGCCGTCAGCAGGGATGAATTGGTACATGCCACAGCACAGATGACCCTCGAACACATTACACAACTGAAAGAAGCCAGACAAAAAGAGGTCTCATGTTACAAAACCTTCATTTATATGAAACATCTAGAGTAAATACATCTGTAGAGGAAAAGAGCAAATTGGTAGTTGCCAGGGGCTGAGGGGAGAAAGACACAGGATGGGTGTGGAGTGTTCTATTTTTGTTTTTTAAAGATTTATTTATTTTTTATTTATATGAGTACACTGTATCTGTCTTCAGACAGACCAGAAGAAGGCATCAGATCCCATTACAGATGGTTGTGAGCCACCATGTAGTTGCTGGGAACTGAACTCAGGACCTCTGGAAGAGCAGTCAGTGTTCTTAACTGCTGAGCCATCTCTCCAGCCCCTGGAGTGTTCTTTGTGATGATGAAATTGAGGGTAGAGTGGTGGCTCAGCAGTTAAGAACACTGGCTGCAATTCCAGAGGGTCCAGGTTCCTAGCACCCACATGGAGATTCACACAGCCCTAGGGGATTCAACGCCCTCTTCAGACCTTCACAGGCACCATGCAGGCAAAACACCCGTATTCAGAAAACAGAAATAAGTAAATCTTAAAAAGAAAAGAAAATGTCTTGTAACTAAACAGAGATGGTAGTTGTATAATGCTGTGTCTGTGTATATAGAAAATGCCCCTGAACTGTATACTTAAGATTTCATATACTGGGGGGGTGGCACACACCTTCAATCCCAGCACTGGGGAAGCAAAGGCATCTCTGAGTTTGAGACCAGCCTGGTCACAGAGTGAGTTCCAGGACAGCCAGGGCTATAGCTCAAAAAAAAAAAAAAAGAGAGAGAAAGTATGTCCTAAAAACCAAGATAGATAGGTAGATAGATAGATAGATAGATAGATAGATAGATAGATAGATAGATAGGATAGATAGATTGATTGATTTCATGTTATATGGGTGCCACTTCTATAAATAATATGTGTGCAGCTAGATATGGTGGTGCCTGCTTTTACTCTCAGCACTTGGGGAACAGAGGCAGGAGGATCTTTGTGAGTTCAAGGACAGCCTGGTATACATAATGAGAGTTCTAAGCCACCTAGAACTACAGGGTGAATTCTACATTTCCCCCTAGCCTCCCTCAACATCCCCCCCCCCAAAAAAAAAATAAAAGAAAGAAACAAAAAGAAGAAAGAAAATCCAAATCACACAGCAGACAACCCTGTATTTTGTTCTGGGGATGTCTCTGCCAAGATTAATCCAAAGATTTGTTTTATTTGGTTTTTTTTTTTTTTTTTTTTTTTCAAGACAAGCTTTCTCTGTGTAGCCCTGTAGACCAGGCTAGTCTCAAACTCAGAGATCCACCTGCTTCTGCCTCTCAAGTGCTGGGATTGAAGCCATGGGCCACCACCACCTGGCAGTTCAAACCTGAGTTGAAGCAGTTAAACTTGGAATGTAGATACTGTCCTTTGAGATTCACTGTTCTTGTGGGTTCTTCCACTAGTTATTAACACCCTGTGGACCAGTACTACTCCTGACTCACCATTTGGTGACTACATTCCTTTAGTAACCCTGCCCCCTCTCTGAGATGGCTTTCTGCAGCCAAGGCAAGTTCTGAACATACTATGTAACCAAGGATGACCTTAAACTTCTGCTCCTCTGGCCTCCACCTCTCAGGTGTTGCTGTAAGTGCACTGTCACACCTGTTTTAATACAGAGCTGGAGATCAAACCCAGAACTTCTTGGGTGCTGGGAAAGACTTGAATGATGAACTGTATCTCCAATCCCTCTCCCAAATCTCCTTTGGTTCCTTCCCCACCCCCATCCCTACCCCCAGAGAAACCTGACAGTCTACCTCAGCCATACTGATAACACATTGCTTAGCTCTGATGTAATAAGACTAACACTTTATCTCTGCAATCTTCCCCCTGAGAATTCAGAACCTCAGTCTCCTCACGAGAAATACCCAAATTGAATAACCATCTACAAAACCAATACTCACATGTTAGAGTTAGGCTGGGCATGGTGGTGCACACCCATGATCCCATTACTGGAAAGGATGAGGCAGGAGGATGGCCCATGAATTTGAGGCCAGTATGAGATGCATAGAAATACTGTGTTTTTTCTTGCTTTTCACCCATCCCTTGTGTGTGTGTATGTGTGTGTGTGTCCAGAAGACAGTGTCAGATCCCCTGGAACTGGAGCTGCAGGCAGCTCTGAGCTACCTGATGTAGATGCTAGGAACCCATCTTGGGTCCTTCACAAGAGTAGCAAGTGCTCTTAGCTGCTAAGCCACCTCTCTAGTTTTCAATATATAGTATATTGTATATTGTATAACACATATCACATATGCTATATCATATATCATATATTGTATCATATATAATGTTCATTTCATATATTATACATAATGATATATGATATATATTATATGATATACAATATGTGATATGCAATATACCATATATATTACACATTATACATTATACATCATACATCACACATCACACATCATATATCATATATTATATATTACACATATTATTTTAAAAAACCAGTTTTCTCTGTATAGCCCTGGCTGTCCTGGAAATCATTTGTAGGCCAGGCTGGCCTTAAACTCAGAGATCCACCTGGCTCTGCCTTCCAAGTGCTAGGATTAAAGGCATGGGCTACCATGACCTGGCTCTTTATTTATGTATTTATTTTTTACATTTGTTTATTGTATATATGCTTCTGTCACAGTGTTAGTGTGACAATCAAAGGACAACCTATGGGAGTTGGCTCTATCTTTCTATAAAGTGGGACTCATAGATCAAACACCATTCCTCACTGAGCCATTTTACCCATCCTACTTTTTTTTGAGACAGAGTTTCAATAGGGCTTACCAATTCAATTTAGCTAGGCTGGCTGGCCAGGAAATCCCAGGTATCCTTTACTAGTGTTCAGATGCCCTGTGCTGTGATTACAAGTACATGCCACCACCCCTGGACTTTTAATGTGGGTTCTGAGGATTGAATTGAGCTTGCAAGGCAAGCACTTCAGTGACTAAGCCATCTCCCCAGCTCTCTTCTTGTCCATCTTGGTGGCTGCTCTTGATTTGGGGGAGCTCATCCTGTACCTACAGTAGGAGTTTAGTGGCTTCAAAGAAAATGTTGATCAAGTTGAGGTGCCCATTTGTTGTGCAAGGTGGAAAGTACCTGCTGGGCTACAAGCTGACTCTGATGAGCAAAGCACAACAGAGCGGTATGTTATATTGGCCAATCCTGGTGTTCATCATTCCAGTGGTAGTAAAACTGAATTGGGTAAAAGATGTGGAAAATACTAGAGCTTTCTCTCTGGTTACTACTGATTCAGGTGATTCTGTTAGATTACAAGCAAATCAGAACAGACTAGTGCAAAATTTTTCTTTGTATAAAAATAGCTACACCTTGTTTTCAAAATACAAAATGAAACTTAATGTCATAGAAAACAAGGAAAGTCCAACCATTAAACTTATCCAGACCATTAAAAAGTAAGCAGAGGTTAAGATAAATGTAATGTGGTTCACTGGATAGACTCTGGGATCCAAAAAAGGCATTAGGTAAAAATATTAGCCACTCCTGGCTAGGCGTAGTAGCGTTTAAGAGACTGAGGCAGGAGAATCACCAAGTTAGAAGCCAGTGCAGGCTACTTAGTAATACCTTAGCTTAAATAACAACAACAATAACAATGAAAAGCTAAAAACAAACAAAGGAAATAGAGAGTGAGTTATAACAATGTAACAATATTGGCTCATTAGTTACAGTGACTGTAAGATGGCAACATCAGGAGACACTGGGTGGGAAGATGAGAAGTCTCCATACCAACTTCGCAAATTTTCTGTAACTGTTAAAATTATTATTTTAAAAGCCTTTGGACTGCCTGGATGGTTCAGCCAATAAAGGTGCTATCTGTCAAGCTTGACAACCTGAGTCTGATGACCAAATCTTACACGGGGGAAGGAGAGAACCAGCTTGTGCAAATTGTTCAACACGTGAACGTGCACATGCACGCACATACAAATGTAATTTAAAACAGAACAAGACTTACTTATTTCAAAATTTATTTCAAAAATTTGCCCTAAAAATTGTCTTAACTGTTCTATCCTTAGTCACCTGTCGCAGGAGGACCAGTTGGCCCTGGTGGTGTGGGCACAGGAGACAACTGGCCCTACCCCTTGCCAGAGTGGCATGGGGGAACTTCCTGGCTGACAAACTCAGCTACCACCCAAACCCAAATCCTGGACATTGAGTTGGCCCACCCCAACATCTACCCCGACTATGAACTGCTAGGAAAATGTGAAGGGGCTGGTCCTGTAGAGCCAAAGCTACAGGATCTCATGACACAGGGCAACAACAGGATACCTGAGAGGAGTCCCATTGAGGTTCCAGTATTGATGGTGTAGCAGAAGCCAGAGGTCTCGAACCAGACCAATGACTCTGCAACGAACATTTGCAAGTAAAGCTATTTGGGCACAAGGATGTACTGTGTGACACATCACCGCTTCCATGGAAAGATTTCTTTTTTCTTTTTTGAGAGGAGGTTGCAAGGGCAGAATGGATATGGAGAGACTTCAAGATGAGTGGGACCAGGGTGCATGATGTGAAATTCACAAAGAATCAATAAAAAGTTAGAAAGAAAGAGAGAAAGAAAGAAAGAAGGAAAGAAAGAAAGGAAGAGAGAGAGAGAGAGAGAGAGAGAGAGAAAGAAAGAAACAAACAAAGAAACAAAGAAACAAAGAGACAGAAAGAAAGAAGAGGAAAAAGTATAGTCCTAGCTGGCGATTAGCTGGGTGAAGTTCTTGCTTATACTTACAAGGTCCTTGTTTGAATTCCTAGAATTAGAATGAAAATTGTCTTTTAAAATGCATCCTTGAAATTTTCAAAAAGTTAATTATAATGTTGCATTAAACTTTTTCTGTTTGTTGTTTGAGGTAGGGTCTCACTGAATAGCTGTCTAGTAGGTCAGCTGACCTCAAATTCACCGAAAAGCACCCGCCTCTGTCTTCTAAGTGTTGGGATCAAAGGCGTGCCCCACCACACCTGGCTACCTTGTGCTAAGGATTTAAAATGCATGCTTCCCTATGCTTGATCCCTGGCACCGCCGGAAGCAAAAACAAAACAAACCATCTTCTCAAAATTCTTCTCAAAAATTCTTAAATAGGGGCTGGAGAAATGGTTCAGTGACACTGGCTGCTCTTTCTCAGGACCTAGGTCCAATTTCCAGCATCCTCATGGTAGCTTACACGTACCTCCAGTCAAGGAGATCAGAGACCCTCTCTGTGCAGGCAACTACCAGACACTTAAAAAATAACAAATTAAAAATTCTTCACCGGGCAGTGGTGGTGCACGCCTTTAATCCCAGCACTTGGGAGGCAGAGGCAGGCGGATTTCTGAGTTCGAGGCCAGCCTGGTCTACGGAGTGAGTTCCAGGACAGCCATGGTTACACAGAGAAACTCTGTCTCGAAAAAAACAAAACAAACAAACAAACAAAAAAAATTCTTCAACAACTGAGCATGGTGGTGTACACCTTTAATCCCAGCACTCAAGAGGCAGAGGCAAGTAGATTTCTATGAGTTCAAGGCCAGCCTGGTCTGCACAGTGAGTTTCAGGACAGCAGGGGATATACAGTGAAACCATGTCTCACAGACAGGCAGACAGACAGACAGACAATCCTTCCAACAAAGAGGAGAGCAAGGAAACAGAGTGAGACCTCCTGAACAGGTGGGAACATCAGATACCATTCTCCAGGTGCTGACAGTCTCCCAGAGAGGCCTTCCTCCTTCCAAGTCCCCAGATTGCTTCTTTAATAGACCCATGACTGGGGCGTATCCTTGTGGATGCTTTATAGTTCAGTGCAGGAGAGTCTGTGTAAGGATACTGTATCATATTACTCTGCAGAGACTCAGTTTTCCTGACCCCAAATCTTGCCCAGGGCATGTCCAAAAGGAAGCTCAGCCGAGCCACCTCAGTCCTTGCTCAAAAGGGTGTGGCTTCGGCACAGATAGTTAGAATCTTAGTCAACAGCAGAATGATATATCTTAATCTGGCGTGACACCCATGTACCTTCCCACCCACTAACCCTGGGGTCATTTCCTTCTGTTATGCAAGCATTCTGTCATAAGTAGGGACCATGTGATGCTCTGGGCAGTACTTTCCTCAAACACACATGGAGGCCAAGTCTGAATGGTGATGAAGGAAGAAGGTTTGTAAGATACAACTCAAATTTCTCCAATTCTAGCACTGATTAATTTTTTCCTCAGTCCCAATAGCCCTTGATTTCCACCACTGCAAAATAAGGGTGATAATGATGTTTATTTTACTTGAACATTGCAGGATTAGACGAGATGATTTATGTAACATGCTTAGAACATACCTAATGCAAAGAAGTCATCCAAACATGGTGTCTGACTCCCATGGCCAGGTCCCTTCGTCTCTCAGCTTTGGGTTCAGTTAGACTGAGGAGACTGGCCCTGAAAGCATAGGCTGACGTCTTTCTCACTGTGTCCAACTTGCAGACAGATTCCATGGATCCGCCATGGTCTACACCCTGCTCGGTGGACCTCGTAGCTTTTCATGCTGCAGGCCGGCTTTCCATTCTCCTGGTGTGGACTTTTCTGTAATGTCTCTAACTGTAGCAGTGTGGACAAAGCAGCAAGTGCAGTCGTTCTCAGGGATACAGTTCAGCCCTAGATGTCCTATGGGCGGTTGGGGGAGGGGTGTTGGAAGATCTGAATCCCCCCATCCTAGCCAATCCACCCTAAACCTCCTAAGTGTGACAAAGACCAGGAATCTGTCAAATTCTGCCTCATACATCTGCTGCGAATATCTTCATGGAGAAATACCCGATTAAGGAAATATCAGCAACACTCCAGTATTCCATGGTCATCATGAAGACCCACTGTCCTGGGCAGTAAGATGGCCTAGTGGACAAGGACACATGCTGCCAAACCTGACTACCTGGGCTTGATCTGGGAATCCACAGGGTAGACCAAGTTGTTTTCTGACCTCCACATGTGCTGTGACACGTGTGCCCACACACAACAAATGAATGTTTAAAAAATACATAGGTCTTATGATACCACCGTCCAAATCATGCTTACTTCGAAGTGCCTCTAATTTGTAGTTTATGAAGCAAATGTGATTTTTGGAATATAGTTTGATGTTGAAATAAGGGATTTCCACACGTAAGCTCAATTGAATCATCTCACATTCATGGTCTTCATACGAAGTTCTGCCCAACCCTGGTCCAGCCATGCAAATGTGCCTCATGCCTTCTGCTGAGGTTTACATCTGCTTTTGTTGCTGTGGGGTTTTTTTGTTTTTTTTTTGTTTGTTTGTTTTTATTTTTTTGGGGTGTTTTTTTTTTTTTTTTTCTGCTGTGAACTTTGCAAGGATGAGTTCCAAAGGGTTATCTTGGGATGAGTAAGAGAACAAACCTGGTAATGTGAGATGGCCATCAGACAAGCTGACAAGTCAAAGGTCTCAGCTTTGCCCATGACCTAAGAGCTGGCGCTAACACTGGGCCATGACCAGGACCACAGTCAGGTTCTATGAGGACTTTAAATAGGCTCCAGGCTCTTGTCACCAGAGAGCCACAGTCTACCAGAGATGTAGCAGACAGAAATGAGAGAGAGAGAACTGACTAGATCCTGGGGACAAGAGGAGAAAAGGAACCAGCAAAAGTTGTTAGGAGACTGCCGAGGTCTCACACATATCTATATCCAACAGTGCACCATATTTGGCAGGGTCATGTTGGGTGTCTCATTACACAAGTGTGTTGCATTCACCCCAGTGAGAACGTGCCCTTCACCAGGCACATACCTCAAGAGACAATAGTCCCAAGTTGGAGGTGATATGGCCTGGGTTCCTGGAGTCAGTCTGGTGTGCTAGACACTTGGCCCTTTAGTTGAAGAGCTACAGAGAAGCACAAGGGGCACACCCAGAGGGTCGAGGGGAGCCTGGGTGGTCTCAGGGAGGCTATGGCCAGGCATTTTGTGTGACTGTGTATACCAGCAGTACTCTGGCCTCCAGTGCTGCACTTGGCACACAGTAGGGGCCTAGCACACAGTACTTACAGAGCCCACAGATGATAGGATGGATGAAAGATGCCGCCCTGGAGGCTTTCTTGCAGGAAGCATCCTGCCCTGTGGTAGCTGCACATTTTGACTTGACACAGCAGAGCTTTTCAGGGCCAGATAGAGGTGATGTATGGGGGCCGGCGTGAGCCTGGGCTGCAGAGGAATGCTGTGTGCATGCAGAAGACAGCTGAGTGCTGGGAGCTGCATGATTCAGGGTAGGGCGTTGGACTTCAGGAAGGGTGGGGAGACGAGGGAAAGTGCCAGTGAACCCCAGGAGGGGCTGGCCACATCTCTTCCTGTGTCTTCCTGCCTTCCATGGTTTACAGCTTCTGGGCAAAGGCCATAACAGAAGCTCCCAGATAAGTGACAGGTTTGTTTACATCTGCAACATAAACTGCAAAGACTGAAGGAGTTAAAGCTGAAGTGAATTTCTAACTGCCTCAAATGAGTAACACCCCAGCTATTACTCAAAGAAAAAGGGATTTCCTCATATCCCAGCCCTTGGCTTCTTCTTTAGCCTAGAGATGGTATCTGCTGGGGACCTGGCTCACTCTGTTTGGACTCTGTGAACTGGAAGTAGACACGGTCTTTACTGTATCATCCCAGCCCATGGCAGTGAAGGGGCCTGGGTAAGCAAAAGTTCTAGCCAGCGGAACCCCGATATAGGGTAGGAAACAACTCTCTTTTTCTCATAGTGTCTGGTGAGTGTGATTAGTACTGAAGTCGCCTTGATTACCAGGCTGCCAAAAAAGAGAATAATGTAGCCCGGCTAGTCCTCCCTGTGCCTCTGGAGCCTGGCGGCATTGTGGTTTCCCATCCAAGCCTTCTCTGTCAATTCATCTCCCATGGCAGGTTCTCAGCTCAGGGCTAAAGTGAACAATGCAAGAGCCCATGCCCTCAGGAAATACAGATCTCTAATGCCAGCCTCAGAAGCAAAGGCTTGCTATCATGCCAAGCCTTCCAGGTCACAGGGCCACAGGATATGCTAATACTGCCTGATCAGGTTTGCATGGTGACCTCTCAGTCCCCACCCCATGCTCCTCCATGCCAGTCACTGTCCCATCTTTCACAGAATACCCTGGGCCTTCGCTTGCTCTGATATTTCCATCTGAAAGGTTCTTCTTCCATCCAGTGCCAAGCCCTCTCTGGGAAGACTGCCTGCAGGCCCTCCCTGCTCTGGTCTCTCTAAGCTCTCTCATTTACTCCACCCATGGCCAATGAAGTGTGCTCTGTGGAGGGATCCAAAGCACGAAGCCTCAGTCACATTGACCAGCCAGTCCCTGTGAAAGGACAATGAAGGATCTTTCTACCATCCATTCTTCATGGTGACCGGGACTGTGTCTGTCCTGACCACTGCTGCTGACTGAGCCTGCTACAGGGAAGGTACTCAGTTGACTAAGAGACTCTGGGGAAGGAATGTGACTGATAATACCCTGAGGACTGTGGTAAAGGTAGAGGCTTTGCAGGGGGTTTGCACGAAGGTGCGTGCAGTCCAGGGATGAGCCAAGTGTGCACGTGAAGGTGTGTTTAATAAAGCTGTGCAGGAGACGTGAGAGGGAAGTGTGGCGGTGAACTGGACGGGAGTGGGGCAAAGGAGTTCAGGCGAAACCTTAGGGCCTCTCTGCCTGTCTATACAGCTGTAGTTCACCCAAGCCCTCCCTCCTTTATCGCCCTACCTTCCAACAACATGTAAAAGAAGCCTGTGGATATGGGCTAGAAGGCAGCAAGGTAGGAGACAATAACTCTGGCTGAGGCAGATGAGGAATGCCTCTTCCCCAGAGGCTGACACAGGGGTGTTTGAATTGAAGGACACCTGGAATGCATAGCTAGACTCTTGTCTAAAAATTAACACACACACACACACACACACACACACACACACACACACACACACACACACACACACACACGAGAATAAATAGATAGGCTCTGTTTGTCTAGGATCCCTGTCCTCTGTGTAAGTGCCAGCTCTAGCTTCTTCCCTGGCTAAAGCTGTCAGACACAGGAATACAAACATCCAGAGCCTGAGCTGCAGATAAACATGGACTAATTCTTTAGCGTAAGTAAGCTTTGAGCACGCTTATAACAAAAGAGATGCATTACTTATCAAATTCCAGCGTCACAGAACTTGCTGCATTTTCATTGGTTAAACCTTGCAACCCTTACTACACTCCCTCACTTCAGAATCTGTCACTGCTCCTGCCTGGAGCCTCCAAGGAGCCCTTCTGAGGTCCTGGGGTCCCTGAAACATACAAGACTTTAAGCTTCAAGGGACACTGGGGATTGAGCCTTTGCTTCATCCTGTATGTGTGGAGGAGGTTGAGGCCCAGAGGAAGGAGGCATTGACAAGGCCTTGAACACTCCTCAACAAATTAGCCGGAGCTCGGGCCTTGCAGAGACCATAAATAGGGGGCACCTCCAGCTTAGGAATGGAGTAGCTGGCCCAGCCATCACATGTAAGCAAGGTTCTCACTCCTACCCCAGGCTGTCTCCTGGATATCCTCATACCTCCAGGTGAGTCACCCTCACCTACCAGGCTAGAGGTGGCACGAAAAGCACAAGAGGAAGCCCTGGGGCTTTACTGAGTTGTGGGAAGGAGCCAAGAGAGGGTAGTACAGGGAGACAACCCAGCAGCCTTGGTGGGTGGAGCTCCTCAAGAGAGCTACTCTTCAGGACACCTGGAATCAACCAGAATCCACGAAGCAATCCTGGCCTGCAGGGCTCCCTCTTCAAAAGGCTCCTCACTGGACTTGCCCACTCTGTCTTGTTCTGTGTTTCTTCATGTCACTTGACATTATACTATGTGTGGCTTTGCGTCCTGTCAGCCCCAATCACTTGCATATTCCCACCGTCTTCCCCGGGCCATCAAACAGGCCCTGGCACTGGAGGAGGTACTTAATAAACGCTTGCTGAAAGAAGCAGTCTCCCTGAAAGTCACCTTGTGTGGGGCACAGGACCTGGTTTTCCCTCCCTCAGACACGGTCAGGATCCACCAGAAATGGGCATGAGATGGGGCAGTGCACTTGGCAGCTCTGGGTTTAGGACCCCTCCTCTGTTTATACTCCAGTCTGGGTCGGGGCTAAGGAACCTAGCATCACAAGAGAGTGATAGATGAGGCCCCTACAGCTGAGGCCTATTGGCTGCTGCTCCTGAGGACCTGAGTTCCCACCTGCTCCCCCGGTGGACCATACTAAGTGCCCAAGAGTAAGACAGGTATAGATGATTTCCTACTAAGAAGGGAGACCCCTTTTCAAGACCCCACCCCAGATGCCTGTCTGATGGCCCCGGGGGGAGACAATGGGAATGTGCAAGTGACTGGGGCTGACTGGACACAACGCCACACATAGTGTTTTCCTTCTCTTCTCTTTCCTGCCCTCAATAAAGTATCTTGGAGCCCAGGTTAACCTCAAATTCACTATGTAGCTGAGACTTTGAACTTCTGATTCTCCTGCCTCAACGTCTCACATACTGGGTTAACCATATACATTTCTTTCCCTTTCCTCCTTTTTTTTTCTTATTTATTTTTATTTCATGTGCATTAGAGTTTTGCCTGCACGTATGTCTATGTGAGGGTGTCGGATCCTCTGGAACTGGAGTTACAGACAGTTGTGAGTGCTGCCATGTGCGTGCTGGGAATTGAACTCGGGGCCTCTGAAAGAACATCCAGCGCTCTTAACCTCTGAGCCATATCTCCAGCCCTTTTCTTACCCTCGTTCTTGTTTAGTTTGATATCTGCCATTTCACACATGTGAACAGCGCATTCTGATTTCTCTCCCCCAATCCCTCCCCTTACATTCCTATCAACATCGTAATCTTCCAATCTCTTTTCTAGATTCATAACGTTTGGGTTTTGTTTTTGTTTTTGTTTTGTTTTGTTGAGACAGGGTTTTATTGTGTAACCTAGGCTGGCTTCAAACTCCAAGACAATATTTCTTCCTGCGCCTCCTGAATGCTGGAATTATGGTGTATACTACAGTACTTAGTTTGTGCAGCACTGGGGATGGAACTCACGGTTTGTGAACATTTGACGAGAGCTCTCAACTAACCGAGCCACAACCCGAGTGCATGTGTGTTGAGACGCATATTGATTGACTCCATTGCTGGGCCCAGCTTTCCGAGTCAGGAGCAGGGCACTGGCATGGTTCACACAAGAAGAATTTCAATTTGTGGGATCAGAGAGATGCATGGAGCCCAACCTCAGCGCAACACTGATCTGCCTCCTTCTAGCCATGCTGGCCGAGGGCAGAGTACCGTGCCAGGAGCTAAGGGCTCACTCCTTGCTTTCTTGTTGGGCCTCTTGTGTGTTTGCTCAGTGTGCCTCTGGGCCAGGTGACCTAGAGTCTAAACTCTCCAGCTCAGCTCTCTGATGGCTTCCTCTCTTCTTCATGCCCTGACCTTGGTGTTAGGCACTCCTTCCATACTCTAGGGCTTCATTTTCCAGGAGTCCCAAGCCTCCTCTTTGTCTTTGTCAAACCAAGGTTGAGCATGCTCCATCATTCCCTAAGGCCTTAGTTTACTTCCTGTCTATCTTGAGAACCAGTCCAGGTACCTCCTCTAAATGTCTTCTCCCAAGCCAGTGAGATGGCTTAACAGATAAAGGTTGTCGAGCCAGTATGCCAAATACAATCCCCTGGGCCGACTTGGAGGGAAACAAGAACCAATTCCCATGGCTTGTCCTTTGCCCTATACATGAGTGTCACTGCACACATACATGTACACACACACACACATAATATAATAAATAATAGACACATTCTCTCATGATGAAGTCAAAGCTCACTCTTCATCTTTTCTACCCTGCTCCTCTGTCAGTTTCAGCAGGGGCATCCCCACCCAGCTGGCTGCCTGGATCAGAAGCTGCCAAGCCTTTTCTCACTTCTCCGATCTTCTGTGAGTTTTGTCTACTGCTCTCGGTGTCCTGGAACTGTGCACTTTTCGTTTCCCACAGCCTTGTCTGAATTCATGCTTCATCTCTTCCACTTGAACTTGGGAAGCAGACGGCTCCTCAAGCCTCCTCCGTTCACCTCCAACCCATATTCCATGCAGCAGCCAGAGGTGGATCCTGATCCTATCACATCCTTGCTCAAAACCCTTCCATGTCTTACCATGGCCCTGGGAATGCACATTATCTGTCTGCCTGGCATCAGAGGCCCTGCCTGACCTGCATTCCGATGGCCTCAGCTCACCTCACCTGTCTATCCAATGACTACAGAGCAATCTCCCATTGACAACCTTGGCTCAAGATAGTACCTACTCCACAATGCCTCTCTGCTTATCTTTAGCTTTATCTTCTACTTCCAACCATCTGGAGAGTCTTCTTTGGGAGTGAGCTGGGTAAACAAGGTGTGCCAGTGGGTGTGTGTGTATGTGTGTGTGTGTGTGTGTGTGTGTGTGTGTGTGTGTGTTCACAGTGGTTCCTCATAAATGAGATCAGCCTTCTACCTTCAACAGGTCAGTTAAACAGAGAAGTATTAGTGAAAAGCAGAGTAAGAAGGTTCATTTAATGCAGCCACAATCGAAAGATGAGCCAAGAGGTCCCATGAAGCCCAAGTTGATCCTCAGGGTCCTGGCATGAGGTTTAGACTTACACAGAGGAATATGGGTATTCAGAGCTCAAAAGTTCTGTTCAAGGTGAGGTCCTGCCCATCATTGCTTGGGATACACTCTGTCCTTCCTATACGGTGGTTTAACAAATTGTCAGAACTGTGAAATCTCTTCCTGGAAGACACTAGAGCTCATGATTTTCCTTCTCCCAGCATGAGAGTCTTGGGAAAATTTTAAGGTCTTAGGGACTATTATCACAATATCAAGGAGAAAAGCCCCAAAGTCTCTTTAGAATATCTTCATTTTTGTCTGGGTGGTTACAATTTAAGATCGATCATTAAGTTTCTTGAGTGCCAGCCAAATGCACACAGACCCTCCCTCATATGCCCACCTGCAGCCAGAACCTGGGCACCAGCAGGTTCAGAGGGCAGGCACAGCCCATAGGGGATTTCAGGGAACCAGAATGAACAGGGGTGAGGCAGATGGGACATCTAGCTTGAGTGATGAAGACAGATATGAGGTTGGGGGTTCAGATATAAGGGTTTGAGTTTAGTATTTCAGGGGTTCCTTGGCTACTAGGAGAGAGAAGAATCTAGAAGATGAAACTGCAACTCATTGGCTGGCTGCCTGGCAGTTAGCATCTTGCTCAGTCAGCCCTCCAAGAGAGAGCCAACTGAGATCAACAGGAAGAGCTGAGAAGGTGGGAAGGACCTAGGAGTAACAGTCAGAGACAGAAGGGGCAAAGGCTGGTGATGGAGATAGGGGTGGCCATAGCTCCCTCCTGACCCCTGCCTGCTTACAGCCTCTAGCCCTCTGCTTAGGTCTGGCTCAAGACCAGTTACTTTTTCTAGGCAGCATGGTCCAGAGGGAGCAGGGTGGGGAAGGTTGGGGGTCAGGGAGGAGCAGGCTTGAGATTCTACAAGGAGGGCCCCAGCTGCTAAGGATCCTATCCCCTGGGTGGGCACACTACATGCTGAGTCCCCAACAGCCTTTAAACTCCTCTCACTTCCTCTGTCCCTCCCATCCATCTTGGGATCATGTGTCCGTAACCTATTTCATAGCAGAGGGCTGGAGATGTGGCGGTTGCCTACAAAGCCTAGCACTCAGGAGGCTGGTGCAGGAGAATTGTAGCAAGCCCAAAGGCTAGCCTTGACTACAGAGTAACAACCTCTTTCCCCAAAACACAGGAGTGCTGAGGATGTATCTCACTTGGTAGAGTGCTTGCTTAGCTGGGCTCAACCCCGGCACTTCATATAGCTGAGCATGGTGGTTCACCCCTATAATCCCAGCACTTGAGAGCAGAGTCAGGAAGATCAGGAGTTCAAAACCGGCCTCTGCCACAGTGAATTGGCGACACCCATTGGCTATATGAGTCCTATGTCTCCAAATCTCCATACCTACACCCCCTTCTAAAGCAAGGCATGATGGTACATACCTATTCAGGAGGTAGAAACAGAAGGATCAAGGGTTTAGGGTCATTCTTGGCTACACAGTGATTTCAAGACCAGTCTGGGCTACATGCGACACTGTCACAAACAGAATCCTAAGAAAGAAAATAAAGGACTATTCATTGAGCTGGCATTTGGGGGACCCCTGAAAAGGCCCTTCTCCTCTCTGTCATTCTACACTGTCATCCACAGGTCATAGGACCTTGAGTCCAGCTGGGGAGGCCTGAGGTTTAGTGCTAGCTCTGACATGATTGGCTCTCGGGTTCTGCAGATGAGGTATCAAGCCATCAGATCTCCCAGGATCTTTGTTCTGACCTCCCTGATCTCTTTTAACTTTCAAACAGTGTTTCATTTGCCTCTTTGCAGAGAAGCTGAGCATGTCCCAAGCTGGGGAAAGCTGGCTATCTTCACATTCTACCAGTTAGCTCTGAGGGTGACTTCCCAAGCAGTGGTGGGAGAGGCTGGACAGAGGACAGGGATTCTAATTTCACTTCTGGAGCCAAAGCTGGGTCTGGCCTTCTCACTCCTCCAAGACCCCAACTGACCTCACCACCGAGAGGCTGGGAACTGACCCAGGCTGAGCTGAGACGATGGGCTAGGAGGCCCTAAAATTAGCTCCAAGGCAAAGGGAACAGGAGCTGGCCCTGGCTGTAGACTCCCACAGTGCCAGGAATGGAGTCCTCACCCAGCTCAAGGGGAGAGACCAGCCAGACTTCAGCAGGGACTTGTCACCATGCTGGGTGCCAAAAGTCACAGATTCCTATAGGCATAGGTCAAAGGAGCTGGAAGGACAAAAGGGACCCAGGCCAGCTCCTTGGGCTCTGAGCTGGGTCCCAGCCACCAGCCTTTGAAGAGCTTTGGGAAGTACCAGAGAGGATCATCACTATGTATGTCTTCCTGGGACAGGGTTAAGGGGACAGACCTGTCCTCTCAAGGCTGAATTAGATAACCTCAAACCTTAGTACCAACTCCCAAGAGAGTGGGAGAATCAGAGAGTCGGTAAGCTTCTCCTGGGAGTAGGTTGGAGATACCAGTGACCAAAGTCAGGGCTTTACTCCACCCAGGGTAGCAGCTCCACCTGCTCCCTTCTCTGCCCGAGCGAGCGCTTGAGGGGCTTGTGAAAATACAGATTCTGCTGGGCACGAAAGCGCATGTTTACGCTCCCTCCCCCCTCCCCCAGGACAGCCAGGGCTACACAGAGAAACCCTGTCTCAAAAAAAACAAAGAACAAAACAAAACAAAACAAAACAAAAAGTCTAAATCTTTGAACTTTGAAGTTCAAAATCTTTATTGAACACAATGCCTGGATGGGGTATTGAGAATGTTACACCTTTTCTTTCTTTCTTTCTTTCTTTCTTTCTTTCTTTCTTTCTTTCTTTCTTTCTTTCTTTCTTTTTTGATATGGGTTTTGATTTTGCTAAACAAGATCCCACAATCATCTCACCTTGGCCTCCTGAGTGCTGGATTATAGACACGTGCCACAACGTTCGACTACACTTGATATCTTATTTGATTCTCTTAACAACTCCAATGATTAGACAAAACTGAAGCTCAGAGAGCTTAAGTGACTTGCTCAAGGTCACACAGCAGACAGGGCTGGGATATCAACTTGTGCCAGTATCCATCAGCACACCCATCTTGTGATCGTGACCTTGAGAGCACAGCACAGCTAGGTGACCTTGGAGAATGCAGGAGGGAAGCAGAGGTGAGACCTGGGATGGGAGGATGGGTTCAACTGTACGCACAGTGATTCAGAAAACACGCTTGGAGTGTGGGGAGAGGGAGGGTGACACCTTCGGGCTTGAGGCCTCCCTCCGATGGATGGCCAGCTCCTAGTCCTCCTCTGTGAAGTGAAGAAGAAATGTGAGTTTGGGAAGGGTTCCACTCCAGGCCTGCCTGGCACACAGTAGGCCCTCAGGATGTGTGAGCTGGCCTTACCTTCCCCTAGGGGCTTGGGAGTGACTTGTATCCAGGCTGCAGCTGACTCACAGGGTTAAGTAGAGATGTCTGGAGAGGACCAAAGAGAGGTGTTAGGTCCCTGGGAAGCAGACCCTGGCAGATACTCAGAGTCTGGCTCTGCCCCACCCCTTATCCCACCCCTGGCCCTTCCCTCTTGGCCCAGGATGAAGAGGCAACCAGACGAGTGGGCCTAATTTACTACAAAAGCCCTCTGGAAAGTAAACACCCTCCATCTCCCACACCCCACCCCACTACCCAGACCCTACCCTTCTTTGTCAAAGCGCCCTCAGCTACATGAGAAGCATCTTCCTAGTGCCCAATAGACTAGTGCCCTTGGGAACCCAAACTCCACTAAGCTGGGCCATATGTCAGGCCTGGCCTCTGGAAGTCTCTAGTGACTCATGTTCGCTTCCTCCACCTACAGTCATAACTTTGTTCCTGGATCAAGGACATGTCCCTTAAGCTGCTCTCTCTTGGTAATTCCTGAGGGGCAGCTTCACTAGGTGGACCCCGCACGCCTTCCATAGATGTGTGCTGCTAGAATAAAGAGCCTCTCCTATGGGCCTCTGTAAAAAGTGGAAAGGGCAGAGGGGCCATTAGCTTCTCCTGGGACAGAACAGAGGGGCTCTGTAGATCCTTGAGCCCTCTCCAAGCACATGCTGGGCAGTGGAGTCTCTAGCCTCCTGCAGAGAGCTAGATTTCAGAGAATTCACTGAATCTATCTTCTTCACTTACCATATGAGAAGTCTGGGGCTACGAGAAGACCACCACCAGACAGGGTCACCCAGAGAGACACTGAACAGTCTCCTACTGTGTTTCTGAGCCTTCAGGACGCTGTGGAAGGTGGAAAGATGACTTTGGCGCCACCGTGTGGCGTAAAGGAAGAAACGCAGAGCTGGGGAAGCTGTGTTCGTCTCTCAGGATGGGGGCAATTCCTCCACACCAGGACCCTCCTGGGTAATAGGGCCCTGCTCCTTCCAGTTACACAGCTTCTGTCCCCACTGGTTACTCTAATGCAGTGTCTCTCTCCCATACCAGACTAGGAGCTCCTCAAGGGCAAAGCCAGATCTGAATCATCACACCATTTGTAAAGGCATTGTGAAGGTCTGAGGAAGTGATTCAAGCTGAGCTGAATTCAGTATGAATTGGAAGGAAACAGCATGCAATGTGGGCAAAAATTTCTGCCCAAGAATGTTTATTGAATCAATGCTTGTAAAAGCAAGAGTCGTGCTAGTCATTGTTGGAGTGAGCGATGGGGCTCCTTGTGCTGTTTCTCTTGTGTTCAAAATGTTTTGAAACAAAGGGGCGAATAGAAGGCACCAAAGTCCAATGATAGACTCTAAGTGAATTATGCACAGCTGTGCAAAGGAGTGTTTAGAGACATTAAAAATGCTAGAACAGGGTTTAATTTAATACTAAAATTGTTTTTAAAAAGTATTTTAGTTACATTTACTTATTCATATATGTGTGTTTTATTGATATGTATCTATGTGCCATATAATTTGCTCATTTAGTGTATACAATTTAAACCAGGTATGGTGGTCACCATGGTCAGGAGGCTGAGGCAGGAGGATTGCCACAAATTTGATGATAGTTTATGCTACATAATAACTTGGAGGCCATCCTGTGATACACGGTGAAATCCTGTCTCAAGAAAGGATACCTGGGGGTGGGGGTGGGGGTGGGAATTAGGGTGGGGGTGGGGGTGGGGGAGGGAGGGCTGGAGAGATGGCTCAGAGGTTAAGAGCATGGACTGCTCTTCCAGAGGTCCTGAGTTCAATTCCCAGCAACCACATGGTGGCTCATAACCATCTGTAATGGGATCTGGTGCCCTCTTTTGGAATGCAGGCATACATGCAGGTAGAACGCTGTATATACATAATAAATAAATAAATAAATAAATAAATAAATAAATAAATAAATAAAATAAAGTAAATAAAAATTTAAAAAGAAAGGATAATAGAAATAATGAAGTGCATGTGCCAATGATATTTAGTGTGTTCCCCAATGTTTTCCAACTGGCACCACAATTGGTTTATAATATTTTCATCTTCATCAACAACAGTGCATGTCCATTAGTAAACAGCCACTCTTCTATTTCTCCTATCCCACCCCAAACCCTCAATCTGCTTTCTCTCTGTATGGCCTTGTCTATTCTGGATGTTTCCCATAGTCAGAATCAGAATCCTGCAATGTACCCTCTTTTGTGACTAGCTGTTTCTGTTTAGTATAATGTTTTCAGATTCCATCTAGGTCACAGGTAGGACAGAAATAGCAGTGTTTCATTCTTTTCTATGACTAAATAGTACTCCGTGTGCACGCAGGGAGATAGGCTCTTTTGTAGTCTAGACCCTGAGTTCACTGTGTAGCCAAGGGTGGTCCTCTTGCCTATGCCCCCTGCCTGCTGGGATCCCAGCATGCATCACTGCACCTGGCATTATATGACGCTGGTTAATGAAGCAGAGCTCCCTGCACGCTAGGCTAGCACTTTACCGCACTGGGCTACATCCCTAGCCTTGCTTTAACATTTGCTTTTTGAGGGCTATACTGGGGAGGGAGCCAAGGCCTTGAGCACACTATACAAGCATTCTACTGGAGTTTCTTTCCCAGTTCTTGTTTTTTTGAGCCAGGATTTATCAGGGTATCTTATGAAATACATTGGGAAGCTCAGACTGGCTTCAGTTTTTTGTTTTTTGTTTTGGCTTTTTTGTTTGTTTGTTTTTTGTTTTGGTTTTTCGAGACAGGATTTCTCTGTGTAGCCCTGGCTGTCCTGGAACTCACTCTGTAGACCAGGCTGGCCTCGAACTCAGAAATCCGCCTGCCTCTGCCTCCCAATTGCTGGGATTAAAGGTATGCGCCACCACTGCCCGGCTCCGACTGGTTTATAATCCTCCTTCCTCAGCTTCCTGAGTGATAGGATAATAGGTATGTGACACCCAGTTTCACTATCTGTATTTAAATTTTTAAAATTAAATTCTCTATATTATTTTATGTGTGAGGGTGTTTTGTTACGAGTACCTCTTGCATTCCTGATGCCTGCAGAGGCCAGAAGAGGGTGTTTGAGTCCCTGGAACTGCAGTTATAGATGGTGGAGCTGCTATGTAGGAGCTGAGACTTGAACCTGGGTCCTCTGGAAGAAAACCAGTGCTCTTAATCACTGAACTTTTTATTTATCTCTTTGGGTAGTATTCGTACCACTGTGCAACCATAGCTTTATGCTAATTTACACTAATCACCCTGCTTGGATGCATCCTTAAACAGTGAAGTTTTTAACTTTTTGCTTTGATTTGGAAGGGTGGTCTCACTATGTAGTCTCCAGAGTGCTGGGCTGAAGTTTCTAAATTTATGGAAACTGTGCTTATCAGAAGAATTTATCTGAGGAATTGCCGTGCTGCTCCAAAGACAGGCCATTTAGTTTGCCTTTCCCTAGTACGAAAGTTTCATTTTAGCCTGATGTGGTAGTCAATGCTTGTAACCTCATCACTCAAAAGGCTGAGGTAGGAGGATCTGGGCAAGAATGAGGCTAGCCCCGGCTACATAGCAAGACCGTGCCTCAAGACAAAAACAGAAAGGGGCTAGACAGCTCCTTTGGTAGAGAAGCTTTCCAACGCGCACAGAGCCTGAGCTTCAATCCCCAACACCACATAAACTCCATCCTAAAATCCCAGCACTTGAGGGGAAAGGCAGGACAACCAAAAGTTCAAGACCAGCCTCAGCTACATGTTCATAGCCTATGTATGTGGGCAAGGTGCATTTCTCAATGTTTCCACAAGTTATGTTTTGTTTCTTTTTTATTTTAAATATGATGTGGTGTGTGTGTGTGTGTGTGTGTGTGTGTGTGAGAGAGAGAGAGAGAGAGAGAGAGAGAGAGAGAGAGAGAGAGAGAGAGAAGGTGTGTTTTCATGTGGAAATTGATGTCATCCTCAATTGCTCTTCCACTGTGCTCACTGAGGAAGGGTCTCACAATCAGAGGCAAAGCTCGACAGTTTGCCTAATCTTGCTAGTCAGCTTGCTCTGGGTATTTCCTGTCTCTGCCTTCTGGAACTGGAGTTATAGGTGGCTCACTACAGCCACCGAGTGTTTCTGAAGGTTTCTGAGGACCTGAACTCTGGTCCTCACGCTTGAGTGGCAAGCACTTTAACCTCTGAACCATAACCTAGCCCCTTGCCTTGTTTCTCAGATAGGATCTTAAGTAGTCTAGGATGGCCCTGAACTTTCTATACAGTTGATAATGACGTTGAACCTCTGCCTCTATTTCTGGAGTGCTGAGGTTTCACACATGTGCCACTACTCTAGATTTATGCAGTGCTGGGGCTTTGTGCATTTTAGGTAAGCAGTCTACCAACTGCTACACCCAGTCTTTTTAAGTCTCAAACTGCTGAGAAATACTATTGCATTAAAACAAAAACAAACTTGTGTTCAGTTTTAATGTGCACGGGGTTGCATGGTCACTGTGATTGCATGTGAAGATCAGAGGACAATTTTGTGGAGCCAGTTCTTGAAACCTTGGGCAGGTTCCAGGAATCCAACTCAGGCCATTCAGCTTGTGCCGCAAGTGCTTGCTACCCACTGAGCCATCTCACCAGTCCCAACGCTGTATTTTAATAACTCACTTCCAGGAGGGAGGGTATAAACCTTGGTTGTGGTGTTGGCGTTGAATTTGTAGACCAGCGATCCATGGTTCAGCTGTCTTTGGTTTTTAGGGCTGGAGTCTTGGAACCAAATGATCTTTGACAATGTCGAGGCTGTCAGGGAGTAACCGAGCAGTGGGCTACAATCCCACTACACATCAACACTAGGTGTTATCTGGATCCCGAGGCTTCCACTCCTGTAAAGGACAGCATCTCTAATTTATTTATTTACTTATTTATTTATTTGGTTTTTTGAGACAGGGTTTCTCTGTGTAGCCCTGGCTGTCCTGGAACTCACTCTGTAGACCAGGCTGGCCTCGAACTCAGAGATCCGCCTGCCTCTGCCTCCCAAGTGCTGGGATTAAAGGCGTGCGCCACTACTGCCCGGCAGCATCTCTAATTTAATTGAATGGGTTAGGTTCTGCCCCTAAGGCCTTCTGGGAATTTATGCTGTCTGCTTTGGTAGGTGAGAAGAGCCGTAACACTGGAGGCCACACACTTGGTCTTCCCGGGAATTGGGAAGGAAATGGAAAGTAAAATATTGGCCTTAATATATTCCCAAGAGACCAGCTGGCTTGCCCCTCCCCCAGGAATGTCAAGGTAGCTCAGTAGGTAAAGGTGTGTGTCGCCAAGTCTTATGACCTGAGTCCCATCTTCAGGATTCACATGATGGAGAGAAGTGACTCTCATAAGTTGTCCTCTGACCTCCACACATGCTATGTCTCACACACACACACACACACACACACACACACACACACACACACACACGCGCGCGCACACACACACCCTACATAAATTAGTAAATGTAAAAAAAAAAAAAGATGATTCAAATAAAAGATACGTTTATTTTGTTTGATTTTTTTATTTTTTATTTTTTTAAAGATTTGTTTATTTATTTATTTTATATATGAGCACACTGTAGCTGTCTTCAGACACACCAGAAGAGGGCATCGGATCCCATTCCAGATGGTTGTAAGCCACCTTGTGGTTGCTGGGAACTGAATTCAAGACCTATGGAAGAGTAGTCAATGTCCTTAACTGCTGAGCCATCTTGCCAGTCCTATTGTTTGATTTTTTAAAAAAGGGTCTCATGTAGCCATGGATGGACTTGAATTCACTTTGTAGCCAAGGATGAAGGTGAATTTCTGTTCTTCCTACCTCTACCTCCTGAGTGCTGGGCTGGACCTCAGGACCTCACACATCCTAGGTAAACTCTGTCCTGACTGAACTACATCTCCAGCCTCCTAGAATTATATTCTAAACATTTACTCAGTTGCTTGTGAGCTGGTTTCTAGTAGAATTGGTTATTCAGTTGCCCATGCTTCAGACATGGTGTCATCTATATGCTATTTCAATGTATCTACCTACTAAATGCACTATCCACCAGTAACAAAGCAGAACTTTACAAAATGCAAGAGGTCTGCTATCAGGAAAATGACAATTTGAAGAATGGGGAAATACTGGCAAATCATATATCTGAGTGATTTGTGTCTAAAATATGTAAGGAACTATTAGAATTCAATAACAAACAGCAAGTTGGATTTAAATGGACAAAACATCTGATGAGATATTTCCAAATGGCATGGACAGATGGACAACAAACACATGAAGATGCTTGATTCTTGCTAACTAACCATCTGGGAAATGCAATTAAAACCATAATGGAAATCACCCTGTTCCCCCTGAGGATGGCAACAGCTAAGGTTAGGAAGGAAGCCGTGAGCCTAATAGATTCCTGGCCGGCATGTAAAACTGCACAGTTACTATACTGTGAGGGCAGAAAAACCCAGGAGTTCCTCAAACAGTTACCACAGAATGACTGTAAGCCTGAATAGTTTCCCTCCTAGAACGGTTACAAGTCAAAGTCAGCTTGGTTATTCCACACCCCCAGGAGAGATGAAAAGATGATACCAAGATGGGAGAGGTGGTTCTGCCGTTAGGTATGCTTGTCGCTCTTCAAGAGGGCTTGAGTTGACAGCTGCCTGTAACTCCAGCCAGCCTCCAAGGGCACCCATGCACACACAGCAAATGCTTACACGCACATGGCATATGCTTGCACAGACACATATGTATTATTAGAAATAAAATAAATCTTTAAAATGATAATGTCTCCTTCCCCAAAACCAAAACACCAGTCTTTCTTTCTTTCTTTTTTTTTTTTTTTACAAATTTATTTTCTATTATGCATGTGTTTGTGTGTTCAAAAGTGTTCATGGAGTCCAGAAGGAGTTGGATCCTCTGGGACTGGAATGACAGGCAGTTGTGAGACTCGAGATGTGGGTGCTGGAAACTGAACTCAGATCCCTTGCCAGAGCACTGTTTGCTCTTGTCTGCTGGTTTAGTTCTCCAGCCCCAGGAACATCAGTGTTTCCGGTGACATTACTCATGATAGTAAAAAAGGAAAGTGGACATAACCCAAATATCCGTGCACTAATGAACAACTGAACAAAAAGTTAGTATATCCAGGCGATAGGCCATTACATGTCCTGAAAGAGAATGAAGTACTGATATGTGGTATGAAACAGATGGGTTCTGACGCTGTGCGGTGAGGCACCAGAGAGCCCATTGGCATGCGGTTCTAACAATGATCTAACACTGGATGTGGTGATGACTCTGTATGACTGGATTTTTTAAAGCAGTGATAGCCAGACATGGTGCAACACAGCTGTTGTCCCGGCTGCTAGAAAGCTGGGCAAGGGAACTGAATGAGCCGAGGATATTTATTCATTTGCTGACGTTCAGACAAGGCCTTAGGTAGCTCAAGATGGCTCTCAGCTTCTGATTCTATTTCACTTCCCAGATGCTGGGGTTACGGGTACAGAGCAGCCGGGTCTGGAATCCTAGGCCTTAAGTGTACTAGGCGAACATATAATAATAGCAAGACCTTGTCTCAAATAACCTTGTTTCAAACAAGCAAACCAGACCTGTAATCCCAGCTACAGGTGTGTGTGTGTGTGTGTGTGTGTGTGTGTGTGTGTGTCTGAAGCAGCCTGTCTTGGTTACAGGATGAGTTCATGGCTACTTTGAGTAATTAGCAAGAACCTCTCTCAAAACAGCAACCCAGGTTGTCAGCCCTGCTGGCAAGCACACCTGCTAAGCTGTCTTCGGACCCCCCCCCTTTTTTTTTTTTAAAGAAATACAACCAATCCTCAGTGTACATGGAGGACTAGTTCTAGGTACCCACATGGAGAGCCGTTCAAGTCTCTGCTAAGAACTGCCATAGTGTGTGCACACAGCTGTGCATGTTCCCCTGTAGACTGCAAATCATCTCCAGGTTATGTGTGACACCTAATGCAATGCAAATAGAAGCCACATTGCATTGTCTAGGGAATAATGGCGAGAAGGAGGACGGGCAGAATCATCTGCATATTGAGCATCTAAAGAAGGGGTGGGGCTGAGTCTGTGAACGCAGAACTGAAAATCTGGATGAATGATTAACACCATAATACCAGCAGCAGGGAAACTAAGGTGTAGGGTGACAGATTATATATATAATTTTTTCTATTTTTATGAATTTTCTTCAGTGAACAGAGGAAAATGAGAGGTAAAAGAAAAAGCCCATGTATGGGGCTGGAGAGATGGTTTAGTGGCTAAGAGTATTTGCTGCTCTTGCAGAGGACCCAGGTTCTCCTGGCCTCTGAGGGCACCTGCAAGCACATGACGTACGTACTGAGAAGCAGGTATGCATCCGCACATAAGATTTATAAAGCTCAGTGTCAGTTTAGTGGGAGAAAAAAGTAAGTTACTGTTTAAAAAAAGAGAAGAGAGCCAGGTGGTGGTGGCCCATGCCTTTAATCCCAGCACCTGGGAGGCAGAGGCAAGCAGATCTCTGTGATTTCGAGGCCAGCCTGGTCTATAGAGTGAGTTCCAGGACATCTAGGGCTACACAGAGAAACTCTGTTTTGAAAACAACAGCAACAAAAGGAGGAGGAGGAGGAAGAGGAGAAGGAGGGGGAAGAGGGGGAAGAAAGAGAAGAGGAGAGATGTGCAAAGTGGTTTGATTCTTAGCACCACAGATACAAAAGTAAAATCAAAGCAGCCACATTTACACTCACAGTCCCTTCTTCATGCTTAACAGATGCATATGTTTGAGTATCTGTGTGACTCTTGTATGTTATCTGGCTTACTTGCATTTGTGAGCATGGGTGCATGTGTCCTTGCACTTGCAGGGAGGCCAGAGGAGAACGCAGGAGAATGTCCTAAGTCTTTCCAGACAGGGTCTCTCACTGATCAGCAAGCCCCAGGGATCCTTTTGCTTCTACCTCTCAGCACCCTAGGGTTATAAGCTGTCCAAATTCAGGTGTTTTGTCCACGTGACATAAGCTGGAGTTATCTGGGAAGAGGAATCCTAGTTGAAAAAATGCCTCCATCCTATTGTCTGTAGGCAATTAATGATTGACATGGGATGTCCCAGCCAACTGGGCAGTGCCACTCCTGGGCAAATGAGCATCGGTGGTATAAGAAAGCAGGCTGAGCAAGCTCGTGAGGAGCAAGCCAGGAAGCAACATTTCTTTGTGGTCTCTGCTTTAGTTCCTGCCCCAACTTCTTTCCAATGATGTGCTGTAAGCTGTAAAGATAACAGAACCCATCTGTGGTGGGAGGCCTGTGCCTGGGCCACCAGGGTCCTATAGCCAAGCAGCGCCTGGAGAAAGTTACTCTCTCAGGCCCTCAGGACACAGAGACTGAGGAGGAAAAGTCAGGGACAGCAACCTTCCGGTTTTCATCTGTGGCGGCAGACCTGTGCCTGGGCCACCAGGGTTCAATAACCAAGTAGTGCCAGGAGAAAGCTACCCTCCCAGGAGCGTGGAAAATCTGTGACTGGGGTTAAGATGAGCACCACTGCTCACCGGGACCCAGCTGGAACCTGGAGGACACAGGGACTTAGGTAAAGTTGGGCATAGGAACCTTCTGGTTTCCATCTGTGGCAGGAGCCCTTTGCCTGGGCTACCAGGGTTCCATAGCCAGGCAGCGCCAGGAGAAAGTTACCCTCCCAGGAGCGTGGAAAAGCCATGAGTGGGGATAAGACAAGCACCACTGCTCACCGGGACCAGGAGAGAGCTGGTTTCCCAGGAGTGCTGACCCACCTTCGAGCATAGGCAAAACCACCACTTCTATTCAAACTCACTGGATCAAGAGGGACCCTTGCAGAGCCATCAGGACACAGGAACCAAGGGACTGCTGGGGACAAGATCCTTCTGGTTTCTGTCTGTACCCCAGAGCTGACCCTGTGCCACAGCACTCCAAACCCAAATACCTCTCAGAGAGAGCTGGTCTTTAAGGAATATTGATATAGAGGCCTGTAGGAGGGACAAGACACAGCCAGACAGAGTAAGATCAGCTAACATCAGAGTTAACAAGATGGCAAAAGGCAAGGGCAAGAACATAAGGAACAGAAACCAAGGCTACTTGGCATCATCAGAACCCAGCTCTCCCACCACAGCAAGCTCTGAATACCCCAACACACCAGAAAAGCAAAACTCAGATTTAAAATCATTTCTCATGATGGTGATAGAAAACTTTAAGAAATAAATAAATAACGTCCTTAAAGAAATACAAGAGAACACAGGTAAACAGCTAGAAACCCTTAAAGAGGAAACACAAAAATCCATTAAAGAATTACAGGAAAACGCAATCAAACAGGCAGAATTACAGGAAAACACAATCAAACAGACGAAGGAAATGAACAAAACTATCCAGGAGCTAAAAATAAAAATAGAAACAATAAAGAAATCACAAAGGGAGACAACCCTGGAGTTCGAAAACCTAGGAAAGAGAGCAGGAGTCATAGATGCAAGCAAAACCAACAGAATACAAGAGATAGAAGAGAGAATCTCAGAGGCAGAAAATACCATAGAAAACATTGACACAGCAGTCAAAGAAAATGCAAAATGCAAAAAGCTCCTAACTCAAAACATCCAGGAAATCCAGGACACAATGAGAAGACCAAACCTAAG
>CM052703.1:92758692-92825249 GCA_028551405.1 Uromys caudimaculatus | reverse complement strand
CAGGTGACAGCAGCTGCTGGCAAGGATGTGGAGAAAGAGGAACACTCCTCCATTGTTGGTGGGATTGCAAGCTGGTACAACCACTCTGGAAATCAGTTTTGCGGACCCTCAGAAAAATGGACATAATACTACCTGAGGACCCAGCTATACCACTCCTGGGCATATACCCAAAAGATGCTCCAACATGTAATAAAGACACATGCTCTACTATGTTCATAGCAGCCATATTTATAATAGCCAGAAGCTGGAAACAACCCAGATGTCCCTCATCAGAGGAATGGATACAGAAAATGTGGTACATCTACACACTGGAGTACTACTCAGCTATTAAAAACAATGACTTAATGAAATTTGCAGGCAAATGGATGGAACTTGAAAGTATGTATGTTTTTCAAGACAGGGTTTTTCTTGTGTAGTCCTGGCTGTCCTAGAACTGATTCTGTAGACCAGGGCCTCAAACTCAGAGATACTCCTGCCTCTACCTCCCTTGTGCTGGGATTAAAGGCATGCGCTGCCGCCGCCGCCGCCACCACCACCACCACCACCACCTCCCAGTTCTGGATACCAATTTTTTAAAAAAGCAGATGATTGAACAAATGAAGAAATCAATTGCTCCAGTAGATACACAGCTATTGCAGTAAAAGTTCACTCATTGATTTGTTGCACGGTGGCTGGGTACGTAGAAATGAACATGCTGGCTGACTGGAGCTGAGGTGGATAAGAGTTAGACCCTTGCTTCTGCTCTGGGCTCTTTTCCTACTCCTTTTTCTTGCATCTTTCTTTTCCTGCCTGTCATCAAAGTTTTATTTTCCAATACAAGGTCTTCTCATTTTACCTAGGCTAATCTGGAACTGCCAACTCAAGCAGCCCCTCTCTGCCTCAGCCTCCTGAGAAACTAGGTATGTGCACCACCATACTCCAACTTAACAATTTTTTTTTTGATGGGTATGGAAAAGACTGCAGGTTAAAGATTTCTTTTACATAATTGAGCTTTTATTTTAAGTGACCTGAATGCCAGGCATGTGCTCTCAGGGACAGCAGGAGAGCCAGAACAGATGGGATACCTGAATTTAGCACCTTGGCCTAGGGAGTAGGACTGATGGTCACAGCTAGCTCTGGGCTTGTCTGGCCCAGAGCCCACATCACATCTGAGCTCTGTCCTGGTAGCAAAAAAAAAAAAAAAATAAAAAATAAAAAAATAAAAAAAATGCCATCACCTTTGTGAGAAAGTAGAGGTTGCCTGTTTAGTAAGAAAATCTCCCTCTTCTGCCCAGAGTATCTTCTCAAGCATCTTTCTAAATTTCCACCGATAGAATCATGCTTTTTACACACAGCTGAAAAACTGTTAAGCTGGGGAATTCCAACCTCTTCTTCAGAGTGCCTTGCATTTGACGCAGGTGCATTTCCTGGTAGAAGGCAACAGAAGTCAGAGGAGATGCATTGATACCGCTCCAAGCAGCCAGACTCATCACTGTTAGGCTATTAGTTCTGGGAGGTAAGAATTGCAGAAGACTTTAAAAATATCTTCTTCTTATTTCTTAATTGTGTGTGTGTGTGTGTGTGTGTGTTGCATGTGAATGTAGTTCCCATAGAGACCAGAAGAGGAAATTGGATCCTGCAAAACAGGAGGTACAGGCAATTTTGAGTACTGGAGCAGGAGTTAGGGTTAGTTGTGAGTTGCCTGACAAGAATGTGTGTGTGTGTGGGGGGGGGCTCAAACTCTGATCCCCTGAAAAAGCAGGACAGGCTCTTAACAGATGAGCTCTCTCTCTCTCTCTCTCTCTCTCTCTCTCTCTCTCTGCCTTAAGAATGATTTAGATTTAGATTTTGGGCTCTTGCACCAGACTAAAAACAGGTTGTATGTTTGCATGACTGTTCCAATCTGTGTTTTCCTGAGTTGCATTCCTAATTAGTCTCAAATCAGTGTAATTTTCTTTTTCAGTAGTGGGGATCACATTCAGAGTGGTGTGTGAAAATGCCAGGCATGTGCCCCACCACTGAGCTATACCAACAAGCACTAATTTTCTTCATTCTGGAGTAAGTTGATAAAAACAAAACCTTCCAGGTGCATATTTTAAAACTCAGCACTCGGGTGGCAAAGACAAGCAGATCTCGGTGAGTTCAAGGCCAGCCTATTCTACATAGAAAGTTCCAGGCCAGCCAGGACTACATAATAAAACCCAAACAGCAAACAAACACCCAAAACAAAAGGCCCTAAGCAGAATGCAGTGGTTTCTAGCCATAATGCCAGCACTTTTTCAGAAGCAGGAAAATAGAGTTAGTGAGCACCGGCTACATAAGGAGAACCTACATCAAGAAAATAAAATAATACAAAACGTTTACAAAAAAGGGGTGGTACTAAAAGTAAAATAAAACTAACTTGTAATCTGAGATGGAAGCTAGCAGCCAGACTTACTAAGCATGCCAATAGCAACTGACTCTTTCTCTATTTAACCCTAAACAAAAGAAGTAACTTAAAATAACCTGGATGTTAACTAACTAGCTATTTTTCTATTTGTTTCCTGTATGTTTTCTTTCTGCTTTCTTCAAGCCTTTTGCTCTCTATAAAGCTAGGCTTGGGCTGCAGCTAGTGTGCTTGCCTGGCACTTGGTTCAGCACTACTGAAAAACTGAACTAGAAAGCTAACCTTTTCTATTTAGCTTATTGTATATCCTGATTCTAGAATTAAAAAATAAAACCAATTAATATGTGTAAAAGTTGTTGTCATTAAAATTCTTTTTACATTGATTGTTTATTGTATGTGTGTGGGTCACATGTGAAATGGTCAGAGAAAACCAGGCAGTGGTGGCGCACGCCTTTAATCCCAGCACTTGGGAGGCAGAGGCAGGTGGATTTCTGAGTTTGAGGCCAGCCTGGTCTATAGAGTGAGTTCCAGGACAGCTAGGGCTACACAGAGAAACCCTGTCTTGAAAAAAACCAGAAAAAAAAAAAAAAAAAAAAAAAGAAATGGTCAGAGAACCAACCTGTAGTCAGTTCTCTCCTTCCACCTTCTTGTAAACTCAGGTTGTCAGTCCTGGGAACAGGCATCCTTACTGGGAATGGCTTGAGCTTTTGAAACTTCAAAGTCTACCCCAACACCTCCCAATCCTTCCCAAACAGTTCCACCAACTGGGGCTGGAGAAATGACTCAGCAGTTAAAAGCACTTGTTCTTGCAGAGGACCCAGGTTTGATTCCAGCATGCACATGGCAGCTTACAACTATATATATTGGGATCCAATGTCCTCTCCTGGTGTGCAAACATATTTGCAGAAAACAAATAAATCTTAATGAAAAGGAATAAATACTTGAGTCAATGGAGGCCTTTCACATTCAAACCACCAGAGCCCCAGAGATGAACTCAGGTCATCAAGCTTGTGCGGAGAAAGCGTTACCCACTTTGCCCTCTGGCTGGCCCCCATTGGATGGAGTTCTTTAGTGCTATCTTGTGTTGTGGCTGTGGGCAAGAGGTTATGATTCTGAAGATGCCAAGTAGAAGGGGAACTTAACAAACAGCTGAGGATTCCTGGGAATCTAGACTCCCTCCCTCTTTCCTCATGTTGCCTGTCTGAGGAAAAAGAGGGTAACATACTCACTGATCTCCTTTGTTCTGCCTCACTTCCTGGAGCCACAGAAATGATGTATTTGAGAACTATAAGTAACAAGTATGGTCACTTCACTAGCTTAAGGTACAAATTATGGTCACATTCTCCACCCCTCATTAATTGCTTGAGGTTCCAGAGATCTTATCAGCTGGGCAATCTGGCCCTAGGGAGGCTTTCTCTTCTACCCCAGAGGAGTGTTCAAACCACCCAAGGGCTCCGTCAAGCACCAGGCCTCCTCTTCAGGGCTCAGAGCACTAGTGGTCAAATCCAAGTTCACAGTCTTATTTTTTTATTTGAGACAGATTCACCATGTAGCCTTGCTGGCATGGAGCTAAATATTGTGAACTAAGCTGGTCTTGAATTTGTGGGCCTCCTCTTGCCCAGCCTTCCCAAGTGAAGGGATCGAAGGTGAGTGTCTCCACAGACCACTTACTTCCTTGTGCTCTTACAACTTGTTTTGTTTTTGTTTTTTGTTTGTTTGGTTGGTTGGTTGGCTTCTTTCTTCCCCTTTCTTTCTTTCTTTCTTTCTTTCTTTCTTTCTTTCTTTCTTTCTTTCTTTCTTTCTTTCTTTCTTTCTTTTTTCCTTCCTTCCTTCCTTCCTTCCTTCCTTCCTTCCTTCCTTCCTTCTTTCCTTCCTTCCTTTCTTTCTTTCTTTCTTTCTTTCTTTCTTTCTTTCTTTCTTTCTTTCTTTCTTTCTTTCTTTCTTTCTTTCTTTCTTTCTCAAGACAGGGTTTCTCCATGTAGCCCCAGCTGTCCTGGGTCTCACTCTGTAGACCAGGCTGGTCTCAAACTCAGAGATTTGCCTGCCTCTGCCTCCCAAGCATTGGGATTAAGGGTGTGAGCCACCACTGCCCTGTTGGCTTTGGGTCTTCAATCTATTGTTGAGTCTAAAATGCATTCCTACAGGTGAGTTCTCCTTATATAACTAGGGACAATTTTTTTCTTTTGTCCTTCTTCTTTTAGATTTATTTATTCTGTTTCATGTGTTTTGTCTGCATGTATGTAAGTGCATCATGTACATGCCTGGTTCCCATGAAAACCAGAAATGGTCATTGGATTTCCTGGGACTAGAGTTAGGAATGGTTTTGAACCACAGTGTGGATGTTGGGAACCAAACCTGGGTCCTCTGCAAGAACTATAAGTGCTCTTAATGGCCGAGCCATCTCTCCAACCCCCAGAGACTCTTTCTTGATGACCATTTAGGAAGGGGTCATCTGATGGAGTCTAATTACGTGGAGGCTCCCAGGGATACGGCTATGCCTTTCTCACACGCAGGAGAAGCTTCTGTGTCTCCTGCTTCTGTGTCTTCTGCTTCTGTGTCTCCTGCTTCTGTGTCTCCTGCTTCTGTGTCTCCTGCTTCTGTGTCTCCTGCTTCTGTGTCTCCTGCTTCTGTGTCTCCTGCAACCACAGCACTACCTTCCTCTGTAGTTTCAGTGTTCCATTGGATGGTGGAGAGGCCTTTGCCAGGCCCATAGTGCTTTGTTTTGTTCTCTCAGGGTCTGTTTACACTTGATAACCTCAAGCGGCTGCCAAAGCAGAGATGGCCTCCTCCAATGTGACTTGTGTCCTCAAAGACAAAGGACAAGAAACTTTTTGCCCCTGTTATGGTTGCCCCCTTCCAGGTTAATTCTCCAGAAAAGAAGGGGCTTCAGAAACCATTTGAAGGGTTTCTACCTTGTGCCAATTTGCCTCAGAAGGTTCTCGGGGACATCTGTGTGAGACAGGGAAAGGGAGGCCTAGCAAGTGTCCTTACATATACATGTATGCCCTGCATGCGCACTTCAGCCTCTGGATACCTTTCCAAGTCCCTTTGCCTGCAGTCAGCAGGAGACTTTGGGTAACATTGCCTCTGATAAAAAGATTTGGGTGCTAGCAAAATATATTTAAAAACAAATCAAAACACACCTCAAAACAGACCAGGACATCTGTTATTTCAGGGCTGGGCAGGCTAAGGCAGGAGGATTAAAACAAGTTTGAGGCCAGCCTGAGCTACACAGTATGCTCCAGACTTGCTTGGACTACAGAAGAATGAGACCCTGTCTCAAGCAAAACAAAACAAAGGGGGTCAGCAAGATGGCTCTGTGAGTAAAGGTCCTTGCTGCCAAGCTTGGCAGCCTAAGTTCAATCTCTACAGTTGACATGGTAGAAGGAGAGAATTAGCTTCCTCAAGCTGTCTTCTGACCTCTACACTCATGCCACGGTACTCCATAGCATGTGCTGCACCCTGCCCCACCCCACCAATACAGAAAACAAAATA
The DNA here is from genome assembly GCA_028551405.1 of Uromys caudimaculatus. Classification (NCBI taxonomy): domain Eukaryota; kingdom Metazoa; phylum Chordata; class Mammalia; order Rodentia; family Muridae; genus Uromys; species Uromys caudimaculatus. The sequence goes on along the minus strand of CM052703.1, from coordinate 92,819,389 downwards.
AAACCCTGAAACATACTGAGACTAAACATAACGAGAAACTGCTTCCCACCCACTCGGGCAACTGTTTTGTCTTTTGGTGTGAAATAACAAGTATTGCCAAAAATGTTGAGAAATTAGACACTGTACCGTTGGTGGGAAGTGGAAGCTGGTGCTGCTGCCGTGCAAGGCAGTTCCGTGGCCCCCGGAAAGCTGTGCATAGTTCACATCATCTGACGGTTTCGTTTCTAGGGATAAAGCCAAAAGAACTGGGGAATCAGAGGGACACCGGTACACCATGTGTAGCTCGGTTACTCAGTAGCTGAAAGGTGTGGGTACCTTCCACCAGCTACCAGCAGATGAGTGGATAAGCCAAGCCACGTACAGCCGAAGAGTAGAGGACTTTCTAATCATTAACAATGAATGAGACAAGATGGCTCAGAGGGTAAAGGTGCTTGCCTCACAAGTCTGACAGTCTGAGTTCAGTCCCTAGAACTCACATGGTATAAGGAGAGAACCAACTTCTACAAGTTGCTCTCTGACCGCCACATACATGTAGTACACACACACACACACACACACACACACACACACACACACAAAATGTAAAAGGATTAATTTCTGATCAGTGCTACAGTACAAAGGACTCTTGAAAACATTAGAGTAAGTGAAACAAACTAGGCATGAAAGGAAAATATGCTATGATCCCACTTATATGATGATAAATAAAAAATTACAGGGAACCATTGTTTAAATCTAAGTTTCTGTGCTAGGCCCCAAAAGACTATGGAATGGAGTTACTTTTTCTAAAGTCTTAGTCACCGAAGCTGAAACTAAGTTGTTTATGTGACTTTCTGTTTATACAACAAATAAGGAATCTGAACTAACTAGATAGTAAACAGTTTCTGCAAGGAAAGTTACAGTCTCTCCTTGGTTTTACCTCCACTCAGCCTTTTCTGTCGATAAAACCAACCTCTTTTGCTTGACTCATTGGAATGTTTTGTAAAGTGCACCGGATTCTAGAATCTACTTTCAACTAATTAATTAATTGATTAATTAATTAATCAATTAATTAATTCATGTATCCCAGGTTGGCTCAAACTTCTGATCCCCTTGCTTCTACCCCGAGAGTGCTGGGTACAGGGCACCATGCCTCTCTATGTGGGTTACTTGGCCTTTTTAGGCTTCAAATGGGGCGTCTGCAATTTCTAGGGAAGTGTTCCACCATTATGCTACTTCTTAGTCTTTTTCTTACTTTTTAATTTGAGAAGAGTCTTAGTAAGTTACCCAAGGTTGTTTTTTAACTAACTCTGTAGCCCAGGTAGATCATAAACTTGTGATCGTCCCTCCTCCATTTCTAGATAGGATTACAGGCCGGCTCTACGAGGCACTTATTTACTTATTTATTTAGACAAGGTCTCATACTGTAGCCAGGCTAGCCTGGAATTTTATTCTGTAGCTTAGGCTGGCCTTGAACTCACAGCAATCGTCTTACCTCCACCTTTCAAGTACTGGGATTATAGGCATGTCTTAATAGGGCCTTTAAATTAAATGTTCATTTCCTCCTTCGACAATGAGGTACTTAGAACAGGCAAATCATCAAGATAAAATGTACAATAAGAGGATACCAGGGACTAGGGAAGGAGACGGGAAGTTCCTAGTTAATGATTACAGAGTCTCTGGAAATGGATCAGGTTGACAGTTAGATAACATTGTCAGTATACTCAATGGCCATAAATTCTGTATTTAAAATGTTCAATTTTATGTCATATGTATTTTACCACATGCTTACAAAAACTGAGGCACTTTTTGCAGAGATTTGGCAGCCTGCTGGGGTGGGCAGGGGGAGCCTCTTTTCAGTTTTATCAGCTTCTGTGGGCAGAGGGTTTATTTTTGATCTATGGCTATGAGATAAGACAGTGTGGGAAGTATACCCAGCCCTCACACACAGGGACATCCTCTTCCATTTCATCCTGCCAGAGATGGTCCTGGCCAGAGGCTCCAAGGGATTAGAGTCTTCACTTTGCTCTAGTGTACGGATAGAGAAACTGAGGCTACCTCTGCCCTGGAAGCAGGCCATGTTCGACTGGGCAGAGTATCTTCAGGAGGAAATGACCTATGAGTTCTTTGTTTTGAAGCTTCTTCAACTGGATTAAGGTGGAGATGGGTCACTGAAAGCTAGGATGGTTCCACACATACATAGGTGAAGATGAAGCCATGTCCGCCTAGGTTTGGTGGGGACAGTCACCCATCCCAAAGCATTTCCCTACACTCTATGACATCCTAGCCTGGCCTCATACTTCATATTATGATCACTCCCCCAGCCCATGTCCTCAGGAGACTTTTAGGGGACAGAATAATAAGATAACCGACAGGCCAGAACATAAAGTTCCCAGATTAGTTTATCTCACCAGCAAACTGTCACGTGGAGGCAAAGCTTTCTGCAGGCTCTGGTGAATATTGAAGTCGGAGGAGGGATCCAGGTCTGGAGGCTCTGGCAGGAGAGAAACTTCCTCCTCTCTCCCGTGCTCTTCAGGCTTGAAATCCCCTGGGCAAGCAACAGAGCTTCAAACTTTCCCAGAGAAAAGAGAGAGAGAGTTAATAGAACTCCATATCCAACCCCAAAGGCAAACAGCAAGTTTCCTCTCCAGCAGGTCAGATGGAAAAGGCCTGAGGGCCAGAGTTAATGCAGGCAAATCTGACTCCAGGCTGAGCTCAGACCCGGACCCATTTCAAGGATTTGTTCAATTAAAGTCTAAGAGATCCTCTCTATACACTCTAGCAAGGGCATTAGGGAATGGGGAGAGGGGGGAAAGCAAGTGGCCATGGAACAATGACAGTGGCTCAGTGGAAGGACAGACCAAGCTCATGAAAGGGTGGGTGGGAGGGGGAGCACCTTCATAGAAGCAGGGGGGAGGGGAGCGGATGGGGAGGTTGCAGAGGGGAAACCAGGAAGGGGGGATAACATTTGAAATGTAAATAAATAAAATAACTAATTAAAAAGAAAGGAAGGAAGGAAGGAAGGAAGGAAGGAAGGAAGGAAGGAAGGAAGGAAGGAAGGAAGGAAAGCTGTCAATTGAGTAAAGGGCCTCTCTCTGCTTAGGATGGCAGATCTGGGAGGGCTTCTCAACAGAGGAACTCTTAATTTGAAGTCTAGGCTACCACTGGGCATCGGCAGGCCCAAGGGTGGGAGTGAAGGATTGTGGGAATGAGAATGAAGATGGTAGGAATGAAGGAGGTAGTCCTGGCACTGCCAAAGTCTCCTGCTTCATGAGCACCCAGCGTTAACCAGGACGGAGACGGGGAGAGTGGCTTTGAGTCCTTGGTGTTGAGTTGGTGTTGGATATTTCATCAGTATACTTCAGAGGGCAACACTGGGCTCTGTCCTGCCGGGAGCTCAGGATGCTGAGCTGCACCATCCCTGAGGGCTGGGCTGGTCCTTACTCGCAATGCCCAGCTCAGTGGCTTTCTTCCTGATGATCCGAACCTTTTTTTCTTCACACCTGGCAGATACCTGTCCTCCTGGAGACATCACTTTCCTGCCTTTAGTTCCCCATGACAGCATCCGGGGCAGCTGGGGGGACCCAAGGAGCATGTGGGAAAATGCCTCAATTACAATTTGTAATCTTAGTGTATTGGAACCAGAAGGGGCTGTAGGTTTTGTCTAACTCAATTTTCTATTTTACAATGAAGAATCTCAGACCCAGACCAGTTCAGTGAGTTGGGAACAGTCCTCATATCAGGACCTTGCATGGAAGAAGCAATCACTTTGGCTAGAACAGGAAGTCTCAAACTTGATGAGTTTCAGTGTGAGATGCTGCCAGGCAGTTATCTTAGGAGATGGCCCCAGCTTGCTGATAAGGCTGGATATGGGTGTTGAAAAGAAGAAACTTCTTGGTAAGACACGCTGCATTTAGCCAGAATGTTTTATTAATTTGCTTAGATCATCATTATAATATTAGTAGCAAATATAATAATTTAGGTAGAAAAGTCACAGAAATCACAAATAAGGCAGGGAACTTTACCTAGAGAGATGTTTGAAAAATCTTAGGCAGGAAGGACAGAGAAGAGACCCAGGGACAGACCAGGTCTAACCTGAAGATGCAGTTGTGCTACAGAGCTATGGCAGGGTGGGGTGGGGGGTGCACCCATGCCCTTTGCCCATCCAACACTCCAGTCCTCTCCCTTTGCTATACAAACATGGGGGTATCCTTCCCATACTTTCGATCACATGGGGACCTGCAGATTCCAGATAGCTCAAAGTCCACCTGGGCTAGAGAAGTCCCTTCCCCTGGCCTAGAGAAGCCCCTTATAGGACTTGGGTTCTTGTCTGTATTGTGATGGAGTGGACTTACCTGGAGGAGTTTGTGGGGATAAAAATAGGGGACGGGTACAAGGACAACAGTTCTTTTTGGTAACCACTGCAAACTAGGCATGTTTTCTGGTAGATGGGTGTGGAAAGGGGCCATGTCACCCTTTATTCCACTGTTCACTCCCTTCCCCCTTCTCTTGATGCCTTTTTGAGACAGGGTCTCATTATGTTGCTTAGGTTTACCTTCAACTACCTCTGTAGCTCAGGCTAGCCTCAAACGTGGCGTTCCTGCTTCAGCCTCCCACTTGGCTACTCCACCTCTGAAATGTCCTGTTTCAGAAACATATAAGAGGAAAAGGCTGGGGTCTGAAAAGGACTGGTAATCACTCCACAGTTTAGCCCAGGGGTGCCCTCAGCTGGAAGTTGGATTTTCCTCTCTAGATTGTTATCTGATTCTTGTGGAAGTCCTGAGAGTTACTCCAGATACAACTTCCTTCTCTCCCACAGTGATCTCAGGATACTGGCATTTTCATTTCACCATTACTCACAAACAATTGGAAGATAACTCCTTACATTTATATGTCCCTGGGGTCCAGTAGTTTATCTAAACCAGAGAAGGTACCTAATAGCTGCCTGAGCAAATCAGTGAAGAGCAAGCACTCTGGATAGGTCTATCTGGACCATGTTATAGGTCTGCACTCGAATACCCAAAAGGAAGCAGGATCCAGTGAAAATCAAGGGGACAAGCTTGCATACAGCAAGCCTGAGCAGGGTCTTGGGAAAAGTCAGGCCAGCTGATCTCAGTGAAGAAAACAGGGCTCAGGCCACTTCTTTTGGTTTGCTTTCTGCTGTCCTCCTTGCTTTTCTGGCTCAGCAACGCCCAGGATTCTGGGCATGTCTGGCCTTCTAAAAATACCCAGGCTGCCCAGAGCCTCCCAGATGTCTGAGCGCTGAGTCTGTGATTTCCCTGCCTGTAATGGGTCAGCCCAGACAGACATGGGCAGCCTGGGGTGGCTCAAGCCACTTCCTCTGCCTCCCACCCACCAGCCCACCAGGAGCTTGGCCCCACCTCTCTACCCTTGCAAAGCAAAGGAGGCCAGACCCCATAGACTGCTGACTCCAGTTCTTCCTTGGGAAAGTCGAGAAACCTAATCTTCAAAGACCTGTCCAAGGACCTCCCTACCCACTCCCCAGCACCCAGGCTACAACTGCTGGTGCCTCTCTTCTGTATGGTGCCTGGAGACCTGGCTTTGAGTCCAGTCTGACTACCGAGGTGTACTGGCTAGTTTTGTGCATCAACTTGACACAAGCTGGAGTTATCACAGAGAAAAGAGTTTCAGTTGAAAAAATGCCTCCATGAGATCCATCGGTAAGGCATTTTCTCAATTAGTGATCAAGGGGGGGAGGGCCCCTTGTGAGTGGTACCATCTGTGGGCTGGTAGTCTTGGGCTCTATAAGAAAGCAGGCTGAGCAAGCCAGGAGAAGCAAGCAAGCCAGTAAGCAGCATTCCTCCATGGCCTCTGCATCAGCTCCTGCTCCTTGACCTGCTTGAGTTCCAGTACTGACTTCCTTTGGTGATGAACAGCAGCATGGAAGTGTAAGCTCAATAAACCTTTTCCTCCCCAACTTGCATCTTGGTCATGATGTTTGTGCAGGAATAGAAACCCTGATGAAGACACTAGCTTATCAATTGGAAGCTTCCAACAGCAGAGACCAGAGGATCCCTGAGTCTCTAAGGCACTTGAAAAGTATCCTACCCAATGGTCACACCTGTCAGTGGAGATTAGTAGATAGAGCCCCACTGGGAGACAGAAGCTTTGCATTTTAGCCCAGGGTCAGCTGCCATGACACTGTGCCTTCACCAATTCTTGCCATCCTGAAACAATGAGCTGGCACCCACTCTGCTGGGAGTTCCTATCCTCTTCTGCTCCGTGATGTGGGAGAAGGGCACACCCTCCTGATTGCATCCGGTTCTATGTTCTTAGCTTTTCAATCCTAAACATCCCTCCCCAGCAACACCCCTGCTCCAGCCTAGTTCTACAAATGAGATCGATTTTGCCTCTGGCTCCAGATGCCAAGGGTGAACAGCCCCTCCCTCCTAATTCATAATGACCTTGAGTAAGGAAGGCGTTGGCTTTTGGGGAGTTGCAGTTTCATTGCCTCTAAATTGGAGAAATGAGCCAGGCAAGGTAGCACACATCTATAATCACAGCACCGAGGAAGGAGGCGTGTGGTGAGTTTGAGGTTATCCTGGACTACATAGCACGTAGCAGGTCAGCCAGTGTTATAGAGCAAGACCCTGTTTCAAAAAATTCCGTGTGGTGACTCACGCCTTGAATTCCAGCCCTAAGGAGACAGAGACAGGCAGATCTCTACAAGTTTGGGGACAGACTGGTTTACATTGTGATTGCCAGGCCCACCAGGACTAAATAGTGAGACTCTCTCATAACATAATTAATAAATCAATTAATTTTAAAAGGTGGAGAAATGGCCTGGGGATGTAGCCCCGTGGTAGGAAATGTGCCTGGCATGTTTGAGAGTTCCTAGGTTTAAGCTACAATCCAAAAGCAACACTGTAAGGCAGAACAAAACAATAAAGTATTAAAAATGCTGTGGCTCAGTAGTAGGACACTTGCCCAGCATGTGAAAGCCCTAGCATTTGGTCCCCAACATGGCCAGTATTCATTTGAATATTTGATGTAGTTGAAAGGAGATAAGATGTCATATCTTAGGTTATGGTCATTGCCTACAGAAAGACTTCCATGGGGCTGGCAAGATGGCTCAGCTAGCAAAAGGCACTTGCTGTACAAAACTGAGGACCCAAGTTCAATCCCCTGGACCCACAAGAAAGTAGAAGAACAGAACTGACTCCATGGAACTGTTTTCTGAACTCCACACGTGTGCCGCAGTCTACACTGGATAGTCAATGTCTTTCTATGCATCCATCCTCTTTCAGGAGAGGAGAACCAGGTAGCTCCAGGACCAAACATAGGCTCTACATAGATAAATACTCGGGAGAGTTGTTAGCTGATAAAACCTGAGGGAAAGGCAAAGAATTATATAGAAATCAGGCCACCTGAGTCAGAACGGTTGCATTAACTGGGATATTAAGTTGGGATATTCTTGCCCCTCCCCCACTTCTCCACTTGGTGACTTAATGTTCCAAGATCCCAGGCATGGGTCGCATGTGCTTCCCCGAGAAATCTCAGTTACCATACACACCACTGTAGGTTTTATTTCCTTTACTTTGTTTTACTTTATTTTTTGAGACAGGGTCTTACTATGTAGTTTTGGCTGTCTTTAAACTCACTATATAGACCAGGTTGGCCTGCCACTACCTCCCAAGTCCTGGGAGGTGCCACTTAATTCTTTTCACAGGGTCTTACTCTGTAGTTAAAACTAGTTTATAACTCATTATGTATCTCAGGCTGGCTTTGAGCTCATGGAAATCTTGTAGCCTTTTACAGGCACAACCTTGAGAGTACTGGGGTTATAAGCATGAACCACCCTATCTGTCTCTGTGGGGTTCTTTACGGATCTCTCTCTCCTCAGATGATGAGTTTCCCAAAGGGAAGAGCCTGTTGAATTTCAGAGAGTAAATACTGTATGCCTCTAGCATTAGTCCAATAAAGGATCTAGAGGGGAATGGGGCTGTGTGCAAGCCTGCGTGTGTGTGTGTGTGTGTGTGTGTGTGTGTGTGTGTGTGTGTGTGTGCTCGAGAGCACATGCATTGTATTTTGACAGGCTCTCTAGCTGGTCCATCCAATTAGATATATGTAGCCAAGGAAAGACCTTGGACTTCTGATCCCCCTGATTGCCCTCCAGAGTACTGAGATTACAAAGTGTATATCCTTTCCTTGTTTATGCAGTTTTGGGGATTGAACCCAGAGCTTTGTGCATGTTAGGCAAGCATTCTGTCAACTGAGCCACATCCCCTGTTGAGACTGCCTGATCTTTAATGCCTTCCCTATCCTGGGGATGATAAGTTAGGAAGAAAAATGAGTTAGAGAAATGGAGAAGCCAGCCACCATCCTCCTTCCAGTGGCACCTCACAGGTGTATGTGGATAAACTGTGTGCTGGTGAGAACTGGTCAAAAGTAGTCCTTGTGTCTGGACTCCTCTCTGCTGAAGAACCCAGACCCCAAGCACAAAAGGCTTCTGGATATCCCAAAGATGGTACTCAGCCTAGGTGGGAACCCACTCATGCTAGGTTACATTTCCATCTTCTTTGATTAAGCCTTGGTAATTAGTTTCAGAACATTTTAGAGGTTAACTGGTTTAACTGGTAGCCAGTGTCATGGGGCTGCTGCAGGGAGGCAGGTAGGTGTGCATCAGGGCAGCAGAGAAGAGGCTCCCTGCCTCCCTGGTAAAAGGGAAATAGAAAAATAAAACAATTATGCCATGCGTGTGCCCATGGGATCACATAGCATGAACCCATGAGTTTGAGACCAGTCTGCAAAAATAGTGAAACCCTGTCCAAAAACAATAAAAAATGTAGGCTGGTGCATCTTGGTGGTAGAGAGTTACTTTAACATTGCTGAGCATCTGTGAGACCCCAGGTTTAATTCTGATACTATAAAGACAACAAGAACACACATACTCTTTCTCTCTATATCTTTCTCTGTATGTCTTAACGTACACAAAAGCACTTTTAGAGGATCATTGTTTGAGATCATATATTTAAGATCAGGCTTCCTTATAAAATGCACAGGGAACATCACTGCCTTTCCACCTGAGCCAATCCCTTTCTAAGCCAGGATCTCTCCATCTTTAAAATGAACAGGTTCTACCAGGATTAGGGGGCTCACGATTTTCTGGGTATTTCTTCTGTCTCTAATTATACAGGTGAACTGAAGTTTCATCAAGGTCAAGACCCTACTCTCCAGAGATTGAGGCAAATAGACTTCCTGCCTCAAGCACACAAGGTTTTCTCTTGTCCTTAGGGAGTCCAGAACTGATGCTGACTGGCCTGAGCCTCCAGGAGGAACAAGACCATCTGGGAGCTGGCACACGCAGAGGCCCACAGCTTGCTTGCTGCCTAGAGAAGAGGTGGAAAGGAAGCCTGGTTCAGAGTGAAACGGAAGTGCCTGGGCTCTGACAATTGCTCTTTCGTAGTCTCTGCAGCCAGGAGGGAAGTAAAACTGTTGGGGATCTGCAGCTTTGGCCCTGAAAGTTCATGGGGCAGCAACAGGTAAGGAGAAGGCCTGGTACAGGCTTGCTCTCTGGTCTTGGTCCTGGTCAGGGGTTATCTTTGGAAAGTAAGCTGGCTCAAAGATTCATGAGGACAATAAAAGAAAAAGCTATGAAATAGGTTCATGACGGGCAACTCTCAATGCTTCCCTGAGCCCAGGCACTTCTATTTTAAGAAATGAGGCTTGGCTAAGTTCACCCCTACAGTAAGGATTTCTGGAATCGTGGGCAATGGGGATAAAGGGGTAATTTGTTTATAAGGAGTCTGGCCCCTGTAACCTTGTTGACAGTGGACTCAGCATTGTGGAGGATGTTAGGGGGAGATGGGGTAATCATGATTTTCGCTATGTGAACTGGGAAGGGGTCCTCTCAGGGGAAGAGCCAGGGATGGTGCAGTGACTTGCCCAAGGTCACATAGCTAATCAGTTGCTCAGGTGGGACCTGAGTTTGAAAAGAAAGAGGAACTGAGAAGAGGAATAAGGTTAGACCTGGGAGGACAAATTCTGAGTTAAGGAAAGGAGAACACCCATACAGAAGCAGTGGCTTTGACAAGCCTGCTGGCTTACACCTGTAACCCAGCACCTACAGGGCTCAGGCAAAGGGTAGGTTGTGAGTATGAAGCCAGCTTGGGCTGCAGTGTGAGTTCCAGGTTAGTGTGGCCTTCAGAATGAGACCTTGTCTCAAAACAAAACACAACAAAACAAAAACTAACAAAGTCTTATTATTTTAGTTTCTGAGCCAGTTTTACAATGTAGCTCTGGCAGGCCTTAAACTCAGAGATCTGCCTGCCTCTGTATTAGTGTTGGGATCCAAAGGCAGGCAACAGCACCCAGCTATGGGCAAATTGTTAATTAAGGAGGATGGCTTTGAACTGGCATTTAAGGGAAAATGGGAGCTTAGCCTGCAGAGAAAAGGGGGAAAGGTGCTGAAGGCAAGGGGAACAGAATATGCAGAAGTTATTAAAAAGTGTGAAGTTGCTAAGGCAGTCTGGCAGTGTTGGACAACGGATGCCTACGGTGTGATCGGCACAACAAATGCCCTTGAGAGGTGAGGATGCCTAGCTGGCTGGTGCCAACCAATAAGCTTGCCCTTGGCTGCCACCTTGGCACCCAAGATAGACCTTACAGTGAAGAGTGGGTAGTGGAGCGGGCAGGAAGAAGCACTCTAAAATTTATCCTTGACTGCGCCTCTTCCTGTAGATGAGGGAATTATCTACCAACTTCAAGCAAGTCCTTTGAGAACCAAAATAAATGGAAAATCCTGGCTCTTAGGTGGAAGTTTTTGTAGGCTTTGTAAAGTTGTAACTAGATCATAGCAGTTGCCTTATTCTAAAAGATACTTGAAATATGCCACCAAGAACTATTTGAAGAATAGGCTTCAAAAAGGCTCAAAGTATAGGTGCGGTGATCCCACACAGACCTGGGAGGTCAAGGCAGGAGGATTAGGAGTTCAAAGTTATTTTTGGTTACACAGTGAATTGGAAACCAGCCTGGGCTACTTGAGTTCTTGTTGTAAAAAACCATAAAACAAATCCAAAATAAACTGAAAAACGAATAATCTGATTGGCTGTGTATAGTTGCTAACAGTATAGACAGTTACATGTTATATTGCTTTTCAAATTAATCAGGATAAATATAAGGTAATGAGCATTGAAAGTTATTTATCTGGTATATTTTGAATGAGTTCTTGAAAAAAAAATTGTGGACAATAACAAAAAACAAAATCCCCAAAACATTGGGCTTAATTTGGAAAAAATGGGGTACATTTAAGCAGAGGAGTCCAAGGGCAGGCAGCTTGATCTAGGTAGGTAGGAAGGCAGAGGACAGAGTATGCAGTTGAGGTCAGGCAGGAGTAACTGCAAAGAGGCCTTGACAAGAGAGCTGGGGGTGTCAGGGCCCACCCCTGTTGAGAAAATGAAACACACAAAGGTGCGGAGGAAATGAACATTGAAAAGTAGGCGCTCCTGTGGCTTTGGTCTGGGCAGATGTGGTTAGCAAGGGAAGTGAAAGGGGCTGAGTGACTGGAAGCCCAGTTTTGAGGGAGAAGGACAGCTTGTGAGGGTGTTGGAGGCCCGTCTCTGGCCAGGAGTCCTACTCCAGGGTGGGATATCTTAAGGGGCTATACTTTGAGGAAAGCCAAGGGGCTATGGGAAGCATCATATCCTTGCCCTCAGTGTCCCATTTCCTTCTGCCAAGCCTTTGCTCTGTCTTCTGATATGAGTGTCCCCTGCCACTTTTCCAGCACCCTAGGTTTCTGCCAGGCCCTGCTAGGCCCTGCGTGACTGCCTAAAGCTCCTGGTCCTTGGTTTCCTGCTGCTTCCTGCTCAGTTGCTTGAGCAGGTAAATGTCCAGGCCTGGAGGCACGCTTTGTTCTGTGCCTTTCATCAGCAGCTGGGCCCTTGCCACAGTGCTCCAACTCATTGACTCTGCCCACAAGAGGGTTTTCAAGTGACAGATAAACCAGAATCAGATCCTGTGGTTCCCTAGAAATGCTAGCCCTATTTATGATGGCCCCGAAGTAGAAATAGTGGAGAGGCTGCTCACTTGGCTTAACATTCTGAGGAAAGTCTTGACGCGGCTGATCTAAATGGCAGACTCAGGTGGAGGATTTTTTTTTTTTTTTTTTTTTTTTTTTTAAGATTTATTTATTTCATGTATGTGAGTACACTGTCACTGTCTTCAGACGCACCAGAAGAGGGTATCAGATCCCCATTACAGATGGTTGTGAGCCACCATATGATTGCTGGGAATTGAACTCAGGACCTCTGGAAGAGCAGTCAGTGCTCTTAACCTCTGAGCCATCTCTTCAGCCCCAGGTGGAGGATCTTGTGTCTGCCTGCAAGAGATTTCAGTGAAAAAATAAGCATACTGAAGTGTGCATAGGCTAAAGGGACAGCTGAGAGGGTGGTATGTCATCATCAAGAGGCCAACAACTGTGAAAACTTTATATATATATATATATGTGTGTGTGTGTGTGTGTGTGTAATCTTTTATCTTTTTACAGTCCAGTCATTACCCCCCCCCTTGTTGGTCCTCCCACAGTTCCACATTCCATTCCTCCTCCCCCTGTCTCCAAGAGGATGTCCCCACACATACATCCCTCCCCCTACCAGGCCTCCCCACTCCCTGGGGCCTCAAGTCTCTCGAGGGTTAGGCGCATCTTCTCTCATTGAGGCCAGACCAGGCAGTCCTCTGCTGTATATGTGTCAGGGGCCTCACCAGACCGACAGCATATGCTGCCTGGTTGGTTGCTCAGTGTCTGAGAGATCTCAGGGGTCCGGTTTAGTTGAGACTGCTGGTCTTCCTTTGGGGTCATCCTCTTCCTCAGCTTCTTCCAGCCTTTCCTTAATTCAACCACAGGGGACCCTGACTTCAGTCCATTGTTTGAGTGTAAGTATCTGTGTCTAAGTCAGCTGCTTGTTGGGCCTCTCAGAGGACAGCCATGCCAGACTCCCGTCTGTAAGCCTTGGAGCCTCCTTTTGAGCAACTGTGGAAACTCTTACCTTAGGTCTGGAAGGGCTTACTCAGTAATCCTATTACTGGAACCTAGGAAGAGGCAGTGCTGCCTAGCAGGATGGTGCTCCAACAGGGAGGAGTAGGAAAACATGGCAACCCCTCTCTGCTCTGATCCTCAAGCCCCTCATTGTTCCAACCAACTCAAGTGGAAGCTGGCAAGGAGACCTGGAGGCACAGCCTCTAGGGGTCAACCTCCTGAGACATAGGACAGGGATGGAGGGGAATGTTGAATTACCTCCAAAGGTACCCAAAAGACTGTCACTCAGGCGGAGTGCCCTGGGGCCTTGATGCACTCACTTTCCTGGGATCAACACTGACTTAGAGAAGATTTTTCTGCTGCCCCAGAGAAGAAAGTCTTAGAAAGCACTGTGTCCCTTGATATTAAGGAACTCAAGACTATGGCTGGAGACACACACAGTTCAGTGATAAAACATTTACCTAACCAGCACAAGGTTCTGGGTTTGATCCCCAGCAATGAAAACAAAACAAAACAAAACAAAAACAAAACCCAAACTGGAGCCTGGCAATAGCCATTTAGTTCTCCTGCCTATACCTACATCTACAGAGACTGAGCTCTGAGGACCACACCCGTGCCAAGGGCCTAGGGAGGTACAATCAGCACACTGGAGGGGCTGTGACAGGGTATTTCAGGGGCTCCAGTATCTTGTGTATATAGTTACGGCCACAAAGCAAAAGCAGTGGGGTCAGAAGTCAGACCAATCTGAAAACTCAGTTGACTTCAGCTGTAGCTAAGACCCCAGACAAATGCTCAGTGTGCAGAGAGGACGGGCATGGGCAGTGTGAGTCAGCCCGAGGCCTCTTGTACTTTCATCTTTTTTTAAACAAAAATACATCTTTTTCTTTTTTTTAATTGAAAATAGATTTTTTCATATAATATATTCTAATCAAGGTTTGCCCTCTCCCAACTCCTTTCATAACCTCCCCATTTACCCAAATCCACACCCTTTCTTCCTCTTTCTCATTAGAGAACAAACAGGCATCTAAAATAATAATAATGGCCAGGCAGTGATGGCGCACGCCTTTAATCCCAGCACTCAGGAGGCAGAGGCAGGTGGATCTCTGTGAGTTTGAGGCCAGCCTGGTCTACAGAGTGAGTTCCAGGACAGTCAGGGCTACACAGAGAAACCCTGTTTTGAACCCCTCCCTCAAAATAATAATAACAATAAAAACACAACAATCGAACCAGAATAGGACAAAACAAAAATTCAAAGAAAAAGCACATAAAACACATATAGACGCAGGGATCCACACATTTACACACAGAGAAGGCATGAAATTGGAAACCATGATATACAAACAAAAGACCTGTAAGGTAAGAAAAAAATGCCCAAAGTGTTATGAGCCAAAAACTTCCAAAAATACCATTGAGTATTTTGTATCAGCCATCTACTGCTGGGCATGGGGCTTGCTGTTAAGTGTGGTTTGTATACCCACGGAGAGTCCATTGGAGAAAATTAATTTTTCTTTAGTGAGTGGTTATCAGTCAGGGAGAATTTCTGGGTTATGGATGGAAACTGTTTATTTCCCCTCTCAGTGCTAGGACCCCACTTGGTTTAGATCTGTGCAGACCCTGTGCAGCTTAAGGAAATATTTTATGTGTGGGTGTTTTGCCTGCATGTGTGTTTGTGCACTACTTGTGTGCTTGGTGTATGAGGTGGCCAGAAGAGGAACTAGAATTACAGATGGTTGTGAGCCACCATATGGATTCTGGGAATTGAACCCAGGTCCTCTGGAAAAACAGCCAGTGCTCTTAATCACTGAGCCAACTCTCCAGCCCAGGGTCTCATTCTTCTGACCCATTGTGTCCTCTCCTTATAGGCCACCCACTCATAAACTAACGACTTCTGGGAGGAGTTACTGAAGGTCACAGTCCCTGTGCAGCAGACAGGGCCACACAGGAGTAAACTGGCTGTGTCGTCTGGCCTCCAGGCACAGCCTCCCTTTAGCCTGTTGAACTGGGCCTATTTCTATGACCTGGGGACCCATGTTTAGTGTTCTACCTATTCCACCCTTGGTCAGCTTCCAAGTGTCAGGCCTTCAAATCTATCCATCCAGCATGCCTTCCAGGTACATTGTCATTGGTTTTATCGATAGAGACAAATGTTATAGAGGCCTCTGGGTTTGGGGAGAAGGAGGCACTGATAGTACAGGAAAGGCAGCCAGAACATGTAACTATAACACAGTACGTACCCTAAAGAGTCATTGCTTGTTCTGTTCTGAGTCAGGTCTTCCTGTGTAGCAGAATGGCTTTGAAATCAGTATCTGGAACTCACCATATAGGTTAGGC
The DNA here is from genome assembly GCA_028551405.1 of Uromys caudimaculatus. Classification (NCBI taxonomy): domain Eukaryota; kingdom Metazoa; phylum Chordata; class Mammalia; order Rodentia; family Muridae; genus Uromys; species Uromys caudimaculatus. Next base: position 92,804,088 of record CM052703.1, on the reverse strand, counting down.
TGGCCTTGAACTTATGGTGAACCTCTTGCCGCTGCCTGTTGATGGCTGGAGTTACAGACATGTGCTATCACATTCCCCCAACCCTAACAGAATCTTATGTAATCCAGGCTGGCTTCAAATTCACTGTGCAGCTGAGGATGACTGATTTCCTGGTCTGTAGTGAGAACTCTGGAATTTTGGTTTCTTTAAAAAACACAGAAATATTATAAGAAAGTGTTTTCATTTTAATCCCAGGTGTGGGGATATAGGGTTGCTTTGGGCTGTCCGCAGCAGCTGACTGATATGCCTAGTGCTCAAGCAGAGGTATGATTTTGCCAGCTGCAGATAGTTTCTGTGATTGTGTGACACTTGGACTTCTGGGCACTCTTTAGAGGGTATATAAATGCTAGGGCCCCAATAGCCATGGTTGGTGGTCATTCAGGGGGGTTGGTTGCAGTTTTGTTAGTAACCATGCTCAAAGAAACAAAAGAAAGAAATTAGATTCAGGATCCTTTCTCTCTCTCTTTCTCTCTTTGTCTGTCTCTGTCTGTCTGTCTCTCTCTCTTTGCCCCTCTCTCTCCTTTCTCTACTGTCTAGTGAACGGGGAGTGGGGGGACTGGCAGGGAGAAAAAGGGTGGGAAAAAGAAGAACCCAAAAGTAGCAAAGACCAGCTATCCTGATCCTCTTTCATCCACCTCCTAAGCCCTAGACAGGTATCTACTCCCATGCCTGGCTTCAAGGGCCAGTGCTTTTTAAGTTTTAGGCCAAACAACCAAGAAGGGGACCTGTAAAGAGTTCACTAGTTAGGACTGTCCTGCTGGCTCAGGCCCATTCAGCCTAGCATTTTTCTTTCACTGCTCCTCTGTTTTGCGTACCACGATCTTAAGCATCAAGGCCTGCTTTCAATGCAGCCTCTGAGTTCCTTCCTTTACAAAGTTAGTCTTTCCTCACTGGGAACTCATATAGCATTGTATGTTGGAATTTCTCAGATTTAGACCTTGCCTGTCTGTCTACATCCGGAGCTCCTGAACACTATAGGGTCAGTCTCCATTTGCTCAATTAAACTTGGTGCCTAGTTCCCATGAGGAGGAAGCTGGGTGCATCCAGCAACTCAGATGGAGTATTTAACCCCGGAACACAGGAGCAGGACCATCTGGCAGCCCTGCTTCTTACTAATTCTATTTTCTCAGTCGAGTTACTTAACTCCATCCTTAACATCAAGATAATGGAAGTTGAGAGAATCAGTGGGGTGAACACATCAAAGCCTTCAGAGTTGTGTCTGGTGCCCCCCAAGCATCCAGAAAACGTTAGCTATTATTATGACAGCTGTTGTTAGGAGCTAGCTGGGTGTGCTTATAAACAAATCCTTATACCCCAGCAAACTAGTACTGATACACACACTGACTCAACAGTCTCATTTTTATATGGAAGAGGGTGAGCAACTGTAACCTATTTTAGAGATGGATAGGACCCCAAGGAAGTCCAGGGCATTCATTCACATGACAAGAGCTATTTTCCCAGTATCTGTCACTGCCTCTCCTCCCACATCAAATTACTGCACTGAACTGGGATGTAACTCAGTACAGTAGATAGGGTGCTTGACTGGTATGCAGGAGGTCCTGGGCTCAATCTCCAGTGTGGAACAAATTATGTATGCTGGTGCCTGCATGTAATCCCAACACTTGGGAAGCAGAGGAAGAAGTACCAGAAGTTCAAGGTTATCTTTGGCTGAATATCAAGCTTGAGGATAGCCTGGAATACAGGAAACTTTTTCAAAGGAAAAAAAAATTTACTCTATCTTACGAGAGGGTTAAACAGCGTTTCCTACATGGTTTTCATCCTCGGCAAATCTGTCCAAGTGTTTGGATTATGAGATAAAAGATGTGTTTTGCCAGGTTCCAAGTGCAGATGCGATGTTTTAGGGGGATACTATCATCCAGTGGCAGATTAGCATAGCACACACTGGCCTTGTTAATTGAGGACACATCCCAGTATGCCACTTAGGGACTGAGCCCTTAGGCAAATTACTTATCAATGCCTCATCTATAAAATGGGGCTAATGACAGTACCTACCTCAGAGATGTTGTGAGAATTAAATTAGGTATCTGGGTGAAGTGTTTGGAATAGAGTCTGCCACATGTAGCTATTATGAGGCATGGCTAGTATCAATATACTGAGTGTAGACAAGCATCAGACAGAAGGTGTGTGTGTGTGTGTGTGTCTGTCTCTCTCTCTCTCTCTCTCTCTCTCTCTCTCTCTCTCTCTCTCTCTCTCAGTGTGTGTCTGTATTGTCAGATTTGACGCTTCTCACCCCAGGATTGGCTCTGCTTACATTGTGGGCAGCATCTGTCTTGTGGGGAGCCTGCCACCTGCTCTTTCCCTCTGGAAGAGTTTTCCGGAGCCAGGGAATTCCCTTCCATGGCGACTGACAGCCACTCCAGGCATTCTGATGCCAGATGCTCGGCCCACAACAGCACAGTGAGAATTAAACCTGGACTTAGTGGTCCAAGCTGGCCTAGGAAGTCAGGCAGGCTTAGAAATTGGGGCTATCTACCTAGAAAGGGTGGAGGTGGAGGGGCTGCGAAGGCTGAGGGTGGTGCTGCAGACAGGGGAAGGGCGGGTGCCCAGGGAGGGAGCACAGGCAGGATGCCAGGGTGTCTGCCAGCCTCCAGGACGCTCATTTTGGCTCCCCACCCTCCAGTAGGCAGCAGGGAGCAGGAAAGCTTGTTTTGTTTAGACGTTAACTGGGCAGGCTGTGGGAAAATAGGCAGGCAGGCTTCCTAAGCTGAAAAGGGCCTACTTCTTTCACAAGGCAGCTCAGATAGTTGACAGTGCTGCTGCTCCCCCATCTTGCTGTCACTATCCCACAATTCCATCCTTCTCCTTAGGTCCCTGCCTGACTCTTCACGGTCAACCTGAGGGGCGCCCTCTTCACAGAAGGGTCATAGACTGGTACCATTCTATGCTTCCCAGGCTGGGCCTTGGAAAAGCTTCTTAGTGGAACCCTAGTGCTACAGATGAAGAAACTAGCTAAGGAAAAATCAGAGACTTCCCGGGGGCCCACAGTAAGAGAGAGGCAGGCCTAGGACTCTAGTGAGGCTTAATCTTCCCTCATGGGAATTAAAAAAAAAAACCAAACAACCTTTTAAAAGATTTATTTCTTATTATTTTTATTTTAAGACATGTCCTTTCTTAACTCTGGCTGTCCTGGAACTCACTTGTAAATCAGCCTGGCCTTGAACTCACAGAGACCCATCTGCTGCCTTTGAGTGCTGGGATAAAAGAGGTAGTCCATTATTGCCTGGGGTGTGTAGCCTAGAGACCTGCCTGCTGCTGCCTCCTGTGTGCTGGGACTAAAGGTGTGCACCATCACGATCATAAAAATAACCATTTAATACTTATGTGCATGACTATTTTGTCTGAGACCAATTTTGTTCTTGGTGCCTGCAGGGGCTAGAAGAGGGTGTTGGATACCCTGGAATTGGAATTATAGATGGTTTGTAAGCCACCATGTGGGTGCTGGGAACTGAACCTGGGTCCTCTACAAGAGCAGTCAGTTCTCTTAACCATGAGCACCTCTCTAGCTGGGGAGGGGACTCTTTCTTTATTTACTTTCAGTTTCACTTTGTAGTCCTGACTGGTCTGAAGCTCCTTATGTAGTCCAGACCGGCCTTGAACTCACAGAGAACTGCCTGCCTCTACCTCTCAAGTGGAGAGATTACAGAAATGTACTAGTAGGGCTGGCCTTTTTAATTGTTTTAATGAATGAATGAATAATTTTTATTTATTTTTGTTTGCTTGCTTGCTTTCCAGACAGGGTCTCTCTCTCTCTATAGTCCTGGCTGTCCTGGAACTCGATATGGAGACCAGGCTGGCCTCGAACTCACAGAGGTCCTCCTCTCACTCCCTAGTGTTGGAATTAAAGGCGTGAACCACTAAACTGGCCTTAATTTTTTTTTTTAACATGTTTTGATTATTTTGTATGCATGTCATGCATGTGGAGGTCAGGGGATAACTTGTAGAAGGTGGTTCTCTCCTTCTATCATGTGGGTTCTGGGGATCAAACTTAGGCCTGGCAACAGGTTCCTTAACTCACTGACTCTTACCAGCCTGGCCTCTTCTGTCTCTCTGTCTCTGTCTCTGTCTCTGTCTCTCTCTCAACAATAGTACTAGAACAAACTGGGCCTGCACCATTAGAAGCACTTGCATAAACAGTACATTTAATTTTCACCACAATTCTATGATCCATTCTCCCCTCTGAGAGAATAAGGGAAACCATTAGAAGAGTGTCTTTAAGATTGTCAAGAAGCCAGAGTGAGGTGGAAGAGGGGGCATGCCATCTAACTCAATGTTTTGCTTGATCACTGAACTAGCATGCTTCCACCCACCTGACTGCTCCATTCCTTGATGCCTGGTTTTCAGAGCTGTAATCACAGTACAGCTAGGGGTAGAAGCTCCATTCAGCATCCCACATAGACAGTCACTCAGACTTTCCTGTTGCATCCAGACTGGCAGTCCTTGGCTTACATGCCTACTCAGCCCTTTATATATTCCATACACCTGACAGTTCATTTAGCCTGCACAGCAGTCGCCCTAAGAGGGAGACGGGAAAAAATTCTGTTATTATCATTCTGCAGAAATGGAAACCAAGGCTGAAGTGACATGTTTGGAAGCAAGTACCTAACAAAGATAGAATTAGAGTGTTAGTTCACCTGTCTGCCAGCCCCAGCCATATCTCTGGGATTTATACTCCTGTCCTTATGCCCCAAGCTATAATACTCATAGGGCCCCAAATGACCAGGAAATTTCTTCTTCCACTGCCTGCACCTTAAGGACTTGCCTCTGGGCTATCTCTGCTACCCTATGATAGGATTGGGCCTTTGACTTTCCTGGCCTTGCATGTCCCAGTGTTGTGACCTCGGGGTCAAGCACTAAGATTGGGAGCTCTTTGGGACAGAGCCCTGGTCTCACCCCAGAAACCTACCTGTGACTAAACCCAGAATAAAGACCTTTGTTGAGGAACAGTTGATGGAATCTAAGGCTTGGTTCTGCTACCTACTCACTGGGTGCGGTAGGGAAAGCCCCTGCTCTATGCTGGTGGCTGGATTGGGAGTCTGTCTTGAGACCTCACTAGAGAAGACAGGTATAATCCCCTGGAGGGCTGTGGTGAGGGAATCCACTGAAAGAAGAATAAAGGGCAGTGGGGGAGAGGAAAGGTGACCAGGGTAGTAATGAAGTGAATTATCTTCAGCAGGGCCTTCAGCGGGACTTGCAGAGGCCCAGGCAGGGAAGGACCAGCCTCTGGATGTGCTGACAAGAATTCCCGAGCAGCCTGTGTCAAGGTGCAGGGATAATGACAGAGAAGAAAGGAAGCAGATAGGGCTGTGGAAGTATGTGTGAGAGAGCAGTGCTGTGTGCTTGTGTCTCAGTGGAGCACAGGTAGGTGGATGGGAGAGGCACCTATTGCAGCCACAAAAGGACTTCTGTTTACTTTGCTTCCAGGAACTATTTGGTGTATCAAAGGAGCTGGCCTCCCAGTGCCCACTTATACCTACACCAGACCTGCTTTTAATCCTGGCTCTGACTTTAATCACCCCCCCAGGTGCTTACTACTGCTTCATTGTCAGAAGGATCCATAACACCAGAGCTGGTTCTCTTTTATCGGCTTGGTGACTCTGGATAGTTAATTTTATGTTTGAACCCCAGTCTGTAAAAATGGGGTCATATGTACTATGTGGGAACGTTATGAGGGCGAAAAACAATGTGAAAAGCACGCTCATGTCAATGTCTGAAGCACAGAGGCACAACAAATGCTTGCTGTCGACATCTTCCCAGAGTAAGATTCCACACGTGGTCTCTTTGATGGAGAGGAGCCAGTGCCTGTTGTACTGCTTCAGGATGGAAAGGTTCCCTCCCGCTATAGATTGGTCTGCCTGCAAAACCTTCCTGAGACCTAAAAAGATTTATTAATTCTGTCTCTGAGGGCACAGAGCATGTCGCTCTGCTGAATTCCCTTCAATAATCTAAGGGATCTTTCTGGTAGCATTGGGCTTACTACTATTACAGAAGCAAAACTTTCCAAGTCCTCATACTTGTTGGAAGAGGGACATTTAAGTCAAGTTTCCATAGATCACAGAAATCCCTTACCCCATACTGTATTTTATGCTCCCAAGTTTGCTTTCTTCCTGGAGACAGTAGTGACCATTTTGGTTTTGTGATGTAACATCTGATAGCAGCAACTTAAACAGAGAAGGGTTTAATTTTGGCTTATGATTTAAGGGGATGAAGATTGTCATGGAAGTCATGCCAGTGGGAGCATGAGGTGGTCAGTCACATTGTACCTGCAGTCAGTAAACAGAGAGATTAAAGATGGCGCTCAGCCAGTTTCCTCCTTTTCCCCCTTTTCATTCACCCTGGGGCTCCAGTGCAAGGGTTAGCACTGATCATATGCAGGGTGAACGTAGAAGCACAACTAGGGCAAGTAACTTATCTCTCGTGGGTCTTAGGGCTCTTATTGTAGAAATGAAGAAAATAATAAGTCATAGGGTTACTGTAAACATTAGCTTGAAGAAACCATAAGGAAGTTTAGGATTTGAAAAGCAACATTGCAAATTAAAAAACTTAAAGATTAGTTTATGTGTACAAGTGTTTTGCCTACATGTATGTGTGTGCACTAGATGCATGCCTGGGGCTTGCAGAGATCAGAAAATGGCATTGGATCCTCTGGGCCTAGAGCTACAGTCAGTTGTGAGTGGCAGTGCTGGGAATTGAGCCATGGTCCTCTGCAAGGGCAACAAGTGCTCTTAACTGAGCCATCTCTCCAGCCCCACTTTCTTTTCTTTCTGTTCTCTCTCTCTCTCTCTCTCTCTCTCTCTCTCTCTCTCTCTCTCTTTCTGATAGATAGATAAATTGGGCTGCCTCAAACTCATGATCTTTCTGCTTCATCCTCCCGAGGGCTGAGATTACATTAATAGATGTCTGAGACCATGCACAGCATCATTTACCTTATGCTCTAGATGAGCTCCAATATCCACTGAATGCACAGCTGATCAGTGGTCTAGGAGAGATCCCAAATCCTCCAGCACTCAGAAACTTTATATCCTCAGTAGTCACTTCCAAGGACGTGAAGCAGGATAATCCCTGAGCCAGAGCAGCTGTGCCCAGGAGTGGACTTTGGAAAATCTTGGTCAGACACCTGCTGCATGTAGGACATCTGGGCAGGCGCTGTTACCCTATCCTTTCCATGCAATAGTTAGTCCGGAACTCTGCGTGATTCTGTCTTGCTCACTTCCACATCCTAGTGTTTGGTGTAAGCTTCACATAAAGTAGGGTGGCAGCAAATATTTTATCAATGAATGAATCAATGAATGTTTATTGAGTATTGACCATGTGCCAGGTCTGAAGCAGGAGAAATTCTAATTTGTACAACACATCTGTAAAGACACTTTAAACACCCATTTTGTAAGGAAGGAAACAAAAGCAGGGGGAGTGCCACGGTGCTCAGTAGTGAGACTGAGAATGGGGCCATCTCCCTACCTGTAGTAGTTGTGCCTCTGTGGAGGCCAGGACTCTGGGTTCCCATCCACTGTCCCCTTGCCTCAGGCCTTCCTTGATCTGAATGAGGACACAGGTGGCAAATGGCTTCAAGGAAACCAGAAATAGTAGAGTAGGCTTTCTAGTTTCTACATAGCTCCCAACTCTGACTCTGCTGTTAGCATGTGGGTTAACTCAATGTAAAACACCTGGGTCTGAGTCCATCTTCTGGTCACAGAGCAAGTAGGCTATCTGGTAAGTCATCCTGGTCTAGTCCAGTCTCAGTGACCTTCCTTTTTTGCCTGAACTGAGTTTCTGAGAACAGCTATCTGGGATTTCAAGTTCTGAATTAAGTGGGAGAGGGGGAAGATCCAGCTCACACTGTGACTGTGTACGGAGCTGTGGCTCAAAGCTAGTGCTGAGGAATGAGGAAGAAGGTTTCTTACTATTCCAAGCAACCCAAAGGGAGCCTGATACTCCTTGGGTGGTCTGGAGAGAGCAAGAAGGTACCTGATGGGACCCCCCTAAGAATGAGCATTGTCATTGTCAGATGACATTGAGTTTATCCAACTAGTCCAGGACAGGCAAAGTGGGTTGATCCAGAAGAACTCCCTTCCAGATAAGGGCTTCCTTCAGAGGTTTCCTCCATGGCCCTTGCTGTCTCCCTATGGTTCTTAATCTCCACCTATTCCTTCTTTCCTCTGCCATGCTAGTGATGAACCCAGGGCCTCTCTGGCTGCTGGGCATGCATTCTAACACCTAGCAAGGTACCCTTTTTCACACACAGCCCTTGCTTGTTTCTTATAACCCAAATAACCCTTCCTGACTCAAAGATTCTAGTCATACCATGTGACCTTGAGAACGTCTCCAATCTCTGCGGACACTAGCCTTCCTATCTGTGATACGGGAGTGACCCACTCAAGAGATTTTCATTTTTTCTCTAGTTGACTCCACGATGTCTGGCTAAGTACTCTGGAATAGAGGGGTATTCGTTCCTTTGCCTGGCAATTTTAGGTTATTTCCACCTGTCCTCCTCCAATGGCATAGGTCTGGCACCTGCGGCCAGTTGTAAAAGGACTTATTCATGCTAAATTTCTCAGTGCACATTTAACTGACTAGGAGAGAGGGTACACTGAAGGATTGAGAGGAAGCAAAATCCCGAATTCTCTTAGCTACCTCCTTCCTTATTGCAAACAACTCCACTATGACCCTAGCCCCCCTCTACTCATGCCAAATTCCCACACAAACTGTGCAGCCACAGATGCAGGCGGGAGGCGGGGGCGGCCTGTGCGCGTGCGTCGGAGCAGAGCCCTCTCCCTCCCACGTGCGCGCTCCCGGGAGAAGTCGCGCGCCCCAGCGGGCTGGCGGGAAAGCGCGCGGGAAGCCCCCAGCTGCCTTCTCGGTGTTGGGGGAGGGAGGACGGGAAGCGTCTGGAACGTTCCATCGTCTGAGAGAACCGGGGTATTTCTCGAGTCCCGCTCCCGTTCCCACCCTTCCCCTCGGCCGAACAATACATTAAGTTTCCCCCTTTCTCACACCGAGATCCGGAGCCCCGTGGCGCGGCCTGGCTATCCCCTCCGCCCCCTGAAGCAGGCGGTGGCTCGGAGCGCATCCCTCTGCAGCCGGAGCGGGGCGCTGTGGCGCGCGCCGGGGCCGGAAATTCCCGCGGACTGAGTGGTTGGCGGAGCTAGCGGGGAGCGCGGTGCCGCCTTCCTCCTTCCCGGGCCGGGCGGGGGCGTTGGGCACTGCGAGGGCTGGGCTGCCCGAGTGGGTGGGGGGCCGCCTTGTCAGCCAGCTGCAGCCGGGCCGCGGCAGGCAGCGAGCGCGGACGACGCGGCCGCTCCTTCTCAGCCGCCCGGCGAGCCGCGAGCCCCTCAGCGCCCCCGCTCGCGGCCCCCGCCCCCTGGCCGTCTCCGCCTCCTTCCCTCACACACCCCCCCGGGCCGCCCGGGCCCCAGGCCTTCCCGGCGCTCCTCCTTCTCTCCACACTCGCTGCGACCTGGGTGCTCCTGCCGCTCGCCTGCCTCTCAGTCTCCGGGCCGATTCCTCTTCCTTCTCCTCCTCCTTAGGCTCTCCTTTCACACACAACGCGCGCGCCCTGGCTCGCTGGGTTGCCCCCTTTTCTCCAACCCTCCTCACCCTCACAGTCCTTTAAACGCCGCCGTCGGGAGTGGGCGGAGGATTGATGTCCCTTCAGCATCATGCAGCCACCGCCGAGGAAGGTAAGGGCGCAGCTGGCGGGGGGCTTTGATTTGGGGGTGGTGGTGCGTACAAAGAACGTGGCTGGGGCGACCGCTGCGCCCCCTCCCCCTTCCCTCTAGGGGCCGTGACCACTCTCGCCTCTTGGCTTGTCAGAGTTGCCGCCCGCTCCAGGCAGGGGCTCGCGTGGATGGGGTGTCTTTCTGACGGAGAGGCGGCCAGTGCTTCTCTGTACTAGGGAGGACGCCTCCCTCCCCCCTAGACATTCGCTGGAGTTTTTTCGGGCATGCATGTGTGTGTCTATCTGCATGGCAGTGCTGCCCAGAGCAAAGTGCATTCTCAGAGCTGCACAGAGGAGAAGCGGGGGAGCCCCTGCAGATTTGCAGAGCCTTGTGCGTGACGGATTGTTTAGTCTGCGCCAGGTTCGAGCCCCCCAGTCGCTTGTCGACACTCCACCCAGTGGCAAATTCACGGGGGGATTTGTTTCAAGTCTAGCCCCAAGATTTGGCCTGTATTTTTCCCACGGGGCTGCGGAAAAGAAGTTGGAACGGTCTCCGCCCTCCCACCCCAAGGGAAAGCAAATTAAGGATTGACGGGTCCTGCTACACCCCCCCCCCCCCAACCCTTTTGCCCCGCCTCAGGCTAGGGGGCCAGGGAAACGGCCGAGCTTCCAGTACGAAAGCCAGAACCTAGCGATGCATGGCTTGAACACTACGCTTGGGGTTTGGATGGCCTGGGTGGCAGTGACGGTGCTCTGGGGCTTGCCAGCAGCTTCCCGGCTGCTCCATTCTACACGTTCCTCACTGCTAAGGCTGTGTCCTTGTCATTTTAAATCTTTCAGATGGATACTAGGTTATCTACTCTGAGCAGTGGGTAGAGACAGTTACATCCTTCCCTTGTGGGCAAACATTTGTCTTATGAGTAACAAATCATCTATGTTTCCTTTTCTTTTCCCTTCTTAATCTGATTTTTTCCAGTTACTGATCCTCCCCCTTTCCCCTGCGAGTGTACCCCACCTTTCCATGTAGCTTTGCTCTGGTGGTCAGGATTCCACAACCATCACAAACCCATTGCAATCCCAGGGTCCGGCCTGGCCAGGATGGCTCCAACCAGCTGGCTTTGGCGGTTCTCTCTGTTTGAAGTGGGCTGCCACCCGGCCTGGCTTGCTGGGTTAGTTTAAAAGCCCTGCATATGCTGGAAGGTCACTTTTGCATTCTCCTTTGTGAGAAAGAGATTGTGATTTGATGCGCTGTCAGAGTGGAGGGCATCGGTCTGAGACTGTGCATTCTTGCAGCCATTATGGAATATTTTATGTAGTTTATTCATGTATATTGTTTCATGAGTGTAAATTTCAGTTGCTAGGTATTAGGTACACTCTTTCATCTGTGCTTCCTGCTCCTGGTGGTTAATGTCTGTATCTTTGGGAAGAAAGAGAAAGCAGAATCACAGTTTGCACCCCTTTAAACTGCATTTTTTTTTTTTTGTATTTGTGAATTTTTATTCATCCCCTGTTTTACATTCTTTGGCTAAATTTTTCTCATTAAACTTAGTTAAGTAATAAAATTGGATGGCAAATATGAACTTTTTGGTCTTTAAGGATAGAAAAACTAGAAGTATACGTTCTAAAAAATATTGTCTTCTTTAAGTAATTTTTTCTTCTTCAAATTGTAGTAAATACATGCTATGTTTTAGGTGAAAGTTACACAAGAACTGAGAAACATTCAAGGTGAGCAGATGACAAAACTTCAAGCCAAACATCAGGCAGAATGTGATTTACTTGAAGATATGAGGTAAGATTACAGTAAAGAGTTGGAGAACTTCTGTATCTGCTACCCAGAACCTTTCAGTTGCCAAGCCCTAGGATCTGGTGATGGAATTTCCTTTTGGGTTTCCTGCTCTCAGGCTGTAGAATTTTGAAGGCTGGAAGTTAGAACTGGAACTAACACAGTTTATGTTTGATGTACACACACTGTAGAAAAATAAGGGTCTTAGGAGTCTCTCAGTCAGTTTGTAATCACTCAACTGGAAATTCTTACCTCATCTCACTGAGCTGTAAGTTATTTATTGGCTTTAACAATTCTAACATTTTTAAGCTGACACTTGTGGTGGTTAAGGGTTAATATCTGGGATGAGCCAGTCACCCCAGATGAAACTATACTAGCAGCACTATTTGTTAAAACATGGCAAGTATTACTTTGTGTTTGAATGTCCAATTTAGTGAGAATGATCTGTCATGTTTTATTAAAGCTACCTGTATTCATAACAAGGGAAACTCTGAATTTACAAGATAAGACATTGCACTAACACTGGGAAAATGAAGGTTATAACTGAGAATAGTAAGATGGACATGGTGGCATGTATCTGGAATTCCAGTAATCCCAGTACTCTGGAGGCTGAGATAGGAGAAGCTTAAGTTCTGGGACGGGCTGGGCTATACAAGGAAACCCTGTTTCCAAAAAAAAAAGAAGATACTGAAAAAAAATGAGCAGAAAGAAGGAATTACTTTTTTTCTTTCTATATTTTGGTTTTTTGAGACAGGGTTTCTCTGTGTAGCCTTGATTGTCCTGGCACACAATCTATAGACCAGGCTGGCCTTCAACTCAGCTCTATCTTCCTCTGCTTTACAAGCTCACTGGGACTGAAGATGTGAGCTGCCACTGCTCAGTTGGGATTATTTTCTTAAAGGAAGTGCCCCTCCCTCCCTTCCTTCCTTGTTTCCTTCCTTCCTCCCTTTCTTTTTTGTTTTTCTTTTTTTTAATGGGACAGGGTCTCTCTATTGTAGTTCTGGCTGGCCTGGAACTCACAGAGATTCTCTTCCTTCTGCCTCCAAGTACTGGGACTGAAAGTGTGCACCACCCGCTTGGCCTGCCACTAATTTAACAATCCTGGAGTATAAACTGACAGTTCAACAAATATTTTTGTAAAGGATAAAAGATGATTTGCATATTCAAATAAAGCAGGTCGATCCAATTCTTACTTTTATAATAGTTATCAAATTGGAATTAAATCTGTAAACCACCAGTTGACTATTTTTCCCAGAGTGTTCCAGCGTCATGTTTTATGAAAAATATTATCATACAGTGTTAGGATAAAATTATGTATGTTTTGGATAACTAAGCATTTTAAAGAATCCCCCCCCCAGCTTACTTTAGACCCTTTTGTGTTGACCATTTTTTCTATACAACTGTCTTTGTAGGATTTCTAAGGCATATAAATACGTTTTCATTTATTTTGAGTATACAAAGATTGCTTTTTTTTTACTAGAAAGTCCTCTATTTGTTTCTCTTTTAAAATACTTTTTTAGATTTTACATATATATGTGTGTATCTTTGTGTGTGTGTGTGTGTGTGTGTGTGTGTGTGTGTGTGTGTGTGTGCGCGCCATGCGTGTGTAGATATATATGCAGACTAGAAGAGGGGGTTGAGTTTTCTTGAGCTAGAGTTGCAGGCGGTTCTAAGACTCTGGATATGTGTGCTGAGAACTCAGCTTGAGTCTTCTAGAAGATCAGGAATTGTACTTAATCACTGAACCATCTTTCCAGCTTCTTGTTTCTTTTTCAATATCTTTCTGCTATGCTTTCTTCGTATGGCCTCATGGTGAGGGTAGAGGTATTTGTTTTAAGTGGCACTTAAAGTGGGGCATTGAACCCCAAGGCCTTGTATATACTAAGGGTTTGCTGTATCACTGGGATCCATTCACAGCTGCCACCAGCAAGTTTTGGATTAAAAAATAATATTCCTCTGCAAGATACTAAAACTTAATATGGTTAAAAATTCAGCTTTGGACATCTGTTAAGCCTACCTAGATATTTTAGAAGACTTTTTAGATGAAGGAAATAATAATTTTCTGAAGGATTTCAGGAAGGAAAAGTTAGTGGGTAAGTAGCCTGGGGCTTGTGGTCATGAGGTCCCATTGATGGTGTGTTCTCAGGATTTCTTGATTACAGTCTTTTCTCCTATTGTTTGAACTATAGTAGACGAGCTTGCGGTCAAGAGTCTGGACATTAGAGTCATTCAGTCTTGGATTTCTTCCAAACTCTTTTACCTATCAGCCATGCTGACTTTTGAAAACTGACTTAATTTTTCTAATCTTCAGTTGATCTTGATTGTTGCTCCTGCTGTTGTTACTGTTTGAATTCTTCCTGATTCATCCAATCTGCTTTGTATTATTATAGCAATATCCTAATTATCACAGCAGTTGTCTTCTTGATTTTCTTTCTTCAATCTCTCTTTAGTAGTCTGTTTTCCATATTGTTATCAGTTCCTCTTTCTGTGGCCTTCTAGATAGTAGTATAATGGCTACAGACTTCTGGGCTTAAATATTACCATTTAATGCTGCATCCTTTCTCTTTTGGCCACTTGGGAATCTGATTATCTATTACTCTACAGTTGTGGTTTTCCTCCTCCTCCTCTTCTTCCTTTTTTGGTGTTTTCATTCAGGATTTTGCTATGGAACATGAGCTGGCCTTGGACTTATTCTGTATACCAGTTTGACCTTGAATTTGTGACCAATTTACCTGTCTCTGCTTCCTGAGGACTGAGGTAACGGGTGTGTTCAGCCACCATAGGCATCTCCCCTACTTTTTCTTTTTTTTTAGCTGCCAGTTCTGGTTACCATTACTGCTGTAAGTTAATTATTCTTTGAGATCACAAAGAATTTTGATTTTGCATGTTTTTGGTTACTTCATGCATGTGAATGCTTTTAAGTTAGAGGCTAAGTCTTGTGTGTACACAATTTATGTTATTTATTTATTCATTCATTTTGAGACAATAAGTTCTAGCTATCTGGAACATGTTATGTTGACCAGTTTGGTAGACCACTTCTGCTTATGAGTACTGGGATTACAGACATATACAACTGTGTCCTGCTTATACCTGTATGTATACATATATGTGTGTCAGTGTTCTATTGCTGTGAAGAGACACCATAACCATGGGAACTCTTACTAAGGAAAGCATTTAACTAGGGCTTGCATAGTTTCAGAGGTGAAGTGCATTGTCATCATGGCGGGGGATATGATGGGATGCAGGCAAACATGGTTCTGGAGAGTAACTCTCTCTGTTCTACATCTGGATCCACAGGAAGCAGGAAGAGAGAGACGCTGAGCCTGGTTTGGTCTTCTAAAACCTCAAAGTCCACCCCCAGTGACACACTTACTCTAACAAGGCCACACTCTCCCAAGTAGTGCCATTCCCTGATGACCAAGCATTTAAATATGTGAACCTATAGGGGACCATTCTTAATCAAACCACCACAATGTGCATATATGTGTACACATGCATGTATTTGCCTGTGAAGGTGAGAGGTTGATGTTGGGTATTTTTCCATCCAATAATAAATAATTATTATGTGGTGTGTGTGTGTGTGTGTGTGGTGTGTGTTTATGTGTGTGTGTGTGTGTATGTTTATTGAAGTCCGGACAGAGGTTGTTGTCAGGTGTCATTCCCATTTTATTTACTGCAAGGTAGGTTCTCTTGCTGAACCTCAAGATCACCATTTAGGGTAGCTAACTAATCAGCTTGCCACAGGGATCCTCTGTCTCTGGAATTACAGACAAACTGCCATATCTGCTTGGTTTTTTTATGTGGGTACTGGGGAACCTGAATTCTAGTCCTTATGCCTGGCAAGCACTTTATCCACAAAATCATCTCCTTAGCTCCTCTCCATCTTATTGCTTGATACGGGATCTCTCATTGAACCCGGAGCCCATTGATTTTTGCTAGACAGGCCGGCTAACAACTCCCAGGGATCCTCTTGTCTGTCATTTTCTAGGCAAGACGTCCTAGCTTTTACATGTGTACTGGAGATCTGAACTCTGATCCTCATCTTGTACAGCCCCACTATGCTATTTGACATAAATTATATTTAAGATGTATCTGGGCATGGTGGTTTATGCCTATAGTCCCAGTACTTGGGAGGCTGATACAGGAGAATTGCCATGGATTTGAGGCTCATAGCGAGGGTCAGACCAGATCAGGCTACTGAATGAGACCCTGTCTCAAAAAACCAAAACACAAACCAACCAAATAAGTAAAAATATGTTGCAGAGTAGTGTACCAGACATTAGCAGAATATTTTAAAGAAATCAGTGCAGTCTTTTTCACTCCCATATAATTGTAAGTAGCATATACTATTACCTGCTAAAGCATGCTTTAGGCCTCTCTGTCTAGTGTCTGTCCTGGTTCAAAGATGCCTTTGGATTGACACATTTTGTGAAAATAGGTGATTATGTCATGTGTTATCAGATATTGCTACATAATTTATTATGAATTTCCTTCTACTTATACAGAACAAACAAAAGTGCTAGTAATTTTCTATAGTTTCATGTAATAGGAAAGGCTCTATATTTCCTCTGTGGAAACGTTATACCCTATCTAGTGTGATAGCTCTGTCCATGGTTTTTTTTTTTTTTTTTTCGAGACAGGGTTTCTCTGTATAGCCCTGACTGTCCTGGAACTCACTCTGTAGACCAGGCTGGCCTCAAACTCAGAAATCTGCCTGCCTCTGCCTCCTGAGTGCTGGGATTAAAGGTGTGCGCTACCACTGCCCGGCTTCCATGGGTGTTCTTAAGAATACATTTTAAACTGAGCATGGTGGTACATTCCTTTAATCCAAGCACTTAGAGGCAGAAAGGAGGCAGATCTCCATGAGCATGAGGCCAGCCTGGTAAAATAGTGAGTTATAGGATAGCTAGGGCTATGCAGAGAGACCCTGTCTCAAAAACAAACAAGAATACATGTTATACATTTTAAGCCTGGCATGGTGTAATGTATCATGCCTCTAATCCTAGTACTTGGAAGGCAGAGACAGGAGACTCTGGATTCGAGGCCAGCTTGTCTATAGAACAGTCTCAGGTCAGCTAGGACTACATAGTGACATGCTGTTTCATATAAAACCAAAACAAAAAAACTTGAAACAAAATAAACATTTTTAAGAGCTGGGCATGCTAGCACATATCTGTAAGCTAAGCACTTGGGAGATTGAGGCAGGATTGCAGAATTTTGAAGTCATCCTAGGCTACTTTTTATATACTTCAAAACAACCCAAAAGCTTTAAAACCCCAAACAAACAAATTCACTTAGATGCTGACTGGGCTACACTGTTAAAAACTTTCAAAAAAGCAAAACCAGGGGTGGAGATATGGCTTAGTGGTTAAGAGCACTTGCTGTTCTTGCAGAGGACCTGTGTTCCATTCTCAGCACCAACACAGTGGTATAACCTTTGGGGCTGTAGTTCGAGTGGATCTGATACTCTCTTTGGCCATCGTGGGTACTGCATGCATGTAATGTCCATATATTCAAGCAAAACACTCATATATATAAAATAAAAGTAATTCTTTAAAAATAAAACCAAATAATATGCATTTTACAGAAATGTTTCATTTCCACAAGAAGAGCTCATAAACTCAGAAAACCTATACCAACACTCAGATAAATGAGACAAGTTGTTTATCCTAGAAAAATAAATCAAGGGCTGGAGAGTTGGCTCAGCTGTTAAGAGTACTTGTCACTCTCCAGAGGACCTGGCTTTGGTTTCCAGCACCCACAAAATGACTTACAACAATCTGAGTCACAGGCCCAGGGAATTCAGTGAACTCTTCTGACTTCCATGGGCACTGCATACATGTGGTAAACATATACACAAGCAGGTAAAACACATGTAAAATAAATCTTAAGAAAAAAAAAAAAAAAAAAAGGAAATTCCACTTCACTATAGGGTTGTCAGTTGGCTTAGCAGGTAGAGCCACTTGCTGCTCAACTTAACAACCTGAGTTTGGGGCTGAGTTAGGACCCATGTGGTGGGAAGAACTGACTCCTGCAAGTTTTTCTCTGACTTCCACATGCCTGCTGAGGCACATACAGGTGAAAATAGATTGGTAGATTGGCTTCTACATTTACTTAGCATAAACAAGTAGCTATTTATGGGTTTAGAAATGATAGAAGTCAAGGTCTGTCTTGTGAGCTGGGCATGGTGGCACATACATGCCTTTAAACCCAGCACTCAGGAGTCTGAGGCAGGCAGATCTCTATGAGTTTCAGGCCAGCCTGGTCTGTGGTCTACTAGGGAGCTCCAGACCTTCTAGCCAAGGCTACATAGTAAGACTCTGTCTCAAAAATCAAAATGAAACAAAACAAAAATTTGTTGTGGGTAGAATTATGTTATACAGGGTCCTTTAACTAGGAGAGATTACTTAGTGGTTAAGAGCACAGGCTACTCTCAAAGAAGACCCAGGTTCTATTCCCTGAACTCACATGGGGGCTCCTAACCATTTGTAACTCCTGTTCTAGAGTATCTGATGTCCTTTTCAAGGCCTTTCCAGGCACAGCAAGAACGAGGCACACAGTCTGAATATTTTAGCAAAACATTCAAACACACAAAATAAAATAAATATTTATTAAAACAAAACCTAGGTCTAGCACATCTGTCTTCATTCAAGCAATGTTAGACTTAAAAGTCTGTCACAGCTCTGTTTATTTAAAAAACTGTCTTTTGGGACTTCTTTGTGGCAAAATTAGCATATACATATTTAAATTTAGTGACAATAACAAAAGGCTTTCTATCAATATCCATTCAAAGCATTTGAAGATATTTAAATGGCAGCTGAACAGGTTTTTCTGCTTGTTTGCTTTTGCATCTTTGAGGCATGCATGATAAAGAGTTAGTTTGAACTGTATTCTTATTATTGCACCCTTATTTTTGATTTGTTGGCAGAAAGTTGTATGAGTAACCAAACAATAGTTACAAAGAAAGACTGTAAATATCAATTTACAAAGCATTTTTAAAGCAAACAGTACATATAAAATCCAAACTTCTATAAATTCAGAATTATGAGAACCTATTTAAAAGCATGGGACTTTTCACTTTAAACCTCTAGAAAGTGTAAGATTGTATATGGGTTTTTAATATGTCATGTTAGATGTACTGTGGTCAATACATGAGTAGATGTATCTTTACTGTTATGTGTCTTCAGGTGTGGCATATCTATGAATTTATTTGGAGATAAGTAGTGTGGAAACTTTAATTTCATTTGACTTTTCTTTTAATCCTGACTTAAAGTTGTCATGATAACTTAGTTTTCAGTGTGTCTGCCTAAGCTAATACAGAAGTAGCTTTGCATTAGTAGCAGGTGACTTTTGGTATATTGAAAGATGGATCTCAAAGTAGTTACTTTACTCTCTAGTAGTCGAACACAGTATTTCTTGCTAAAACACCAATTTAGGTTTCTGGTTCCTTTCCTCCCTCTTTCCCTCCAATGCAGCTTGAGTAGTTAAGAACTTGTCTGCTGAACAGTTTTTGGATTTTGGAACATTTCAGCTTATTCAGATATTATAAAACTCCCAACTGGAAAAAATTTAAATTGTTTTTGAAATAGGATCTTACACTATAGGCCAGGCTGGTCTTGAACTCATGGCAATCCTCCTGATTTTCCTCCCAATTGCTGGGATTCTGTGTGTTATCATGTCTGGCTTTTTCTTTTTAATATAAAGAAGTGAATGAATAGTAAGAATACTTTTGGTTTTTGAAAGGACCTTGTTTTGTTTTTTGAAAGCCTTTGAAGTAGCTCAGTGGGTAAAGGTGCTTCTTGTTGAGCCTAATGATTTGAGTTCCACTTAATGTTTGGAAGGAAAGACCAACTCTCCCAAGTCGGATCGGCCTAGGGACTCCCTGTGTGCTGAAAATGACCTTGATCTGCTCTTCCTGCCCTCTGCCTTGATAGTGCTAATAGGCCTGCACACCAGCCGAGTTTATACAGATTAAGTTTTTATTATTCTAAAAGAAGCTAAAGGGCAAACCTCAGATATAATTAGATGTAAACGGGAGGATTTTATGCTACATGAGGCGGGTCCCACCCTACTCCCTTATCTTCTGGAATTTGAGGGGAGGAGGGCAGTTATGAGACCGTCTTCCTCTGCTGTCCTCCCTCTTCTGCTCATTTCTTTCAGAGGGTGGATTTGGAAACTCATGCTTTGGGAGTGAATTAAGAGAAAGAGAACTTATTGGTTGTTAATCAAGAACATTCCATTCTTTGGGAAGATTTTTATACTGATGCATTTTCTGTTGAAATTTACTGTCAACAGGAAACAAGCATACTTGACTTTTTGTTGTTTTAAGACAGGGTCTCCCTACACAGTCCTGGCTGGCTTGGTACTTGGTATGTATGGAGACCTGAAGTCATCTTCCACTTTTACCTCTTGGATGCTGATATTACAGACATTTGCCACCATTCATAGCCTGCTTTATTTATTTTTTTATTTGTTTGTTTTGTTTTGTTTTGTTTTGTTTTGTTTGAGACAGGGCTTCTCTGTGTGACAGCCCTGGCTTTGTAGACCAGGCTGGCCTCCAACTCAGAGCCACAGAGATTTGCCTACCTCCGCCTACCAAATGCTGGGATTAAAGACTGTACCACTGCCTGGTGCCTATTTTACTTTTTAAAAGTTTATTGTTATTTACTTATTTTCCTTCCTGTTCTCCAAGGCCTCAGATCAAGCAAATTTCTAAATACTAGAGACTATGGTCTTTTTTTCTTTCTTTCTTTTTTTTTTTTTTTTAAAGAATGGTTTATCTATATGATGTTAAATTAGAGTATATAGGGACCCAAAATAAAAACTATTTATTTTTTAAATAAATATTCTTAGGTGGTCATCTTATATGGAAAAGAATTTTGGAATCATACTTGTTTCTCAATTAATTAATTAATTAAATGTTCTTTTTTCTTTTTTTTTTTTTTCTTTTTTTTTTTGGTTTTTTGAGACAGGGTTTCTCTGTGTAGCTCTGGCTATCCTGGAACTCACTCTGTAGACCAGACTGGCCTCGAACTCAGAAACCCACCTGCCTCTGCCTCCCAAGTGCTGGGATTAAAGGTGTGTGCCACCACTGCCCGACTCCCCCGCCCCCCCTTTTTTTTTTTTTTTTTTTTTAAACACAGGGTTTCTCTGTGTAGCCCTGGCTGTCCTGGAACTTAGTCTTAGTCAGTAGACCAGACTGGCCTTAATCTCACAGAGATCCTCCTGCTTTTGTCCCCTGAGTTCTGAGATTAAAGGTGTGAATCACCACTGCCCAGCTGTTTACACTTAGTTTACTTTTTAAAACTTTTATGTTTTAAGTTTATTTTATCATTACTGTATGTATGAGTATTTTTCTGATATGTATGTCTCTGTAACACATTTGTACCTGGTGCCTGTGAAGATCAGAAGAGGGCTTTAGCTGCTCTGGAACTAGAGTTACATACACATAGTTGCTACCCATTGTGTGGGTGTTGGGATTGAATGTAGGTCCTCTGAAAGAGTAACAAGTGCTCTTAACCATCAAGTCACATTTCCAGCCCTGCCTTGTCTTTTTGTTTGTGTGTTTGTTTTTAGATACAAGGTTTCTCTGTGTAGTCCTGGCTGTCCTGGAACTCGCTCCAGGCCGGCCTAAAGGTGTGCCTCTACTACCTGGCTGTGCATTGTCTTTTTTATTTTATTTTATTTTATTTTATTTTATTTTAATTTTTTGGTTTTTTCGAGACAGGGTTTCTCTGTGTAGCTCTGGCTGTACTGGAACTCACTTTGTAGACCAGGCTGGCCTCGAACTCAGAAATCCGCCTGCCTCCCAAGTGCTGGGATTAAAGGCGTGCGCCACCACTGCCCCGCGCATTGTCTTTTTTAAATCTGTGTTTCTCAAGCTTTAATGTAAGAAACTCATCATGTGTCCTCTCTGTTGAAGTACTTCTCTTGTCAGTTTTGTGTTATTAACCCAGTGTCTTTATTATTTTTTTCATCCACTGAGCTGTTTTGTTTTCTCCTGGAGATTGAATATGCTAGGCAAGTGCACTACTATAGGGCTATAAACCCCAGTGAGGTTATTTTCATGTATGTTACATTTTGTGAATGGCTGAAGTAACGCAAAGAATAAGCACATTGAAGGTAGAACAGAGTTTGAAGCTTAGCTCTGCCTCTAAATTGACTGGATTATCTTGGACAAGTTACAAAGCTTTTCGCAGCCTGTGCTTTAGTTATATATGTAAGGAAAGATCAGTGGTTACTTTTTTCTTTTTTTTGCTGTAGATTAAATGAGACGTGAAACACCACGAAGATACGCAGTTTGGTAGCTCCTTTTGCAGTTGAAATTGAAGTCTGGGAAGAAAGTCTTAAGGAGACAAAGGGAGTTGTATTTCATCAACTATAAGAAACACTGTTTGTTACATTTTAAGATGTATCCTTGTGATATGGTTGGCTGTGCTGTAGTTGTCATTGTTAGTACACATAATGGCAGAACAGGGTATCTATTGGTTTGAATGGAAATCTCAGCTAATGCTTGGAATAGAAATGTTGGATCCAGTGGGCTTTTGATGGCCCATAATAGATGATGTGGGAAAACTTGGAATCTTTAATATATAAGAAAGTGATTCAGATCTGGGTGTAGTGGCTTATATCTTTAATCTCAGCACTCCAGAGGCTGAGGCAAGAGGATCTCTGAGAGTTTAGTCTCCAGAATCCAAAAAGCTGATGAGGTGGTATGTGCTTGTAATCTTAGCACTGGGCAGTCAGACATAGGTAAGTCTCTGGGGCTTCCTGGCCAGCCAGCCTAGCCAAATTGGTAAGGCCCCATGCCAGTGAAAGACCCTGTCCTAAAAGATAAAGTGATTAGCTACAGAAGAATGATATCCGAGGCTGTCCTCTAGCCTTCACATGCATGTGTGCTCATGTACATGCAATGCCTGCCCCCATGGTAACACATGCATGTATGCAATTAAAAAGTGACCCACTCAGAATATAGTGTGTGTGTATGTGTGTGTATGTGTCTGTGTGTGTGTGTGTTTGTGTGTATAAAACTGTCAAAGAATATATTTAATAAAGAAAGCGATTCAGAAGAGTTCAACTCAGAATGTGAGTTTATCAATTTCTTTTATTATGTAGAAGATAAAATTTATTACATCATAAAACACGACTATATAAGTTTAAAAGAGCTTTCTTAATAAGTATAAATACACATGTCAAGTGATCAAGATGATCAAGTGTTACATCAGTTTAACCAGCAACATTTTATCTTAATGGGAAATGTCATGCAAAGGGTCCTCTAGAGGACCAGAACTTACAGAATGAGTGTGTGTGGGTGTATATATATATATATGTGTGTGTGTGTGTAAAAGGGATATATTAGAATAGCTTACAGGCTGTGTCTAGCTACTCTAACAATGGCTGTCTACCAATAGAAGGTCCAAGAATCCAGTAGTGTTCAGTCCTTGAGGCTGGAAGTCTCAGCTGGCTCTGATGCCAGTAAAGGAATATGTTTGCCAGAGAGAGAGGTTGGGTGGCATACATGCAGTGGAGTAAAGGCAAAGAGTGAAGAGCTTCCTCCTTTCTTGTCCTTTATATAGGCTGTCACCAGGAGACCCAGATTAAAGGTGAATCTTCCCACCCCAAGTGATGTGGATAAAAGTGGGGTTTCCTACTTCACATGATTTAATTAAGAAAAATCCTTCATAGGTTTACCTATTACTACTTCAGTTTTAGTTAATCCCAGATACAGTGAAGTTGACAGCCAAGAATACCCATCATACCTGCTTACTTGAATTGAAAGAGCCAAGGTTTTAATAATGCCTCTTCCTATTGCTATTCAATGGCTTATTAACTTATAAGACATTACTTAATAGATCTTTATATCTAAAATTTAAAGATTTGGATTTTGTTTTTGTTTTTTTAGATTTTAGATAGGGTCATCATTGTAGCTTAATAATTTAGACTTGAATGGAGGATTCTCTTCCAAGCCAAAGGGAATTAAACTAAAGGATAGTAAAAATTTTCACCACTAGAATTAAGCATAGATACGTGTTGGATAATTTTGGGGTCACTCTTCCTGACTTGGTCCTTTAGTTATACCCAAGTGAGAATGAATGTTGGTGTGGTAGAGTGATAGACTGCACCAAGCACTGAGTAGGTGCTTACCATTGTACTACCAGCCCTACTGCCTAGTCTATAAAGCATATATATATGCTTAAAAGTCCACATGACTTGTAGTTTGGGTAAGCAATTGAGAACATCAATTGAGAAATTATGGTCTGTGACTATCCTCTAAAGAGTTAGCTTGTGGATTGAGAATTGCAATGAACCCAAAGATAAGCTGTTCCAGTGGTATTAAAACCTCTTTAACTAGGGTCAGTGGCTCTGGGTACTTTCTCTGTGTAGGTAATGATTCTTTCACCACTGCTGGATAGCTTTCCTGTCATATTTTTCCTCCCTCCTTCCTTCCCTCTCTCCCTCCCTCCCTCCCTTTCTTTCTTCTTTCCTTTTTTTTTTTTCCATGACAGTTTACTTTGTGTAGCCCTGGCCATCCTAAAACTAGCTCTGTAGACCAGGCTGGCTCCTAACTCAGAGACCTGCCTGCCTCTGCCTCTGCCTCTGCCTCTTCAGTGCTTGGGTAAAGTTGTGTGCCACTACACCCAGCTCTTCTGTCATAGTTTCCTAAGATGATACGAAGCTGAGGAGGGAAAGACAGTTTCTTCCTATGCAGCTGATGCATTTGTTGTGTCCCCCACCCCCCCTCCCTACCCCAGGTCGTCCTCTTTTCCTTCCACCCAGGAAAACAGCTTTAACTAAAATATTCTAATATTTACATGATATCTCATCGGCCAAATCTGTTTCAATTGCCCATTCTTCACCCGTTGCATCGGTGGCTGAGAATGTGATCCTCTCAGATTAGGTCTTCACCAAGAAATGAGTAATGAATACAGTGACAGTGGTTTCATTACAGAACTGTGTGCCCTGATTGCTGCTGGGCAAAATGGGCAACAGGGGTCCATTTGCAATTCACGGTTACTGATTCCTATGAAAGTATTAATGTATTGGGGTTAGAATACCAGGGATGTTGCTGGAATTCTGGTTGCCTCAAACAGGTTGTGAATCATGGATTCCATAGAAACTATTTGTATCTTTTTAACTCTTTTTGAATTCGGTATCTTAAGTTAGGAGGAGGGTTTTATATTTGCTTGCCTTATATAGTGGCCAGTAAGCCACCAAGCCAGCGGGCTCTTAGGAATTTCCTTTTAGGAATATAAGGAGTGGTTAAAACTTTTGTCACTTCTGGACCTTTGATGGTTTACGGAAGTGTTGATCTAAGAGCCCTTTAGGCAAGTTTGTTTTTCTCACTTCCTTTTACTTCTTAGGTGAGAGGTTAGTGAAGTGGCTGGACAGAAAGTCAGGAAAGACAAATAACTAGACAGATCTCCCTGTCTAGATCATTTCCCCTTCGTTAACAGAGGCCTGGCAGTTCAGTCTTGAAGGATGAATTGTGAGGGAGTATCTTACCTGAGGAGGCCTATGATAGCAAGTTGGTGTTTTCCTTTGTAAATCCTTAAAATACCCATTAGCGTCCTGCAGTTGTCAACCTTCAGAATGACTTAATGTATTAACAGCTGCGTGTTTTCAGCCAATGTAGCTAATGTATTGTTCTACGGCTGTAGGCTGTCATAGGTAGGGCAGGACTAACTTAGGCACTGATGTTTTATTTTGCTTCAGTATATTGTTTGAGCATGCTTTATTTTAGTGTCCATTTGATCTCCTTTTTGGTGTTCATGTATGAATCTCATCACCCAAATGTATATTGTTTTGTGAGTTTTGAAATAAGGAAATCAAAAGGAAATGCTATATTTGGTATTATGAAAAAATCCTACTATGTCTGTGGTCCCAAGGAACCAATTGCAGTATGTGTGTTCTCTGGATTACATTTTAGTGGTATTTGTTTTTCCTCTCTGGTGGCTAGATGAGGGCAGTCGGCCGAGACTCTTGCTATATATCCTTTTCTGTATGTTTTGAATTTTGAGCTGTGTGAATGTTACCTACTATCCAAATTAAAATTGAGTGATCTAGTAATATAGATAAATATTTTACTGCAAGTCTATTAAACATAACGTACCTTAAATATTTGTAGCAATTATTGCTGAAATTTAACTTTTGTCATCTAATTAGTATTTAATGAAGTTATTCTTCCTTTCTAGTGAACTAACTCCTGTCCTTCCTTCCGTCGGTCTTTCCTTCCTTCCTTGATCCAACTGGCCTTGAATTTGTGGCAATTGTGAGCCTGACTCCCAAGTTTGGGGATTTCAATGTGTGCCACCATGCTGAAATTTAAATTATATTTACCCATTTATTTTTTCCAATCTTTGTGAGTGGTATGCTTGTATATGTATGCATATTTTTGCATGTATATGAGTTCATGTGTATTTAAGTATCAGTATGAGGATGCATGTTCATGCACATGTGTGAGTATGCATGTGGAGGCCCAGTGTTAATGATGGGAAGCATCCTTGATTGCTCTGCCTTATTCTTTGAGGTAGAGTTTCTCAGGCAAACTCAGAGCTGGCTGATGGCTTGTCCTGTTAGCCAGCATGCTCTAGGGATCCCTTTTCTCTGCCTTCTGGGTCTAGATTTCCAGGTGTTTATGTGGTTTTCTGGAGATCTGAACTCTGGTCCTTACAGTTGCTCAGCAAGCACTTTAACTGCTGAACCATAGTCCAGGCCCCCACATTCATTCATTCATTCATTCATTCATTTATTTATTTATCTATATTTATTTATTTAGTTTATATATGTGTGTGTGCATTCTTGAGCAAACACATGATGGTATATATATAGAAGTCAGATGACAACTCATGGGACTAGGGAATGCTAACTCTGGTTGTCGGGTATGGCTGCAAATGCTCTTACCTACTAGGCTATCTTGCTGGTCCCAAACTTAAGTTTTTGATGAAAATTAAATCAGAGCCATTTGTATTGGTACATATCTATAATCCTAATACTCACGCTGAGGAAGAATTGTTGAGTGAGGCTAACTTTGGATATTTGTGAAATCTTGCCTCAAAAAGAAGAATGTTCTGTAGTTTTCCTTGGAGGATAAGGCTGGGATTTGACTAGGAAGTAACCATGAGGGGGCGTCTGGAATCTACCATTTTATATCTTTACTGGTGTTTAGGTTCTATGGCTGTATGATTGTCACAAGTATGATAATTTATACACAAATTGGTATACTTAGTTGTATGTAGCTTATCATAATAGGCTAAGAAAACATTGGACTGCATGTTCAAAGACTTAGGAGCAAGTGTTTTAGTGTGTGTAGTTTGCATTAATTTGTTACAAACAGTTTGCACCTAAAGTAAAATCATGCATGGATGGTTAGAGAGAGACAGATATATGTTAAAGCAAATATTCTAAAATGTTATGGGAGAACTTAGGCAGTGGCTATATGGGTGTCAACTGCAAACTCATTTTGTGTTTGAAAAATTTCACAGTTAACTATTGGGACTTTCCTCTAACCATCTTGCTTGTGTTTGGGAACTAAAGTGAAGCAAAACCACCTGTAAAACATTAAAGTAAACTAGTACTCAAAATTAATAAATATGCAACAACTCGAAGGCTGTATGTAACAAGGGGACTAAGGCTAGGCATAGCTCACTTATACAACACATACTTATTATGTATGAGACTCTGAGTTCACATCCTAATGTATACACCCCTTCCTTCTACTCCCCCATATCTATTTATGGTGGGGTTCTTACTGTTTGAGACAGGGTCTCTTGCTTTTTAAAATTTGTTTGTCTTAGGTTTTTGGTTTTTGATTTTTTTTGAGACAGAGTTTCTCTGTATATCAGCTCTAGCTATCCTGGAATTCACTTTGTAGACCAGGCTGCCTCAAACTCATAGAGATCCACCTGCCTCTGCCTCCCCAGTGCTGGGATCAAAGGTGTGGTGTGTGCACCACCATGCCTGGTCTGGTCTCTTGCTTTATAGCCTCAGACTTGAATTGACTATAACCCATGTTGGCCTCAAACTCATTATCTCCCTACTATTTCTGCTTCCTGAGTTCTGGGATTACAAGTGCGCACCATTATTTGACTTAATGAATTTGTCAGAAAAGAGAAAAACACTAAAAATTTGTTGACTTTAGTGTTCATCTCAACAAATTAGAAAACAAAACAACGCAACAGAATTTGTGTTAAAAGAAAGTTATAAGAACTGGTATGTTAGCACATGCCTTCAATTTCAGCATGTAGGAGGCTAAGGCAGGAAGGTTGACATTTCCAGGACAACTGTGATATGTAGGGAGACTGTATATAAAAAAAACAAAAACAAAACTCAACTTACCAAAAAAAGTAATGGGAAGAGAATAATTATTGTAAGTTGGGGGCGGGTGTACTGTCTAGTATTGAAGGCTATCAAAAGCCTGTTGACACATGATTATGTATTGGTAATGTGTAAAAGACCTTTTATTAAGGTCATGCCAAGACAAATATAACCCCCTATGGTGGTCAGATTATGTTTTGACTTGGCAAGGCTATATAGTAACTACTCAGTTACTTAATTATCAATCTCTGTGTTGCTATGAAGGAATTTTGTGGATGTGGTTGACATTTACAGTCAGTTTACTTAAGGTAAAGAGAGTACCCTCAATAAAGTTAGTATGCCTTATTCAGTCATTTGAAAGGCCTTAGTAAGAACAAACAGAAAGCTTCTAGAAGGAATTCTCCTTCAAGACTGCAGCACTAATTGCCACCTGAGTTTCTAGTCTGCCAGCATGCTCTACAAATTTCAGACTTGTCAGCATCCCAGTTGCATGGACCACATTCTCAAATCCCTGTGTATCTCTTTATCTGCCACTTACCTGTGTATCTTCTTTTTCTCTTGTTCATTTCTATTTCTCCTGAAGAATGCTGACTAATTCACTCCTCAATATCAGAAGACAGGAAAAAAGGACTAAGAGTACAGGACTAGGAAAAAAGATGTTAAATTTCCCATCGTTTAAAAACAGTAAGGATCTAAGCATGGAGGCGCATGACTGTAATTCTCGTGTTCCAAGGCAGTCTGGCTACGGGGTCAGGCCCTGTCTCAAAGCAAACAAATAAGCACGCACAGTGAGGCTATCTATGTGGATTCACCTGGGAAGAGATACAAAGTCTAAGAACTAGTAAGAGTTGAGCAAGGCTGCTAGTTACAATAAAATGAACATTGCTTATGTATGCCAGAAACCACCATTTATAAAAGTAGCAGGAAAAAGATTCCGCTTACATGAGCTGTAGTAAACACGCTGACTCATGAGGACACTCAAGATTAAATCTTTAGTGCTGTGCCAAAACCTTATGGAAAGAATAAAAAAATAACTTTTCTGAAGTTGTAAAAGAAGACTTGAGCTAATGTAGAAATATATACTAATCCATAGATGAAAGGCTCGTTTAAGCACTAGCCCTCTAGCCTCTGAATCTAGTGGGATTCTAATACAGATCTACAAAACGCTTTTCCCCTCATAAAATTTGTGAAACAGACTCTAAACTTAAGAAATCAGAGGACAGTTAAGACAATTCTGAATATCAGGTGATATGTGAAAGAATTACTTTACTAAATAAAAACTTGAAGTGCTGTTAGGACAAGAGATTATTATTGTTTTTACAGACAGGCTGTGTTGCTAGGCTGCTTCAAATAAATATATTTCTTTGTTTGCTTCTTTATTCTTTTTGTTTTTCTTTTCCTTAGACATGTATTCCTTTTTACTATGTATCTCTGGTTGGAATAGTACTTTCTATATATGTTAGGCTGACCTTGAACTTGCAGCAGTCCTCCAGCCTCAGCCTCCCAAGTGCTAGTGCTAGGAATATAGGCATAAAGCCATGTTTGGCTTTATTTCTGCTTAACACATGAAACTCTAATATTTTTCTATTTTGAATTTCACTACTGCTTATTCTAGCTTTTGTGTTTTAAATTAATTATTTATTTTTGAGACAGGGTTGAGACTGGCCTTGAACTTTCTTTGAAGCCCACACTGTTCTTCCACTCCTGATTCTCATGCCTCTGCCTCTGTAGCACTGGGATTATAGTGTGTGCCACTATGCCTGACTGTACTGTTTTTGCCCTCTCCACTCTATCTTTTTCTTCTGTTCAGTAGAAGCAGAGTAAAGTGATAGTACCTTGTGTGCTATTTAATTGCATCAGGTGTAAAGTGTACATGGTGTTTCTCACTAATGCCAAGCATTGAGCCAACTGAGCTGGGCTGGAATTACACGGATAGCCACTAGCTTCTTTATTTCAGCCTGCATTTAAGATGTGTGTGGTTGGAAAGTGTGACTGTCAGATCCTTGGGAGCTGCTGTTTCTTGGTTTTGTATTTTTCACTTATAATTTGCAGTAGTAGTATTTACTACGACTTTAGGCATCTTGTTTTAGACATTGTAAAAAGGAAGATTACGTGGGTGCTGTTAAAAAATTAAAAGGCTAGCCAGTCATTGTGGTACATGCCTTTGCTCCTACAGGCGGCAGAGGCAGGAGTTCTATGAATTCAAGGCCACTGTGTTCTACATAGCGAGCTCCAGGACAGCCAGGAAGACATAGACCCTGTCTCAAAAAACAAAACTTCAAACAAACAAAAAGGCTATCACAATCCTTTTCTGGAGAAGGATTTCGTAGCTTGGGGAACAGTTAGGAGAAGAGCATGTCATGTGGCTTTTTATAATTAGATTTAGATTTAAAGAATATCCAAAATAAATTTGTACAAATGTAAAATGACATAAAGGGGGCTAGAAAGATGACTCAGTGGTTAAAAGTGCCTGCTGCTCTTTCGGTGGATGTTAATTACCTTCTCAGTATCCATGTTGGGCAACTTACTCCAGGTGCAGAGGTAATAATGTCCTTTTCTGTCTTTTTTTGGGTGCTTGCACTTTCATGGCATACACACAGATACTCATATGTATACTTTAGTAAAAATGAGTCAACAACATGAAGGATGTTGGTAATCCCTTTTTAGTATTTTGACACTTCTTTTAAAGAAATTTACTTATTTTTATGTATGTGAGTACACTGTTGCTCTCTTCAGATACAGCAGAGGAGAGCATCAGGTTCCCTTAGAGATGGTTGTGAGCCACCCTGTGGTTGCTGGGAATTGAACTCAGGACCTCTGGAAGAGCAGTCAATGCTCTTAACAGTTGAGCCATCTCTCCAGGCCCTTTGACACTTATTTTTAAAAAATGAAGTACATTTTTCTTTACTTGAACAATTTATGTCTTATGTACATTAATTTTAATTTAATTGAAAACTTTTGTGTTAGTATAAAGCTTAATGCTGGCAGATATAAAAACTGTGTAAGGAAATAAAAAACTGTGTAAGAGAGATAAGTGTGGTGCACACCTTTTAATCCCAGCATACAGGAAGCAGAGTAGGCAGATCTCTTGAGTTTGAGGTCAGCCTGGCCTACATAGCAAATTCTCTGACATCCAAGGGAGAGAGGGGAAGGAGAAAGGGAATGGGGGGCAGAATGCAGGCATTTTCAATATAATGCAGTAATAATATGAGCAGGTGTTTTGGGAGTATAGAAAATAAGTCTAGACTTGTAGCAGCCCATGTCTGGCTTTATTCTGTTTAACACATGCAACTATTATATTTTTCTATTTTGAATTTCACTACTGAGTATTTTAGTATTCTATTTTGGATTCAGTTAGTGATTTATGTAAGAGATGATACCTAAATTAAAACTGATTGGATCTCATAAAAATGAAGCTGGTCAAGATTTCAGAAATGATAATGTCTAGCTTGTGTGTGTGTGTGAGATGTCCTATCCTCTGTAGTGCTTGTCTTGTTACTTTTGAGAGTGTCTCTTATTTGACTTAGAGCTTACTGATTCAGCTAGACTAGCTGTTTAGCCAGACCCAGTGATTCCCCGCTTCCATCTCCCCAGCCCTTGGATTTTTACATGAGTACTGGGAATCGGAGTTCAGTTCCTCATGTTTGTATGGCAAGTTGAACCATCTCCCCACTCCCAACACATTAAGAAAAAGTTAGTGTTTTGGGGTTTTCAAGCAGCAGGGACGTTATTGAGGATTTTGTGTACATACAGTAGAATTCATCTTGCCACCCTTCTGTTTTTTAGACGATGACTCACTGGAGCCTGGCTAGCTTTGAACTTGATGTGTAGATCATGTTGGCTCTGCACTTTCAGAGCTCTACCTGCCTGTGCCTCCCAAGGGCTGGGAATAAAGGCATGTGTTTTAATTAACTAATTAATTAACTGATGAATTTTCTAGTGCTGGGAGTTGGACCCAAGGGTTTAGATTTACTAGGTAGTTGCTCTACCACTGGGTTCATGTACATGGTTTGTTTGGCGTGCTGCTTGGTTTCTCAGTTGAGAAAACACCTCCATCAGATTACCTGTGAGAAAATCTGTGGGGCACTTTCTTGATTAATGATTTATGTGGGAGGGCCCAGTTCACTGTTGGCAGTGCCACTTCTAAGCAGGTGGTCCTGGGTGATATAAGAAAGCAGGCTCAGCAGATTGGGAGGAGCAGGCTAGTAGTCAGTGTTGGGTTTACAGATGTGCACGGCTACGCAAAGCAGTGAGTATATTTCTCTTCTGGGCCGCCCCTCTCCCCTTTTATTTAAAATGTTCTATTTATTTTCCTTCCTCCTTTTTTTTTTTTTTTTTTTGAATATGGTGGTTTTTCTCCTAGAACATTTCTTAGGATATCATATATTGATAGCCCACAGTGGTTACTATTGTCCAATTTTATAGTAGTTTTTAAAATGAGCAGTACTACATGTTTGAGTTTTAAAAAACACTTCTTTTAGTGGGCATGCATGCACGCACATCTGTAATCCTAGTTCTTGGGAGGCTGAGTTAGGAAGATTGTGATTTCAAGGCCCACCTGGACTTTGTAGTAAGTTCCAGGACTCCCCCACATCCCCCTTCTCCTCAGCCTGTCTGTCTCACAAGGCTGTTTGTAGTGCAGATTTGTATTGCACCAGCAATCCACTTGCTGACAGCTTGTTTGTGTAATTCCTAATTCAGTTCCATCTCTGCTTCTTTAAAACACAAAGGAAACCCCTCTGCCATCCCATGGTCCCAGTTTTGTTTTCTTTTTTTTTTTTTTCCAAATGCTGATTTTAAGTTTTATGCCTTAGGAACTGCTGTGAAGAAATGTAGTCCCTCCTTTGAGACTTGAAGCACATGTCCTAACTTTTCCTTTGTTATCCAGGTGTCTTTCCTTTTAACAGGTTTTCCACTTCTATGTTGTATGTCTTTTGGTTTTGTTGGAGATCATGCTAACATCTTTCTTTTTTAAAGACTGAATCTCACCATCTAGCCTGGGTTGGCCTTAAAATTGTCTCAGACTGCTGAGAGCTGGGATTAGTATGAAACCACGTCTGGCTTTACATTTATGATTTTTTTTTTTAATTTTCTATTACTTTTGGTGGTTTCTGAGAAGAGTAGTATTCTTTTTCTGTCATTTAAGACTATATATAGTACTAAAATGCACATTTTTGTTAGCATTTTCTATATTCTGTTAGTCAAAATGTTGAAACTAGATTTCTTAATAAATTTATAGTATTTACCATGTGCTGTTTGTTCCAAGAACTTTAAAAACATAAACTAATTTAATTTTTATAATTCTACACTCGCTCTCTCACAATAGTGTGTATTTGCCCTACTCCCCACCCCTAATACCCAATCTCTTTATGTAACCTAGACAGACCTGGAAATCTCTGTGTAGCATAGGTGAGCTTTAAACTTAAGATACTTTTGTAGCCCCTCAATGCTGGGATTGTAGACATGAACCAACACATGGTTCTTTATCTTCTTATTTTATTGATAAGAAACTAAAATATAGCTAGGACAATTAAGATCTGAGATGAACAGTTCCTGCTTGTCTGTGGCATTTGTAAGCCTTCTGTCGGTGAATCCTTTCAAAACTAGGTTCATAGCTCATTCTTTAGGCTGGCACACCTTATTTTATTGTGCTTCAGAGTATGTTCTTTTACAAATTGAAACTTTGAGGTTCTGTATGGTAGAGTATGTCTATAGAACCATCTACTTTGGGAAAGTCTGAGCCTATGAGTATAATACCAGTCTTGGCAATGTAGTGAGAATTCATCCCCCCAAATAAAATAAGATACAATAAAGTGAAAGTAAATTAAATTTAATGAAAGGTTTGTGATAGCTTGCTGAAATAAATCATTTGGTACCATTTTTCCAGAGGCTTGTTACTTTGTGTCTCAAGGTCAGATTTTGATAATTCTTGAAATAATTGATGACTTTTCCGTTATTGTTTGTATATTGCTTTGACGTCAATGACCCCTCATGTTACTATTTGTCTTGAGATACCATGAACTGTGCCCACATCAAATGGAGAATGTAATGACTATTGTATGTGTTCTGACTGCTCTGCTGATCAGCTGATGCCATACCTTTTCATTTTCTGGGCCTTCCTATTCCCAACTATATGGAAACCAGCCAGTTGAAGGGAGAGGTACATTTGTTTCCTTTGAGGGCAAAAGCTAGAAGTGATTAATGTTAGTGGAGAAGGCATCTGGAAAGATAGGCCTTTTGTGCCAAATAAAGTTAACCAAGTTGTGACTACAAAGAAAAGGTTGAGGCAGGCAGTGGTGGCGCACGCCTTTAATCCCAGCACTTGAGAGGCAGAGGCAGGCGGATTTCTGAGTTCGAGGCCAGCCTGGTCTACAGAGTGAGTTCCAGGACAGCCAGGGCTACACAGAGAAACCCTGTCTTGAAAAAAACCAAAAAAAAAAAAAGAAAAGGTTGAAAAAAGAAATTTAAAATTGTTATTCCAGGGGACACACATGATAGGAGACAGGGAAAGCACAAAAGCCTTTTTGCTTTAGAGAAAGTTTCCATTGTTTGCGTGGATCACACCAATCACTGCATTATCCAAAGCCTTATCTAGAGCCTACCCTACTTCCTTCAAGTCTATG
This sequence comes from Uromys caudimaculatus, assembly GCA_028551405.1. NCBI lineage: Eukaryota > Metazoa > Chordata > Mammalia > Rodentia > Muridae > Uromys > Uromys caudimaculatus. The sequence goes on along the minus strand of CM052703.1, from coordinate 92,769,656 downwards.
AACACTGGGAGAGGTGAAAAAAACTGCAGAGGAAAATTTGAAGCCAGCTAGTTGGCTCATGACATTTAAGAAAGAAGCCATTTTTATGCTAGTAAAAGAAAAAGCATCCAAGGAAGCAGCAAATTCTCATGGAGAAGCTACAGTGTGTCATTCAGAAGGAGAGAGCTAAGACCATTGAAGAAGGTAGCCACACGGAATGACAGATTTTTGAGATGAACAAAGCCTTATACTGGAGAAAGCCTAAATCCAGTACCACCATAGCCATGTCTGCCTTTAAAGCTTCAGAGGACGTCAGGCTGACTGCTGTGTTAGGGGCTATTGCAGGTGGTGAATAATCACTTACTGTTCTAAAGGGCCTGGGGCCTTTAAGAATTATATTATATCTCTTCTGCCTTTTGTGGAGAGCTATAAGTAGAACAACAAAAAGCATGCTTTATTGAGTATTTTAAGCTTCTGTTGGGATACATTGCTTAGAAAAAAGTATTTCTTTGAAAATATTACTGCTCAGACCTAGGTGCAGGTTCCTTCATGTATTTACAGCACTTGGCAGGTAGAGGCAGTTCACGGGGGAGTTTGAGGTCAGTCTGGGCTACTTGACAAGACCTTATCTAACAAAGAAGCAGACACCTGTATCTCTATTCAAATGCACACATACGTGGATGGATAGATAAGTAGGTAGGTAGGTTTGCTCTGCTTGTTCACAGTATTCCTGGTCATCAAGAGCTCTGTGGAGTATAAACAACATTATACTTTTTTCATAATGCTAACATAGCATTTACTCTGCAGGGAGTAATTTTTATTTTCACGCTTCTGATTTAAGAAATGCATTTTGTAAGGCCATATCTGTTATAGTTATACCTCTGATAAATTTGAACAAGATAAAATGAATACCTTTTGTGAAGGATTTATAATTCTAGGCCTTCATATTTTCATTTTTAAATGTATTTTCCTCTCATATATTACATGCCGACCACACTTTCCCTTCACTTCTCTAACCCCTTGTTCCTCCAACCCCCCAAATCCACTCCTCCTCCATTTCCTTCAGAAAAGGGCAGGCCTTCAGGAATATCAACTAAACATGGCATATCAGATTACAATAAAACTAGGCACCTCCCCTCGTATTAAGGTTGGACAAGGCCACCCAGTGGGAAGAAAAGGGTCCCAGAAGCAGATAAAAGAGTCAGAGACAGACCCTGCTCTCGCTGTTAGGAATCCTACCAGAAGACCAAACTATACAACCATAACATACACAGAGTTAGATCAGTCCCATGAAAGGTCCCTGATTGTCAGTTCAGTCTCTGTGAGTCCCTGTGAGCAGATGTTACTCGTTCCTGTGAGTTTTCTAATGACCTAAGAAAGTTTCCATTACTATTTTAGTATATTTATATTATGTAAATATATATTCATATGTACTTTATGTTTTCTCATAATTACATCTAAAGAATTTTATAAAGGTCTGGACCTCAGATGCTTAATAGTAATATACAATATCACTGAGAATAAAGGTCTTGCCTTATATTCCACCCTCTATTTTTTTTTTTAATTTCATCATTTTTGATACTTTTCTTAGTGGACATTGTGTTAATTTCCTTTAAGCATTAATCACGATATGTAGAAATGTAACTGAATTTGTTTAACTTTGTATTTCACTGTTTCCTTGAGTTAATATTCTAGTTCTAGTAGATATTTTGTCTAATTGTTCAAACTTTCTCCATGGCTGGACTTTCTACCTGGACTGGAGAATTAGCTCAGTGGTTAATAGCACTGTTGCTCTTGTAAAGGACCCAAATTTGATGCTCAGCACTCACATAGCAGCTCACAGCCATCTGTAACTTTAGTTCCAGTTGTTCCAAAGCTCTCTTCTGACCTCCACAAGTATCAGGTACAAATGGGGTACATACACAATACATGCAGGCAAAACACTCATACAAATAAAATAAAAAGTTTTTTCTTTTTTCATCTAGCATTGTTAATTATGAAAGTATATAGAATTTTGTCAAATTGTTGAATATATTGTGTGTGTGTGTGTGTGTGTGTGTGTGTGTGTGTGTGTGTAGGTGCTTGCTAGGTATACTCCATTGTTTTTCCATCTTAATTTCTGTTAGTTATAATGATTATTTTTATATGCTGAAACAATTGGTGTTCTGCAAATGAATCCTACTTGATCTTGATGTGAGTATTTATTTTATATTTATTTATGTTATGAACATTTTCCCCTGCATTTGTGCATGTGTGCATGCATGCATGTATGTACACTACATACATGCTTGGTGCTCAAGGTCAGAAGAGGGTGTTGGATCCGGTGGAATTGGAGTTACTAATGGTTGTGAGCCACCACATGTGTGATAGGAATGGAACCCTAGTCCTCTGCAAGAGGTGCTCTGAACTGCTGTAATGTGGTGCTGAACTTGGTTTGCTAGTTTTGTGTTGAGAATATTTTTCATTTATGTTTATAAGGAAGAATTGTTATTTTTTAACCCATCTTTCTGAACTGTCTTGTTTTAGCCTTGGTAGGTTTTCTTATTAGGTATTTGTTTTTATTAATGTTACCTAATTTGTTGGCATGTAATTTCTTTAAAAAGGTTTTGTGTGTGTGTGTGTGTGGGGAGGAGGGACAGAGGGACAGAGACAGACAGGCACACATATACACACTACAGGAGTTGGTTCTCTCCTACTGTGTCATCCCCAGGAACCAAACTCAGGTCATCAGGCATGGTAGCAAGTGCCTTTATCCACTGAACCCTCTTGCCCATTAATTTCTACAGAATTGTTCTTAGTATTTAGTGCTTTCTTTTTGAGTATTCTTTCTTTCTATTTGCATTGGTTGGGAGTCACTCTTCCCCACTACCTGTAAGTAACATAACTTCAATTGACTCAATAGTTTCAAAGTAGCTGCATGAGACAGATTCTGCCAGTGTTGCTGTTGTGTAGACTGGTGACAGATTGCTGATTGTTCCTACTGTCTTCCAGAATCCTTCCCACTTGTTTAACTTTTGGATGTGTCTGTGTGTGGTGTGTGTATATGTGTCTGTCTGTCTTTCCACCCCATTCATCAGTCGATCCATCCATCCATCCATCCAAACATTTTATGGTGTGTATGTGTGTCTATCTGTGTCTGTCTGTTTGTCTCTGGCTGGAAGCATATATGCCATTGTGCTTGTGTGAAAGTCAAAGGACAACTTCAGGTCTTGGTTCGCATTTTCCAGCTTACTTGAGACAGTCTCTGTTTTGTTCACTGCTGTGTATACTCGGCTAGCTGGCCTGAAAACTTCCAATGATTCTCTTGTTTCTGTTTCTCGTTTCCCAGTGTGGGTGTGATTCCCAGTGCTGTGATTATAGATGCACGTGTGTTATTGCACAGCTTGTATGTGGGTTCTAGGGATCTGAACTCAGGTCATTAGACAGAGTATTAAGTACTTTACCATTGACCTGTCTCCCCAGCCTTGGAGCTATTTAACCCATAGAACTTTGTTTTCATTGTTATTGGCCATTTAGTTGGGTTGTTATTTGTTTGGGTACTTCTTTGCCTCTTCTTCTCCTTCTCCTCCTCCTCCTCCTCCTCCTCCTCCTCCTCCTCCTCCTCCTCCTCCTCCTCCTCCTCCTCCTTCTTCATCATCATCATTATTATTGAGACAGGGATTTTGCTATATTACCTAAGCTAATTCTAAACTTATGGGCAATTCTGGCTCCTGAGTAGTTGGGACTGTATGTGTACACCTTTGTGCCCAGCCATAAGTATTAAAATATGAGCATATGAGTCATAGAATCTGAAATAATGCATGTACAGAAAGTATATTCTTACACCACAGCTTCCAGTGGCCTTGTACGTGTTACTGTAGCTGCTATGAAAAACCTGCAGAGACTGTGTTGGTGTGGTTTCCTGAGCTCATAAAGAGGAATACATTTCCCCCCTCATATATCTTATTAGGCAGTATTTAAAGCTGTGTTGATAAATTTACATGAAGTTTTAAAGTTCTGCTTTTGATGATTAATTTTTGTTTGTATTTTTAGGACTTTCAGTCAGAAGAAGGCTGCTATTGAAAGAGAGTATGCACAGGTGAGTGTGAGGTTGTAATCCCTGTCTTAGGTATGCCTCTTCTTGGCTTAAGATCTTATCTCCTGTCAAAGAGAACCTTGGAATCGTCTTTGGCTGCCTGCCCACTTCTGACCATCTTCCTTTGATTTCATTAAAAAAAAAAAAAAAAAAAAAATTGGCCTAAAACTCAGAGATCTATCTACCTCTGCTTGCAGGGTTCTGGGGTTAAAGGTGTGTGCCACCACCACTGTCTGATTCCTTTTTTGAAAAAAGACAAAAAGACAAGCTCTAACCAAGTCATCCTGGCTTACCCTAAACTGTCTGTGTGGAACAGGCTGGCTTCAAACTCACAGAGATTTGCTTGCTTCTCCCTCTTGAGTGCTGGGATTAAAGTTGTGTGCCAGCAGGCCCTGCCAAAATTAATTTTGTTTCATTTTAGTTTGTTGAATTTTATAATTCCCTTTTTTTGATCCATTTAAAATATTAAAGTTGGTTCCATTGCTCCTTATAATAAAGAAGACCGTAGGTGAGGTTTCTCACTTGACCCAGGGCTGGCAGAGTTAGTCTAGCTAGACAGCTTGCTTTGGGATCCTGGGTCTGCACCTCAGAGTGCTAAGACTACAGGTAGGCCACCATGCTGGCCCCATATTTACATGGGCGCCAGGGATCTGAACTCCAGTACTCAGGATTATGTAGCGATATTGCTACATAGATGATGTTGAGCCTATTAAGATTGTATGATTTGTTTGGTGGCTGTGGTAGATTAGGAAATTCCATAGATACAGTTCAGTGTTTATGGTTGAATCTCTAGTAATAATGATTCATTCTTACATTTTCCAAAATCATCTCCTCTACTTTTTGTTATGCTATATTTTGCTACTGTTCTGGAAATATGAAATTTCATTACATTGAAGTGTTTGGCAAAGCTTAGAGAAAAATCTAATAGAATTTATCTTAATTTTAGCATTTATTTTTGGTTTAAGCTATTAAATATTTTAAAAGGCATATATGTTTAGCTATTACACACACACACACACACACATATATATATATATATACACACACACACACGTAAATTTTTAAATTATTTTTATTTTGTGTACTGGTGTTTTACCTTCTTGAAAGTCTGTATGCTATGTGTGTGCCTTGTGTCTATGGAAGCTGAGAAGATATCAGACCCCTAGGACTCAAGTTATAGGCAGTTATGAACTCAAGTTATAGACAGTTATGGGTTCTGGGAATCGAACCTGGGTCCTCTGTAAGAACATCCAGTACTATTAACCACTGAGCTATCTCTCTAGAACCTACATATAAACATTTAAAAATTAGTTGCAAATTTCAGCATTTGCCATTATTGAGACTTTCTGTGATCCTACCTCTTTCTGTCATTGTGCTATCTGATGGTTTATTTTGGGAGCGCCATGGTTTCAGCTGTCATTTATTGTTGGTATACCATCTAAATAGGCAGATTGGGCTGGAAAGACGGTGCGGGGAGTGATTCCTTGTATGAGAGTGATGATCTGAATTTGGATCCTCAGACCCCACGTACAAGCTAGATGTGATAGCGCGCATCTGTAATCCCCAGGGGGTGAGAGTTGAACAGGAGAACTACCAGACACACACAGGCAGCAATCCTAGCATACATCCCACATCTAAGAAGAGACTGACAGTTGAGTTGGTCCTCTGACCTCGACAGACACTCATACTCACACACATGCACACCTACCTCCTTACACACAGAAGATCAGTGAATAAATAAGCCAGCAATACTGCCTTATATCCCCCCATAAAACGGTGGCTGCTAACATAGCCCCAGAGTATTTGCCCAGTATATGTAAGACTTAGACTTTGATCTCCTGAACTGAAAGAAAAAGAAAAGATAAAAGAAAGAAAAGAAGGAAAGAAAAAGGAAAAAAGGAGGAATTCTAATTTATGTTTTTATTATGTTACCTGTTCTTTACAAATTTATTTAAAACTTTTAGTGTAACATACAAAGTAAAGGGTTTCATGTTCATGCATATTTGTCCCCTTCCCTCAATATATCAATTTTAATTCCTTTTGTTTTTTTTTTTTGTTGTTTTGTTTTTTTGTTTTTTTGTTTTTTTTGAGACAGAGTCTCCCAGTATATTTCTGGTTGGCCTGGACCTTGCATGTAGAATAGACTGGCTTCTAGTTTAGAGATCCTTCTGCCTCTGCCTCCCAAGTGCTGGGATTAACAACACATGCTCGGCCCACTTCATTGTTTTTGGTATTATTCTGTTTCATTTTATTTATGTTGTGGTACTGGGGATTGAACCCAGGGCCTAAAACATGATAGGCAATTTTTTTTTTTTTTTGCTACATTCTTAAGCTAATGATATACTATTTTAAAATTACATGTTTATTTAAAAATCTTTTCATATATTGACAAAACACCAAATACATTTCTAGATACTATGGATGTAACAATGCTCACAAGGGGAGTGGGTTGGGTATATTTCTTGCACTTCTTTCTATGGATATATGTAATCTTCTAGTCAACTGTGCTAAATTCTTTCTATTCAAAGCCACTGACATGGCATTTTAGTCAAATGGCAATTCTTTAATGTCACTTAGGGATTTTTTACTAATAATACTGGCATTCTCTATACAAAAGGTCAGTTGCCAAAAAGATTGAGCTTCAGAGATATGAGAGAGGACATACAGAAGAGTCATTCTAACACTATAATATTTTAAAAAGCCAAGTTCTGCCTGGAAGAATAGGTGGGGGTCTTTGGGCTTCACTGCTATTTGACTAATCTTTTGTGCAACTTATTTTATTTTTGCCTTAAATTTTCAAACAAAATGCAAATTGTTTATTAAGAGAAGAAGCAGACAGGTATGGCTCATGCTTGTAATTTCAGTACTTTGGAAGCTTGTACTGAGTTTCAGGGGAACATATACTACAGAGTGAGAATCTTTCCATTATCTGTTTGTGTGTATGTGAGTGTGAAACCATTTGAACTTGAGATAGATCATTTGACAGCAATTTGAAAAATGTTCCTTCAAACACATGCAATACTTGTAATATATCTTTAGAGGAGTGTTAGGAATTAAAAAAAAAAAAAGAGCCGGGCAATGGTGGCGCACGCCTTTAATCCTAGCACTTGGGAGGCAGAGACAGGCGGATTTCTGAGTTCGAGGCCAGCCTGGTCTACAGAGTGAGTTCCAGGACAGCCAGGGCTATACAGAGAAACCCTGTTCTCGAAAAACCAAAAAAAAAAAAAAAAAAAAAAAAAAAAGAGAGAGAAATGTTGCTGACTATCATTTAATTTACACTTAACGGAATTTGAGTGGTGAACCTTTTCGGGTTGTATGGCAGTTTCAGTTTTCTACAGGAGTATTAACATTTTATTTTTAAGAATGGTTTATGAAGCTCACTTTGTACTTCTCCAGAAATAACAGATGACTCGCATGCGTGTTTCTACTAACATAGCAAATAGATCTCTGCAAATAAAGTAGGCCTAAAAGATGGCCAAATAGCACTAAATCTTAGGGTAAAATCAAGTCTGGCTTGAAGATAGCTAGTCACTGAAGTGTTTGTAAATTCATTTGCAGTACTCAAGCTGAAATTGCTACAGGCAACTTCTGTGTATTACAGTACTTCCTGTAGTCTTTGGCAGAATGTTGCCAGTGAAGGAAGGATACAAAAGGTTATTGTGGTTGGAGAGGAAGAACAGGAAAAGATTGTGGACTTTTAAGGGCGGCTCCTTACTGAAGGACAAACAGAATAAACATGCTCATGCTGGCAGTTACCCTGTAATGTCACCCTCTGACACCTAAAACTTTTTTTTTTTTAAAAGAAATATATTTACCAACAGTTGAGCATGGTACCTGAGAATTAGGATTACATATATATATATATATATATATATATATATATATATATATATATATATATATATATATATATAGGTAGGAATTCTCTTTGGCAAATGCCATCCGTATAGAGGCTTAAATTGTAGTCAGTTTGGCTTTATGCAGTTAAGCTTTCTGTGCTAATAGAGAAACTATATATTTGAAGCCTTTTTTTTCCTTCCATCTCATTTTGTGAATAAGGAGACAGGGTAACTACTATGGCAGAAAGCCCATCAGAACAAAATTAAGGGGGTTACTTTTATATTTATGTTGCTGCTTTTAAAAATGACTTTATTGTATTATCTTTTTGGGAGGGCTTACATAGGTGTTAGAAATATAATTGGAAGGAACAGGCTAACTTTTGTCTAAGTAAGATTGTCTAATTTTATATAGTTTAATTTTTAAAGTTGTAAATATGTGTCAAAAGAGGAAATTGTAGATGTGAGTAAATTTGGTCTTTCTGGGCAAATAGATTTGCTAGACTTTAATCTTTCCATGGCTGTTCTGTAGCACATTTTTAAAAGAAATCAGTAAAAATAATTGCTTATTCTGCTTCTATTCATTTTTTCTCCAGAACCTGTTCCTATTAATGAATTTAGTGGTTAGGCAGGCATAAAATAGTAGAAAAAGGGAAGAATTTAGGCCAGAGCTGTGGTTTTGAAACTCTTGTAGATAGCGTGCCTGGTTCCCTCCTCTGTTTCTCCCCCTCCTATTGTTTGTTTTAAATATAGGCTCTCGATATGTAGCCCAGGCTGACCTGGAACTCGTATTCCTCCTGCCTTAACCTCTGACTGTTAGGACTAACAGTGTGTGCTACTATGTTTCAATGTTTATTTTAATTTTTATGCTTTTAATTTCTGGCTCTTTTTTTTCCCCCAGAAAAATCTAATAGGTTTATTTATAATTGAATTAGTATGTTGTATTTACATCTCGTATTTGTATTAAAAATTCACACACAAATGAGAACAGAAAAACTGTCAGTACTTGATTTCTGTCCCCTGTTTTTCCCATTCACAGTCATATACTTAGGTTCCTTTTAATTCCATGGAAAAAATAGCTAACATTCAGAACTACTGAAAAGAGAAAGAAGAGGAAAAATTTTTTTTGAGAATGAAATGTTTCCTCTCATAGTGGGACTCTTATGTAAGTTCTCTGTGTATGCAGCCTGCTAGCCGGATATCTTTTGGCATAATAGGTTGGGATCTTCAAAAAGTCCAACTAGGTAGGCCTCACTTACAAGGCACTAATAGCTATACTCTGGAAGCGCAGATCTGTTTTGAAGTCCTGATAGTTTCTCACATCAGATGTTGGAAGGCGAGCTTATGAACCAAGTTCAGTGAGCTTCCGATAGCAGCTGAATCCAGGGAGGGCCACAGTACTCGGCCTAGAGAGATGAGGTTTCTTCACCCGCAGTATAGGGGGCACTCCTGTGACTATTATTTGAAGCCAGTTGTTTCATGTGTTTTATCACCAGTGGATTTGCTGGCAATCCATTTTATAGAAGCCAGGCTATGAGCACCTCGTTCCTGATCCCCCTTCTTGGGCTGGAGCTCTGTGAAAGGCAGCATAGTGTCAGCGGCTCTCCTTTTTTGTTTTGTTTTTGGTTTTTTTTTTTTTTTTTTTTGATACTTTATTTACATTTCCAATGTTTCCCCCTTTCTAGGTCTCCTCTTTGGAGGCTCTCTTTTTTTTTTTATTAGGCATATATTAGTCTGTGTATGTTTTCATTCATTTGTTATTTGATTTGTTATTTGGATTGAGTCTCTTTCTCTAATTGATCAAAACTTGTTTCTTTAATTCCTTTCATCTCATCTCTGTACATAGATTTCAGTTGTGTAGCCTTTTCTCTAATAAAGTTAACTGAGATAGATTGAGGCCGGCTTCCAACTCACTGTATAGCCAAGGATGACCTTGGACTTCTGGTCCTCCTCCCTCCATCTTAGTACTGGGATTGCAGGCTCGAACCACCACACCTGGCTTATGCCTTGGTGAGGATTGCAGCCATAGGGCTTGGTGCATGTTAGGTAAGCACTCTACCAACTCAGCCACACCCATTTCCCTGCAAACCTTTTTTTCTGGTATCTTTTCATGCTCTTGGTTTTAAAATTATTGAAATGACAAAGGGTATCTTAGCTAAATTATGAGTTCTTAGGAAATCACGTCTGAATTTACTGGTGACAAACAAGTCACCAGAAAATATTACAATGGTGAGAAAGAAGCAGAAATGACAATATGAATAGTGTGTCAGTTAGGTGGATAATTAAACACTTTTAAAACCACTTCCTTGAATGGCATTATTTTTACTGAGACTTGCCTTTAAACCAGTGGTAACGTTTGCATTCATTCAAAAAAACCAAAATCCTCTGGGTGACTCTTGAAGGAACACAAAACAGGAGCTTGGCTTCTAGAGGTATTTGATCTTGGTGAAAATAAGGTAGAACTGACTTTAGGATAGAATTTCTGAGACTATAATCAAGGTTTGAGACAATATCTGGTTAATATATTAAGAATTCTTCTGTTAGTCAGGGTTATTTGAGAGAGAGGTAAACCTATCTGTTCTGTATCTGTGAGTTTTCATCATCATGGACAGAGAGCCATTGCTTTTAGATTGCCAGAATTTTTGAAGTGCTAATAGTTAACAACAGTTAATAAAAAAAAAAAAGAAAGAAAGAAAAAAAAAGAGTACAACCAGGAAACTTCACTTGTTTCATTTATTTTTGAGACAGGGCCTCTTAGTGTAGCTCAGGCTGGCCCAATTCACTGTGTAGCCCAGCCTGCCCTCATATTCCCAGTAGTCTCCCTGTTTCCCCAAGAGTGGGATAATAGGTATGAGTCATGCCCAACTACTTTATTACATTTTGTGGAGCTTTAGTGATGGATATTAGAAGGTCTATGGAAACTGAGTAGAAATTACATTTCTGGCTGGTAGGTAATTAAAAAATAAGATATAAGTGATTATTCTACTTGAAAATGAGACAAGAACAGCTGTTATCATGGAAGAATTATGTAACTAATAAATTTTGTTAAAAAATATATTTTTCTAAGATTTATT
>CM052703.1:92705409-92755692 GCA_028551405.1 Uromys caudimaculatus | reverse complement strand
CATAAAACCAGATACACTGAATTTAATAGAAGAGAAAGTGGGGAAAAGTCTCCAACACCTGGGTACAGGGGAAAAGTTCCTGAACAGAACACCAGGGGCTTATGCTCTAAGATCAAGAATCGACAAATGGGACCTCATGAAATTGCAAAGCTTCTGTAAGGCAAAGGACACTGTCAATAGGACAAAACAGCAACCAACAGATTGGGAAAAGGTCTTAACCAATCCTATGTCCGATAGAGGGCTAATATCCAATATATACAAAAAACTCAAGAAGTTAGATTCTAGAAAACCAAATAACCCTATCAAAAATGGGGAACAGAGCTAAACAGAGAATTCTCAACTGAGGAAATTCGTAGGGCTGAGAAGCACCTAAAGAAATGTTCAACATCCTTAGTCATCAGGGAAATGCAAATCAAAACAAGTCTTAGATTCAACCTCACACCAGTTAGAATGGCTAAGATCAAAAACTCAGGTGACAACAGCCGCTGGCGAGGATGTGGAGAAAGAGGAACCCCCTCCATTGTTGGTGGGATTGCAAGCTGGTACAACCACTCTGGAAATCAGTTTGGCGGACCCTCAGAAAAATGGACATAATACTACCTGAGGACCCAGCTATCCCACTCCTGGGCATATACCCAGAAGATGCTCCAACATGTAATAAAGACACATGCTCTACTACGTTCATAGCAGCCTTATTTATAATAGCCAGAAGCTGAAAACAACCCTGATGTCCCTCATTAGAGGAATGGATACAGAAAATGTGGTACATTTCCACACTGGAGTACTACTCAGCTATTAAAAACAATGACTTAATGAAATTTGCAGGCAAATGGATGGAACTTGAAAATATCATCCTGAGCGAGGTAACTCAGTTGCAAAAGAACGAACATGGTATGTACCCACTGATAAGTGGATATTAGCCCAAAAGTTCGGAATACCCAGGTTTCACTTTACAGTAACCGCTGGACTGAGTGTGAGGTCCCAGATGGAGGAGTTGGAGAAGGGACTCAAGGAACTGAGGGAGTTTGTAAACCCATGGAGGGAGCAACAGTGTCAACTGGCCTGATCTCCCCACCCCACCCCCCGGTCCTCCCAGAGGCTGGACCACCAACCAAAGTGTACACATCGAGGGATCCATGGCTAGGACCACATATGTGGCAGAGGAGTGCCTTGTTGGCCATCAGGGGGAGGAGAGTCCCTTGGGCCTGAAGGTGTTAGAGGCCCCAGTAAAGGTGAATGTCAAGGTGGGAATAAGGGAGTGGGTGGGCAGGTGGGTGGGAGGTGGAATACCCTCATAGAGACGAGGAGGAGGAGGGATCGGGGGTTTCCAAAGAGGACAACTGGAAACGGGGAAATATTGGAAATGTAAATAAAGTATCAAAAAATAACAAAATAATTAAAAAAAAAAGACAAATCCTTCTCAAAAAATTAGAAAAATAATAAAGTGAATCATTCTTGTTTGAAAAAAAAAAAAAGAGCCGGGCAGTGGTGGCGCACGCCTTCAATCCCTACTTGGGAGGGAGAAGCAGGTGAATTTTTGAGTTCGAGGTCAGCCTGGTCTACAGAGTGAGTTCCAGGACAGCCAGAGCTAAAAAAAAGACTTATTTTGTTTTATGTATAATAGTGTTTTCCCTGCACATATGTATGTGCATCACATGTTTGCCTGGTACCCAAGGAGGCTAGAAGAGGGCATCAGGTGTCCTGAAACTGGAGTTACAGTTGATTGTGGGCAACTATACTGAAAATCAAACCTGGGACCTTTACAAGTGTACCAAATGTTTTTAACCTCTGATCAAACTCTCTAACCCCAAGACTTATTTTTAACGTTTTATTTTTAATTATGTGTATAGGTGTTCCTGGCTGCAATTGGGATTACTGGAGCTGAAGTTACAGGCAGTTATGAACTGTGTGATATAGGTGCTGGGAACTGGACTCATGTCTTCTGTAAGAGCAATATGTATTCTTAACCTCAGGGGCAGCTCTTCACCATTATTGTATTTAAAATCATTACAGTGACACGATCAGATCTAGACTATTATCTCACTTTAAAATTGAAGACGTAGGTTCAGAAAAGTGGCCCCTTGTACAGTCTGAGCCTTAGTGTCTGGTTAAAAACCTACATTCTTTTTTCTCTATCACTCTATCTGTAGACTGCAGGGGCCAGTTTCTAATGAGTCAATCATTCATATTTATAGTTTTTCTTCTTCCTCTCACAGTTAACTTTGTAAATTCTGAGTAAGTAAAAACTAGTTAAACCTTAAGTATCTACTTATTCCAAATCCTAAATTCTATATAATTTTGATGTTTGTTTGTATTTCTTATTTTAATTAGAGATTGGAATCTAAACTAAAATGTACCATTTTATTCCCTTGAGATGGTTTAATAACTGAAACCAGGAAGTGCCAGAAATTTCTCATGGAAATTTCAGGGACTTTAGAATTTTATCTAGAGATTCAGAATGATGAGAACATCCATTCCTATCTATTAATAGCTTCAAGCAGAGTAAATAAACAAAGCCACTAAATTATTACAACTTTAAAGCCCTCCCAGTAAATAAGGTTATTGCCAGTAGAGACTAGCATCCTATCTGTCTATCCATTTGTTGGTTGTTATTATTATTATTATTATTATTATTATTATTATTATTATTATTATTTAAAAGATAGGACCAAGAGCTTAATAGATGTCTCAGTGATTAAGAGGACCTAGATTTGTTTCCCAGCAGCCACATGGCAGCTTACAACCATCTGTAAAGCCCATCTCAGGTGATCTGATACCCTCTTTTGACAGTCTCACATGGTGCACATAAACACATGCAGACAAAACACCTATATACATAAAATAAAAATAACTCAAAAAAGAGGGGGGACCACAACACTTCCTAGGAAACATCCTGTGTGAGTGTTTGTGCTGTACTCTGTACATGTAAAGTCCTGGCATGCAGGATTTCATTTTGCTTATGAACTTTTCTAGTACTTAGTGTAGTGCTTGACACATTGCAACACTGGGTGTGTGAAAAATAAAAGGATGCTTTTTCCTGTAGATATTATTAACTTTTAGAGTAGAAATTGATGTTAGTCTTCATTGGAAAAACGTATTAAAATGTGTCTTTATGGAGGACTGGAGAGATGGCTCATCAGTTAAAAGCACTGGTTCTATTTCCAGCACCTCTATGGTGCCTTACAGCCATCTGTAATACTAGTCAGGATCTGATGTCTACTTCTGACCTCAGAGGGCACCAGGCATACCTGAAATGCACTTACATATATACAGGCAAAAGATTTCATATACATAGAATAAAATTTAAAATAATTTTAACTGAGAACATCAATTGTTCCTATAGTATAAACTACTCAATATTCTTATACATTAGTCATTTAAATAAAATTTACATTTATTGTTTAAAAATCTATTGTATGTGTGTATGTATATATGGCTATGATATGTATGTAAATGTGGAAGTCATTTACAGGAGTCAGCTGTCTAATGTTACGGTGGCTTGGTTAGTTGTGTGGTTGTTTTGTTTCGTTTTTGTCACTTTTTCAAAGGCTAGAGTTATTGGGAACTTCAATTGAGAGAATGCCCTACCAGGTTGGCCTATGGACCAGTGATTGTGGAAGGGCCATCTGACTGTGGGTAGTGCCATTCTGGGGAACAAACCGGTAAGCAGCATTCTTCCATGGTTTTTGCTTCAGTTTCTGCCTTGAGTTCCTGCCTTGCCCTTCCTCTGCAATAGAATGTGACCTGAGAGTTATAAGTAGAAATAAACTCTTTCCTCTCCAGATTGTTTTTGGTCACAGTGTTTTGTCACAGCAATAGAAACTCTAACTTGGGCACATGTGTTTTATGGATCAAACTCAGGGTGTCAGGTTTGTGCAGCAAATGCTTTTACCTGGTAAGCCATCTTGCCTGACCCAAACTTTGATTTAAGTAGTTTGTAAACTTTTTCTTTTTTTTGGGATCTAATTCTGTTATCTATATAGTGACTTACTTTCATTATTTTAAAAAGTACTTCATATAATTTAGCAGAATTATGCTCTTAATCTTCATAAAACTAATAAAAATGAGTCAAACATTGACTCAAGACACATGTTTTTCATGAAGTATTAACAAATGTTATTTATTCAAGGAAATGGTTTTTTACCGGCTTAAACATTACAATTCAGTGAGTGTTTAATAAATATGAGCACATGGTTTCTAAGTTAATATTTAAGAGTAGATAAAATTATCTTCAAAGGGTTTGTAATCAAGTAGTATACATATATATCTAAATGACTATAGTATGAGACAAAATATAGGTGCTTGGTCAGAAATTTATGCTACCAACATGACAAGTCACGAGGAACAATTTGTACTAGTAATGATCAGGGCAGAGAGACCCTACACCTATGACACTCAGGGTTAATTACTGTGAACATGATGGTGCACCTATTCATATACATTGAGACCCTTTTGGCTGTTTGGCTCAATTCCTTACCTGAAACCTATCTTAGATATTTCTAGATTTCATGCATTAGAAAATTTAACTGTTAAAAGTAGAATTCTGGATAGGCAGTGATGGCATACACCTTTAATCTCAGCATTAGGAGGCAGAGGCAGGTGGGTCTCTGAGGTCAAGGCCAGCCATGGCTACATAGAGAATCACTGTCTCAACCAAAAAGAAAAAAAAAAAAAAAAAAAGTGAAATTCCGAAGGATAAAAGTTTTCCAAGTTGAGAATGTAGCCTGATGAGGAATATGGTTTGATTATCCGTTGTGTTAGTGGCTTTGTAACCTCAGACCTTAGCTACCTTATGCTCCACATTATCAGTCTATAAGATAGGATAATAGGGGGCTGGAGAGACGGCTCAGTGTTAAAGAGCACTGACTGCTTTTCCAGAGGTCCTGAGTTCAATTCCCAGCAACCACATGGTGGCTCACAACCATCTGTAATGGGATCTGATATTCTCTTCTGGCATGCAGGCATATATGCAGATAGAGCACTCATGTATAAAATTAAATAAATAAAATCTTTTAAAAAGTAAGATAGCAGTAACAAATGCCTGGAGACTCTTAAGATGAACCAGGACATTGCTATGCCTGTGGGTGTATATATAAAAACTTCATTCGTGGAGAAATGAAATAGTAGCAGGGATGACTGGGAACTTTTTAAAAAGTAGGTTTAAATTTATTTTATTTTTATTACTTTTTAAATTTAAATTTATTTTTTATTTATTCACTTTACATCCTGCTCATTGTCCACCCTCCCAGCCACCCCCTCCCACATTCCTTCTCCCATCCCCTATTTTATTTCTTTGACACAAGGTTTTACTTATATCTCAGGCTGGCCTTGAACTCAGGATTCTCACTCCTTGGACCCTTGAGTGCTGGAATTGCAGTTGTGTACCCACCTAGGTAGAGCAGGTTTTTTCTTTTTTTCTTTTTTCTTTTATTTTTTTAATTTATTTTTAATTTTTTTAATTTTTGATACTTTATTTACATTTCCAATGTTTCCCCCTTTGTAGGTCTCCTCTTTGGAGACCACCTATCCCCTCCCCCTACCCCACCTCTATGAGGGAATTCCACCTCCCACCCACCCACCAGCCCACACCCATATTCCCACCTTGACATTCCCCTTTACTGGGGCCTCTCCTCCCCCTGATGGCCAACAAGGCCCTCCTCTGCCACATATGTGGTCCGAACCATAGGTCCCTCCATGTGTATTCTTTGGTTGGTGGTCCAGCCTCTATGAGGACTGGGGTGGGGTGGGGTGGGGGTGGTGTCAGGCCAGTTGACACTGTTGCTCCCTCCATGGGGCTGCAGACTCCCTCAGCTCCTTCAGTCCCTTCTCCAACTCCTCCATCTGGGACCTCTGCCTGTGCCACCAGGAGTCCATATTTCCCTTCTTACAGTTCACAGTTTATGAAGGGCAGAACCCAAGTACTTGTTGATACGCTGATAAGTGCTCAAAATATTCTAGTACTATTGTTCTAAAGTTGAAAATTTAAAAACGAATCACAGCTTATACTTGTTAACAATTTTTAAGTATTTGTATTCATTATGTATATTGCAAAGGAATTTTAAAAAATCATAGGAAATTATTTAAGAGGTGTTTAGCAGTAAGGGATCGTTCCCAGAATAGCAGGATATCCTTCTATTTTCTAGGTTTTGCATTTATAATTCATAAAGGACTATAATGGCCTACTATGACATACTTTTTCAGAAAGGAATTTTATTTTAAAATATTTGAATTAGGTAACAATGGATAAATTTAAGTATTAAGATTAGATTACAAGTAGCAAGTAAAATCCAAAGTATATCCATAGAACAGTATTTTGAAAGAAAACAATAGCATGAATTTTATTTGAAGAATTTAAACCAATCACCCACAAGAATACATTGGCTCTGACCTATGTATCAATATCTGAGGAATAATGACTGGAGCCAAAATATGTAAAAAGTTTTAAACTAGGTTTTATAGGAGAGTGATCTGAATAAACTACTGATTCTCGGGACTGGGAAGACTAGAAACAAAGTGTAGATCAGTAGAAAGAAAGGACAAACATAAACATCTTCAAATTCCCTAAAATGCCTTGATAGTTGCTGAAATAGTAAATGAATTGTGTTAGATATTACCATACCTCTATTTGGCTGTTGGTAACTTTTCTGCAAAGAACTGGACAGTTAAGATTTTTGGCTTTACAGATCAAAGGGTCTCTGTAGCAACATTAACAAACAAACAATTATAGATAACATGTAGGTAAATGGGTGTGGCTGAGATATAATAAAATTTTAATCACAAAAGCAGGTGTTATGCCAGATGACAATAGCTTGTCAAAATCTTTTCTATGTTGAAAAAGATATAACGGATGCAAACAAAGTTAGACTATATCATCTTTAGACCATTTCTTGCTCCAAAGATCCATAAAAGTACTAAAGTAATTCAGCAATACACAAAATAGATGGCTGAAGAGAGGGGGAGTCCAGAGTGGACATGACCCTGAGTGGACCATATGAGGAGCAGGGGAGGGGAGAGCCAGGAGGTAAAGGGCCTGGTAACCAGAACGGCTGGATTATATAGGAAGGGGAGTTGGGGGAAGAACAGCTCAGACAGCCTAGAGAAGTTTATAGTAAGGGGCCTCTGCCTCTTTTATAGTAAGTGTCTGGGATTAAAGGCGTATGCCATCATGCCTACAAAGGTTTTTTGTTATTGTTGTTTTGTTTTAATTACATTTGTTTGTGCCCATGTCTGGAAGTTAGAGGACAATTTGCAGGAGTTAGTTTCTTCCTTTCACTAAGTGAGTCCTGGAGGTCAAACTCAGGTTGTTAGACTTGGTAGCATGTACCTTTACCCGCTGAGCCATCCTATTGGCCCATCATGTACAAGTTTTTAAGTGGATATACGCTTTTAGTTTTCTTGGGTTTATAGCCAACTTAATTCCTGGTATTTTCAGAATCTACCTAAACTGACTTTTGAAGTGGTTCTACCATTTTTCATTTACAGTAGCAGTTTCTCTGCATCTTTGCTCACATGTGCTATGGTCTTTTAAATTTTTAGCCATTTGAAAAATATTGAACAGGAAATAGAATGTATTACATTTGCTCTTCGACTGTATACCTATGTTAGAATATACCAACTCCCCCCCCCCCTTTTTTTAACTAAATACTTTTCTTACCAGGGTATGTACTCTTTTTAAACTGTGATTGTGACTCACACATTTGTTTGAATTTAGGACTAACATGAATGTATGAATGACATTAAACACACTGTAGTGCAATAAGAGACACAATTAGAGTTCTTTGTTCCCACAAGGAACAATCATTTCAAAGCTGACAAAATCATTTTGAAAAGAGCTCTTAAATATACCAATCTGTTCCATGACTAGTGGGGCATATGCTTGTATTCTTTATTCAACTTTTAAGTTATAATGCCTTGTTTTAAAGTAATATATTTACATATTATATGAATTAAATTATATTTAGAGTATATCTATGATGATATCATACTCTCTGCTTATAAGTATTTGAATAAAAATCCTCCCTTAAATATACTTTAGTAGAACTTTGTAACATTTTGCAGCGTAAGAGTTGTGCAAACCTTTGAGTTCCATCACAATAACAGAAGAAATTGCATCTTAGTAGCTTAGTCAAAATAAGCAGTGTCCTGTCTAATATAGAAGGGAGAGCTGAAGGTTTAGCAGGACAGGGTGGGGAATAAATGCATGTATATTGTTTTTGAATGTTGTATAATCAGAAATCACACCATAAGAAAATGTGAAAGAACATTAGTTCGTTCGTTTGTCCCCCTCTCCCCCCCTCAATAAATAGCCTCACTATGGAAGAACTCACCATGTGAGTTCTGGAAATTACACTCGGTTTGTTGGCCTAGAGCTTTCTTTGTAGATTAGGCTGACCTTCAACTCACAGATGTACCTATCTCTGCCTTCCCAGCCCTGAGATTAAAGGCATATGCTACCAAGTTTAGTCCATTTAATTCTAGAGAGAATCATAAAACCAGATGTTAGAAGCAGGCTGCTTGAAAACTATCCAAATAGGATAGAAACTGATGACTTTACATCAAAGCATTAATAGCATGCAGCTAAGCAATAGTGTTGGCTTGTCAGTGTTGTATTTCTTATGGGTTTCACCTGTTACATTGTGTCCCTAATGAGAAAGGAAATGAAGACTATTTTAAAAGTAAAACAAGGTGCAAAGCAAAGTGGTAAAAGGTTTCTAGATTTCTGTTTGTCTTATTGGCAAGGGAACAGGTACCTAACAGATGAGCTCTGGCGTTGATAAGGGAGAATGTTTAGCCTGGGAATCTTGGGAATGAGAGTGGGATAAATTGCTCATGGTTTCTGAGAAATGTACATCAAATAGATACACACGTGTGTATGTGTAAGTGTTTATATATCTCATACATTCTGAAGTAGTTCCCTTAATGAAAACACTCTGCCTCCAGCAATTAAGAGGGAGAGAAAAAAATCCCCAACACAACTCTGCTTGTTTTTCCACATGATTGCTGAACAATTGCAGCTTCTACTAGGAGCCCTTCTCCTGTTCCTGGGAAAATACTCAGTAGCTGGCATTTGCATAATCGTCTTTAGGGCTATTGTGGGTGGGTTTGGGCTGCTAACACAGAGCTCTAGACTGGCCACCTGTCTGAATCAAATGAACTCAGCTTTGTGTACCATTATCTTTGGTTCTCCAAAGTGTTATTTTCTGAGTAATGAATGATTTGGTTAAAATATTATGAAATTGTTATTTAGGAAACATTTTCATTGAATCTATTTTCTCCTTTTTAGGAAAAGAGAAATTTCCTTTTTCTTCCACTGGCATAACTATATATAGCCATGTTCCTCTGCCTTCGTTTTGTAACTGCTTTTGTGAAATTATTCTTATGAATATTAACTAGGAATGTGATAATTTTAAAGAAACTTTGAGAATGATTTATGTTCATCCTTCTGTAAGTTGTAAGTGTTGGTTAATGTTTTCTAACAGCCTACTGCACTTATGTGAGAAATTTAAACACCTGAGGAAGGAAGGAAAGAAGAAATGTCTAAGGGCCTGAAATGGCAACAAATTCATTTTTCTTGGTAAAATTTACACAAGAAATTTGGATGTTTTTGACTTACATATTACTATTAAGAAGTTTCTGTTATTCATCTACATTTAGTTTGTGAATATCATACACATGCACATTGGGTGTATTTCGCTTTACTATTGTGTGTGTGATCCTATATATGCAGTATAAATGCATGTGTATGAAGGCAGAGGTTGACTTTGGGTGTCTTCTCAAGTGTTCTCCGCCTTACTGTTTGATGCAGCCTCTCTGTTTGACCCTGGAACTCATTGATTGACTAGGTGATAAGGTCCATAGATGTACCTGTACAGCCTCTTCCCTTCCCAGTGCTGGGGTTATAAACATTTACCACCATGCCCTGCCTTTGTATGGGGGCCGGGGAGCTGGATGGGTACAAGTCATCATTCTTATGTGATAGGCACTTTACAGACCACACATCGCCCTAGTCTCCCATTTACTTTATTAGTATATGTAACAAACTCCTATGTTGTGTTTCTTTTACATAATGACTACTGAGTTGAATGTATTGTTAAAATCAACTTGTAATTGATAGACTCTGTAATCATATATGACAAGTCTCATTTTGAAATAAGTAAACAATGATTAATAACTCTTTTTAAAAACCGCTTAACAAAAATTTTCCTAGTTTCTCCTAGTTTTTATTAAGTATTTATTGAATGAATGAAGGATTTAAGACTGCTAAGACAATATCAATCTTTAGTAGAATGTGCATTAGGTACTTTTTATTCACTTTCACTTGAGAATTAATATAGTTTTTGAACATATATTATTTTTAAGATTTATCTGTCATGTGTGTGTAAATACCCAAGGAGGCCAGAAGAGAGTGTCACATATTCCAGAGCTGGAGTCACAGTCCATTGTGAGCCACCAGATGAACAGCAAGTATTTCTAGCCACTGAGCTCTCTCTCCAGCCCCATTTTATTTTATTTTTACTAGACTTAAGTTGTAGAGAACTTTAAGATCACAGTCAAACTGAGCAGGATGTATGGAAGAGTTCTCACATATCCCTTGTCTCACATGTACAGCTTTTCCTCCTGTTAACACCCTGTACCTGAGCGGTACATTTGCTACCTGCATGAAGCTGTCACATCGTTACTATTCAGTCTAGGATACACTAGGGTTTACTCTCGGCATTGTATATGCTGTGGATTTTGATAAATGTATAATGGCATGCATCTTGCGCTATAGTGATGATATGTATAATCATAATAATACTTTTGTTGTTCTTAAAATGCTTCGTACTGTTTGTCCTTTTCTGTTCCCCAATCCCTTTCACTATTGATCCTTTTATTGTTACTATAGTTTTCCATTTTCCAGAATGTCCCATGGTTGGAATCATATAATATATGATTCCATTTCTTCATTTTGCATTTAATGATCTTCCACCTCATTTAATGACTTGTTAGCTCATTTCTTTTTCATGCCAGATATTTTATTGTCTGAATATACCATAGTTTATCCATCTGCCAACTGAAAATATTA
Source organism: Uromys caudimaculatus (assembly GCA_028551405.1). Classification (NCBI taxonomy): domain Eukaryota; kingdom Metazoa; phylum Chordata; class Mammalia; order Rodentia; family Muridae; genus Uromys; species Uromys caudimaculatus. Next base: position 92,744,627 of record CM052703.1, on the reverse strand, counting down.
TCCTTATTTTATGGATAATGAAATTAAATGAGAGCTAGTAAATGGCCCAAGGTCACATTTAGTGTGCATACCAACTCTGAGAGTAAACTCTGTAACTTTAATCAGTGTTCTCTAATATATATATATATACATATATATGCACATATGTATACATATATACATATGTGTATATATATATATAAAATTTATGAATGCGTTTTAGTGGCACCCATGCTGTGGATTGCTTTTGTATGTTGCAATGTACAACTGTTTTCTTGTGACCAAGTAAAGTGGCTTTACAGATGGTATTAAGTTCTTTTGCAAACTTAACAGTTTAAAATTATAATTGGAAACATAATTCATTTCGAAAGTAATTCTCATACATGCTCAAGTAAACAGGAAGAACAGAAATAATTGATTTTTTAAAAAAGTTGCTCATCACCTTAATTTTAATGTGAAGACAAATGATTTCTGCCTGTGTTTTTTCCTCTTCTCTCTCTCCTTCATTCCCCTCTTTCCCTTTCTGGAACTCACTGTGTAGTCTATATTGGGTTTGAAATGGTTATCCTTCTCACATAGTAGGCAAATCTTCCAGCATAAGCCATATTTTTGGTTTTTAATACAGGGTCTCACTTTTTAGCTCATGCTACCCTTCAACTAGCTCTGTAGTCCACACAGGCTTGAATTTGACATGCTACTGCTTCAGCCTCCCAATGCTGGGATTACAGATGTGCACAGAACGTGCTGAGCATGTTTCTGAATTGCTGATGGAGGCTTAGGTAATGTTGGAACGAAGTAAAGAAGTGCTCTGGGGATTTGGTAAATTAACATTACTTGATAGAAATTATGTATGCTGGACTAGTCAGAGAAATTAAACCAAATACATACACACACACACACACACACACACACACACACGTACACACACATACATACATACACACACATACACACACGTACACGCACACACACACATACACACGCAGGCAAAAAGAAACACTAAAGAAGACTTGTACACTGGCATTGTATGCTTAATGAAAGATCTTGTCTCGGTTTAGGGGAGTTCAACTAGTTAAATTCTGAAGTTTCTTAGAATTTGTTAATGGTAGGTGGTATTGTATATATGTTAGCTAGAAAGCATTTTTTTAATTTAGCAGTTTTATGTGAAAAATATCGGTTTGGTGAATCTTTGTTAGAGTAGTCTTTATTTTTGGAATGGCTATTTTACATCAAAATAGAATAAATTTTATTTCCTTCTCTTTAGTATAAAATTTGGTGAAGAATTGGATACAAATGCTATACTGTGGTGCTCCAGAGAACTCTCATCCTCTGGATTATAAAAAGCTATTCCTGTCTGAGGAGAACGACACTGAACTCACATACATAAAATAAATAAATCTTAGCCAGGCAGTGGTGGCACACACCTTTAATCCCAGCACTTGGGAGGCAGAGGCAAACAGATTTCTGAGTTCGAGGCCAGCCTGGTCTACAAAGTGAGTTCCAGGGTGGCCAAGGCTATACAGAGAAACCCTGTTTCTAAAAACCAAAACAAACAAACAAACAAACAAACAAATAAATAAATAAATCTTAGAGGAAATAAAAAGCTATTCCTTTTATAGAAGGAAATAACTTATGTATGGAATGGGAAATCTAATTGACAGAGTAAGACAGCTATGCATAGAAAGTTAGAAGATAGACAGCCCAGCTTCAGCTAAGGTCAGATTTATGTGATTACATGTCAGCTCCTGGGCTGGAAAGCATTTCTAATGAAACTGCAAGGACATAAGTTTGATACCTAGAATTCACATTTAAAAAGTAGGCAGGTGGTATGTGCTGTATTTTGAAATTTGCCATTGAGGTAATTTGAATAAGAATGGCCCCCATAAGCTTATGTATTTGAAGCTTGGTCACCTGGGAGTGAAATTGAAGAATGACAAGGATGAGAAGGTGTAGCCTTGTTGAGTAGGTGTGGCCAGTTGGAGGAAATGTGTCACTGGGATGGACTTTGAGATTTCAGAAGTCCTTGCCAGGCCGAGTCTTTTTTTCTACCTATGGATCAGGATGTACAGCTCTCAGCTGCTTCTCCAGCACCTTGTCTGCCTGAGTGCTGCCATGCTTCTCACCTTGATGATAATGGACTAAGCCTCAGAAACTGTGAGCCAGCCCCAATTAAATGTTTTCTATTATGAGAGTTGCTTTGGTCATTGTGTTTCTTCACAGCAACAGAACAGTGACTAATGTAGCATTTCAGAGGGTGGGGTTTTCTGTTTAGTTTTGCTATTTATCTTTTTAAAGCGTTTTATTCTTTTGAAATTACAGTATTATTTTCTTCCCTTTTTTCCCTCCAACCCTTCCCATTTACCTTCATACCTTGCTCTCTCTCAAATTCATGGCCTTTATTTCTTTTTTATTTTGCATTTAATAATAATACTCAGTTTTCAGTCACATTAATTATAATCACCATTTGTTAGGTAGTTTGCTGTATGCTAGGGATTGTTCTGATGACTAGACTTAGGCTTCTTTATTGTGCGCATTTTCCAATCGAGTAAGCTGAGGCTTAGAGCTGTTAATTGCACTATCTTGTCATTTATAAGTAGTAGAGCTGAAATTTGACCCCACATTTGTTTAACTTCACATCATGAATACCTGGGCTGGCAAGACATCTCATTAGGTAAAGGCACTCACTGTTCAAACCTGCCACCCTAAATTTTATTCCCATACCCATGTGAAGTTGGAAAGAGAGAATTGACTCTACAAAGTTGTGTCCTGACTGCTATATGTGCCCCTTGCCCCTCATCGTGTGTGTGTGTGTGTGTGTGTGTGTGTGTGTCTGTCTGTCTGTCTGTCTGTCTGTCTGTCTGTCTACATACTTACTGTATGCACTAATAAAAATTTAAAAGATACAATGTTGTGAAATACTGTTAGTTTCTGATACAAGTTACCCTTATCTGAGAAGAGGGAACCACAATTGAAAATATGCTCCCATAAGATTGGCCTGTAGGCAAGACGCTGGGACATTTTCAAAATTATTGATGGATGTGGGAGGACCTATCCCACTGTAGGTGGTGCCACCCCTGGGCTGGTGGTCCTGGATGATATAAGAAAGCAGGTTGAGCAAGACACAGAGAGCTAGCACTTCTCCATGGCTTCTGCATCAGTTCCCTTCCTCCAGATTTCTGTTCTGAGTTCTAGATGATGCACTACAATCTGTAAGATAAAATAAGCCCTTTCTTCCTCAAGTTGCTGTTGGTCCTGGTGTTTTATTACACTAACTAATAAAAACCCTAAGACATACTAGGGTAGACATTACAATGTCTGTTCTTTGAGAGATTTTACTATTTTTTATGTTTTCTTGTTTCTTGCCTTTAAAACAGTTAAAAATTATTATCTTGGTTCTAATACTGTGTCTGTAGTTGTGTTAATTTCTCCTTTAAAGCCTGCCTGAGTATTCAACTCTTCCAGGAAGCTTTGATGATCCTGTGATTTCATTTCTAGCACTGGTTGCCTTTCCTTAAGCTGGTTCACTGTCAGTTTTTAGTTTCTTTCCTAAAAGTGAATATTAGTTTAAATATTTGACTATTCTCATTTTAACAATGACCTTTTTAAAGAATAGCAAACAATTCAACTGTGTCCAGGACTTGGAGTAACATTAAGGTAGAGTTGAGAATGCTCAGGCAATACTTAAATGAAAGCCCTGAGCACATACATGCCTGCTTTGCCTCTGCCTTTGCCTCCCCGCCTCACAAAAGCTCATTTAATTATCTCAGCATCATTGAAGTTGCTCTATTACTGCTTTTATTTTTGAAATAGAAAAATGTAACTTGTAATATTTATTCTGTAGTACTTCAGACACTATGGAGGAACATTGTAAATTTTGCTTTAAAATTTCTGGTGGTACTTTGCACCCAGCACTGGCTCTGTAGTAGCAGAAGGATCTTAAGTTTGATGCTTCCCTGTCTCTAAAATCTAAGGGCTATTCAGGCAAGATGACAATCTGAGTTTGATCATTAGAACCCACATGATCGAAGGAGAGAACCAACTATTTTACCTCCATATCTGCACTGTGGTGTGCACACATACATGCACACATACTCCCATACCAAGCAAATAATAAGTTTTTAAAAACTAAAAAAGAGTTGGTGATGGAGCAACTAGAACTTTAAAAAAAAAGTGACTTTCATTTGTTATTCAATACTACTCAGTTTATGTCAGTTACCTGATCATCAGTAAATAAAATGCACATCTTCTAATTCATTTTATTGAAGTTGAAAAGCAGTGAAAAGCTTGAGTGGTGTAGGACGTACAGTTTGAATAGAGTTGATGTTTGGGTAATTTTCTCTACTCTGAGTTTTGACATGCTATGTTTTATTGGTGTGATTATTTTTGTAAATATATTATTGATATAATTATTAACTTGAGATTTTTTTTATGAAAATAGAAACTATCTTTGTTAGTATAAGCTTAGGCTTTGACATGTGCTTTTAGTATTAGTGTCATATTTTTGTGAGTATTTATGTTGCATATTATAAGCTTAAACAGCTAGAAATTTCAAAATAGTCCAATTAGATACCCTATTCAACAGTTTTAGTATCTGTTTCCCCTGAGGCAGCATCTCACTATGTATCTCTGACTGGCCTGGAACATGATGTTTAGACTTGTCTGGTCTCACAGAGATTCACCTGTCTCTGCTTCTTCTTTTTTTTTTTTTCTTTTTCTTTTTTTTATTGGATATTTTCTTTATTTACATTTCATATGTTTTTCCCCTTTCCCGATTCCCCCCCAGAAACCCCCATCCCATCCCCTCTCCCCCTGCTTCTATGAGTGTGTGCCCCCCCCCCACTCCCACCTCCCCACCCTTGCATTCCCCTACACTGGGGCATTGAGCCTTCATGGGATCAAGGCCCTCTTCTCCCATTGATGCCCGACAAGGCCATCCTCTGCTACATATGTGGCTGGAACTATGGGTCCCTCCATGTGTATTCCTTGGTTGGTGGTTTAGACCCTGGGAGCTCTGGTTGGTTGATATTGTTGTTCTTCCTTTAGTCCTTTCTCTAACTCCTCTACTGGGGACCCCGTGCTCAGTCCAGTGGTTGGCTGCAAGCATCACCTCTGTATATGTCAGGCTCTAGCACAGCCTCTCAGGAGATAGCTAATATCAGGCTCCTGTCAGCATGTACTTTATGGCATCCACAATAGTGTCTGCATTTGGTGACTGTATATGGGATGTATCCCCAGGTGGGGCAGTCTCTGGGAGGCCTTTCCTTCAATCTCTGTTCCACACTTTGTCTCCATATTTGTTCCAGTGAGTATTTTGTTCCCCCTTCTAAGAAGGACCGAAGCACCTACACTTTGGTCTTTCTTCTTCTTGAGCTTCATGTGGACTGTGAATTGTATCTTGGGTATTCCAAGCCTTTGGGCTAATATCAGTGAGTGCATACCATGTGTGTTCTTTTGTGACTGGGTTACCTCACTCAGGATGATATTTTCTAGTTCCATCCATTTGCCTAAGAATTTCATGAAGTCATTGTGTTTAATAGCTGAGTAGTTTTCCATTGTGTAAATGTACCACATTTTCTGTATTCATTCCTCTGTTGAAGGACATCTGGGTTGTTTCCAGCTTCTGCTATTATAAATAAGGCTGCTATGAACATAGTGGAGCATGTGTCCTTGTTATATGTTGGAACATCTTTTGGGTATATGCCCAGGAGTGGTACAGCTGGGTCCTCAGGTAATACTATGTCCAATTTTCTGAGGAACTCGCCAGACTAATAATTTCCAGAGTGGTTGTACCAGCTTGCAATCCCACCAGCAATGGAGGAGTGTTCTTCTTTCTCCACATCCTTGCCAGCATCTGCTGTCATCTGAGTTTTTGATCTTAGCCATTCTGACTGGTGTGAGATGGAATCTTGAGTGCTAGGATTTAAAGTAGTTAGTTGTGGTGTTTGTTTGTTTGTTTGTTTGTATTTTGTTTTTGAGACGGAGTCTCTACATGGCCATGGCCTCCTAAAACTCACTATGGCCTTGAACTCACAGAGACCCATCTGCCTCTGCCTCCAAGCTCTTGGACTTAAAGTCATGTGCCATCACGCCTAGCTAAAGTAGTCTTTTCTGAAAGACTTAAAAATTCAGCTTTGACTCTAAGTGAAGTTTAAGTTTTGTGCAAAAAATGGAATTTTTAAAGGGGTTTAAAAATTTTATTTACTAATTTGTCCCATTTCTAGTTGCAGTAGTTATATGATAAATGGTTTTACTTTAAAACAAGTAACACTAAAGTGTTTCTGTGGCATGACCATTTTTATTATCTTAGATTAATTTGATTTTGAGGTGTACACACACACACACACACACACACACACACACACACACACACACACACACACACACACACACACGTGTGTGTGTGTTTCAGGAATCTGATTCCTAAAGGCCCCTTCTCTAGTTAATAAGAATTCGGTGTTAGAAATAGACAGTATGTGACAGCTGCTCTGCAAGTGACATTGTTAAAAGAAAAACCGTAGAACTGGGAGAAAATAATTGCCAAAAAATTATTCGTATCAGTAATATAGGAAGAACTCTTAAAAGTAACTAAAATAAATGCCAAAAAATGGCAAAACTATGAAGATAGTAAAGATCAGCAATTGGAAGAGATTATGGGGGCGAGGCAGGAAAGGAGGCACCAGAAGGCTTTAGTGTAGTGAAACTATGGATACACAATATTGTTAATTAATCAAAACTGATAAATAGTAAATAATAATACAAGCCATGAACTTTAGTTAATGTGCTAATATTTCATTAATTGTAAGAAATGCATTATACTAAAAAATATTTTAAAATAACTGATACAGACAACTGAGTAGGAACCCTGTACTTCCTGTTTAATTTCTTTGCTATGAAAAATAAAGGTTGTTATTTTTACAGTGTATATGTGTAATCATTCACCAAAGCGAGGGATGATTTAGTTCAACAGTTATTTACTGAGCAAAGTTTGTGAATTGTGCGAGGTTTTTATAGTTCTGTTCTTTAAAGAACTTATTTACAGCTGTCAGTTAAAGTATAGAGTGATTTGAGATAGCATGCATGATTTTATCTGAATGAATTGAGTAGTCCAGAAGTGTTTTAAACTGAAAAATGTTCTGGATCTGAGTCTATGCTTAACTAGCTGGGTTATTTTGTGTAAATTACTTAACTTTTAAAAACTTTCTGTGCTTATCTTCTGCATAAGATGATTATAAAAGTTCACAAAGAAGTTTGGACATCTTGTATACAGTGAACTCTCGGGTACTAGCTTGAGTGATTAGTTGTGCATTTGTCTATCCATCAAGGAAAATGAAAGAATGGCTCTCCTCTGCTTTGAATGTTCAGATACATTTGAGCTATTTCTCCTGAATTTCCACCTCTGTTCCCAGATGGCTGTTGTCAAGCACGAGATACCATTTACTTGCTGATTAAATACATTCCAGCTTCTGCTTTTGAGAAAGAACTGCTTTTACAGCTGTCTTTGACATCAGTGGGTAGCCCAGTCATGCTGACTAGTGTAACACTTTTAAGGTTGAAAACAACAGAAACCAAATCATTTCTCCCAAAAAAATCTTGTTGTGAAGGAGGCTTTCAAGTAGGTACCAGCTACTTTTCACCCTGAAAACAGGATGTTAAATTTAGAAGAAATTTTAAATGGTATAGTTTTAAGAATGTTTGCTGACTTATTAATATTTTGACAAAGCTAAAATTTTAGACATTCTTTTCTAAAAGTCCAGAAGCTATAATTTGTGTTTTTCCAATTGATGCATTTTTTTCCCCCTTATGCCAAGAACAGAACCAGGATTTAAAGCATTCTAGGCAAGGGCTTGGAAATGCTTTAATAAACTGGGCCAAATTTAAATTTTAACCAATTACCAAATTAAATCATTATTGGGAGATGACAGCAACTATGAAAATATTACAAACCCCTTTCCTGACAGCCACAATGCTTCGGGGAAAAATATTTACCAAATACAAGAAAAGGGGGAAATAAAACAAAAAACAAAATACCCAGAGACTCATGACTATATAGCTGTCATTCTTAGATAAGAATTCTATTGAAAAATGGAAGACAGAGTTAAAGCTATTTATTTATTTATTTATTTATTTGAGTCATGGCCTCACTATGTAACCTAAACTGGCTTGGAACTCACTTTGTAGATCATACTAGCCTAGAATTTACAGAGATTTTGCTTTTGCGTCTTAAGTGCTAGGATTAAAGTTATCCACTACCATGCCATGACGCTATTAGAATTTTAGAAGAAAGCTAAATTAGAGTGTTCTGTTCTATAGGCTTTTTCCTGATTAAAGTTAGAATAGTATTTCTGTTGCAGATTTCTTTTCCACAGGGAAAAAAAAAAATCAAGGGACAAGGTTGAAGAAAACTTAAATAATTAAATAATTGGTACTTAATATTCACCATTGGGAAGATTTAGCTATGTGCTCTTTATTTTTTTTTCCTCCTTTTTTATTTTTGATACTTTATGTACATTTCCAATGTTTCCCCTTTTCTGAGTCTCCTCTTTGGATACTGTTCCTTCTAAATGCAGTAATTACAGGTGTGAATACCAACCATATTAGAATATATTTTCCTGCATAATTTTTTTAGTAAAAAATGATATATCAAGTGTGTGTGTATGTGCTAGGCTTCTTCCCTTTTGTTATTCTCTACTTTGGAAGCAGATTATTCTCTTAGTACAGCCCACTTTCAAGTGGTAGAAACGTTTATATTTCTTTTTTTATTGGTTACTTTACTTATTTACATTTCAAATGTTATTTTTCTTTCAGGTTTCCCCTCCATAAAATCCCCCATCCTTTTCCCCTCCCCCTGCTTCTATGAGGGTACTTCCCCACCCAACCACCCACTTCTGCCTCAGTGCCCTAGCATTTCCCTATGCCAGGGGTGCGGGGGGGGCATCAACCTCCACAAGACCAAGGGCCTCCCCTCCCATTGATGCCAGACAAGGCCATCCTCTGCTACATATGCAGATGGAACCATGGGTACCTCCATGTGTACTCTATGGTTGGTGGTTTAGTCCCTGGGAGCTTTGGGGGTCTGGATAGTTGATAATATTGTTCTTCCTATGGGGTTGCAAACCCCTTCAGCTCCTTCAGTCCTTCTTCTAACTCCTCCATTGGGGTCCTTGGGCTCAGTCCAGTGGTTGGCTTTGAGCATCCTCCTCTGTATTTGTCAGGCTCTTGCTGAGCCTCTCAGGGACAGCTATACCAGGCTCCTGTCAGCAAGCGCTTCTTGGCATCCACAGTAGTGTCTGGGTTTGGTGTCTGTGATAGGATGGATCCCTAGGTGGGATGGTCTCTGGATGGCCTTTCCTTCAGTCTCTGCTCCACTCATTCCTGCATTTCCTTTAGACAGGAGCAATTCTGGGTTAATATTTTTGAGATGGGTGGGTAGCCCCATCCCTTAACCAGGGGCCATGCCTAACCACTGACATAGTCTCTACAGATTCTATCTACCCTTTGTTGAGTATTTTCACTAATGTCACCCCTGTTGGGTCCTGGGAACCTTTTCCTTCCCTGGCATCTGGGACTTTCTAGTGGCTATCCCCAGTTCCCCATTCCCCACTGCTACACACCTCCATTCAATTTTCTGATGCTCTGTCCTTCTCACCTGTCTCCTCCCAAACCTAACCTCCCCCCCCCTTTTTCCTCCCCCTCCTCGCTCCCTCCCAGGTCTCTAGCTCCAACTTTTTCAGTGTCCCAGTAGCTGTAATTGGAACTCCTGTGTAGAAGATTTGTCTCCTCCTTTTATTTATTTTTTTGACCAGGTTGGCCTAAAATTCACAGATATCCATCTGCCTTTGCTTCCTGAGTGCTGGGATTAAAGGTGTGTGCCACCATTCCGGGCTCACTTCTTTTTTTCTATCAGAATAGACTATTTTATGCTTTAGGTTGGTTATCTTTGACTCTGCCTTGTTTTGTAACTGAAATTATTTTATTCTTTTTTAAAATTCCATTTTATGTCTATGGGTAGTTAGCTTGCTTGTATGTTTGTGAATCACTTGCCTGCCTGGTGCCTGTGGAGGAAGGAAAAGGACACTGAGTTATCTGGAACTAGAGTTGCAGGGTGTTGTGAGCTGCCATGTTGGTACTGGGACCGAACCTAGGTCTTCTGGAAGGCCAGTCAGTGCTCTTAACCATTGTACTGTCTCTTTAGTCCCAAATTATTGCATTCTTGGTCAATGGAAGGCCTATTGTTAATTCCTAGACCCTGTTGATATGGCTCCTCCATCGTGTGTGTGTGTGTGTGTGTGTGTGTGTGTGTGTGTCTGTTTGTATTTATAAATGTGTGTCCTCTTACCTTCTGGCACTATAAGGTGGTTCAGGAGCACCTAGTGCATTTCCTACCCTAGCTCTAGAAGTCAGCCTTTTTGTAAGGAATTCTTGTTGGAAAAATGTATTGGAAGCCAAGATCTTGACACTGTTGACACTGTGTGTATATAGTGACTGCTTGTGTGTCATTGCTTCTAGGACTTTCAGTGGACAGAGCTAGATGGTTTTTACTACTTACATATGTATACCTATCTATGTAATTATTTTTATGTATGTTTTTTATTTAGATGCCTCCTGTTCTAATTTACCCACGAAGTTACTTGTTCCAGTTTCTCCATCTTGCTTATTATAACTTCCTCTTTCCAACATTGAGTAACATAGCTTCTATTATCTGTGTTCTATGTATTTATTTGTTTAATTCTGGTATCTGTATACTACATTGCAGAATTGTTAAAATATAACTACTGATCAAAACCTTTATCAAATAAGGTTGTGTGTGTGTGTGTGTGTGTGTGTGTGTATGTGTGTGTATTTCCTTTTGTCTTTTGTTGCATAATTTCTAGTTAGAATATTACTCTCCAGTATCATTTGGATTGGTTTGTAAAAGTGTTGTTTTAAAGAGTTACAGCTTTTTGCCTTTTAATTCTCTATACTTAACATTATGCCTATTTTAGTAATGTCCTTCAATTCAGTTGTTATTGTCTTAAAAAATAAAACAAACAAGCATTTCAAACCTTTTCTTAAAAGGGTGGAATTAGGGCTGCTGTATTGGTGGCCCCCTTTAATCCCAGCACTCAGGAGGCAGAGAGAGACAGATCTCAGTATGTTCCAGGTCAGCCTGGTCTGCAGATAATTCTAGGCTAGCCAGGGTTACACAGTGAGGCCCTTTTTGTAAAAACAAGAAATTGAAAAAGAATTGGGGCTTATAGTTAAGAGCATTTGCTTTTCTTACAGAGAATCTGCGTTCAGTTCCCAGCATATACAAAAATGAATACATTTAAAAGAGAGTGATTATAAAGCTTTTGTTACTATGAAATTGATGTGGGCGTGTGGTAAGGTTGTTATCATATCTTCAAACTAGCTCATGCAGTGTACCTACTTCTAAAATATCATTTATGTAACATTTGGAATTTTGTGATAAAAAGGTATAGTATATATAGAATGTTGTTTCCTAATATTTAAAAAAGCCACCTAATGTCAATCTTAGTGAAATTCAAGTTTTAATTTCATTCTGCTGTAGAAAGAATGGCTACATATCCAATGGCTCTGGGAGAGCCAGGAGCACACTCCTGCTCAGCTTGCTGTCGTGAATGGGCCAAAGGTTAAACCATCAGTCTATTTCCCAGTGTCTACTTAACAGTGGCTTTCTTTGTATTTCTTTGCTTGTTAGGGAAATACAGCAAGTGTTATTGAATGGTAAAACAAAGCAAGTCTTATATCAGACACTGACAGCTTCTTAAAAAGTTGGAATAGGATGTCATTGGACATTCCAAAGGCTGTCTGATAGTACTATATTTTTATGGAAGTCACCGCTTCAGTGGGATTTATATTGCTAGTCAAAGGAACTTTTTGTATGTGGTGTTCAAGTCAATGTAAATAAATATATGCCTAGTAATACTACTCCCATGGGTCAGGGGAGTGACTGAAGAAAAAGCCTTTTAGAGATGGCCAGCCATAACTTTATTTTCCTTAGCGAATTAATTAGTGTGGATAATTTTCTTTGTAACAGACCATTCATCTATATGATGTAGCTTTAAGCGTAGTTTAGAAGGTGAACTAGTTAATAAAATGCCCTCAGAGGCATGAAATGTTATTTAGGACCTTACTGATAATGGTCATGGAGTATTTCTGAGCATCTATGCAGATTAGATCTTGAACAGCTGCGTAGAGCACATGGAAATCATGATTCCTGTCTCTGTGAACTAACTTGAATAAAGTCTTTCATCTTGAGATCTCACTGTTTGTCCAGTTTATGAATCCCTCAACTCATCTCTGAAAGGTTCATTCAGTTTAATACAGTCCAGCTTTGTGGTGTAGAGCTCTAGAAACTGCTTTTGTGGGTTAGAATGCACAAAAAGTTAGCAAATTAATCCATTATTTATTTTTTTTAGAATTAGATAAAATCTACTTTAAATGATGTCTTTTTATGAAAACTTTTGAGAACTTGAGATTCTAGCTCAAGCTTAACTTGTCATTTTGATATAGGCCTGGAACTTGCTGTGTAGACTAGGCTGCCCTTAAACTTACAGCAGTCCCTCTTACCTCTGTTTCCCAAGAACTGGGATTACAGCCTGGCTAGAATTTAACTGTTTATGAACTATATTACCTTCAGTAATACCTGAATATTATAAAGTGTCCTATTTCTTTGAGGTTTTAACAGTTCGGTGTCTCTCACAGGTTTCCAAAGAGGAGACCTAGAAGGGGGGAAACATTGGAAATGTAAATAAAGTATCAAAAAATAATTTAAAAAAAAGAGAGAAAATGTGAAGATGCTGTCATTTCCCTCTTCTTTCTCCCTCTTTACCTCTTCTCTGCCCCCCACCCCTTAATTTTTCAAGACAGGGTTTCTTTATGTAGCTTTGACTAACCTGGAACTTGCTCGGTAGACCAGGCTGGCCTCCTGAGTACCGGGATTAAAGGCGTGTGCTACCACTGCTCCTGGCTCCTCTCCCTCCTCTTAAGAGGCTCATTTCTTAGACCATATTTTGTGTGAAATGTTCTGCAAACACGTTAGAGTTAATTAAGCTGAAAATTATTGTATCATTTATATGTGATTTTTTTTTAAAAAAAGTTTCATCATCTGTCCCTTATTTGGACATTTATGTATTTATTTTTGGAAGCTACATGTTGCTTGGCATTTTGTGTTTTATACTGCTCATTTCTACAGATAATGAGTTCTTTTAATTCAGGGATCTTAAAATATTAATGTGCAGTACGAAATAGGTATTGAAATACACATGATCCCTTTCAATCATGAGTATAGCCAAATTTGACAATAATTGAAGAATTTATTTATAGTCAAAACTAATAGTCATAATATCATTTTTCCTATGTAAAAATTAAGGACCACAGACATTTTGATCCAAACATTTCAAACCTACAATGACAAAAACACAAAAGATTGATAATACATTGGGAACAGTAATATAAGTGGAATTTATTCATGCAGTCAGGGGATATTTTAGCAACATCTAACTGCTAGACATTATATTATAGCCTAGGAATATAGTACTTTATTGATTTAAAAAATACATAAATAAACATAATCCCTACCTAGTGGAATTTATAGTTAATAAACAGAAAAAATATTTAAACAAGATAGTAACAGGATATGAAGTTTATGAATAAATAGGATTGTATGACAGAGTAACTGAAGGTGTAGATAGTGGTTAAAAAGATAGAAAAAAAGATAAGGACATACCTAGCTTGTGCTACTAAGTTTCTCAGGAGTCCATGGAAAATTTATTGTGGGTCTTGGTTAGGAACTGGAAAAGAAAGGAGTGAATAAGCCAAAGCCTCTTGGGGTCATGATAATCGAGCCAGTTTGGAGGGCTTCCTACAATTGATTAGAACATCCATGATTTAAAATATGAGTCTATAATAGGCCAGAACTGATCTTTCAAATATTTATCCTGCTTCTCTTTTAAGAACTGTATTTCAGGGGAACCAAATAGTTCATAAAGATAGTTCATTCATATAGAATTCCAACCTATAAATGAAGTATAATAAATTATTTTAGTAGAATGAAATGAAGTGCTTGTGCATTGAAAGTGTTCTTTTGCTTATACCTGTGAGTGTATGGTTAGGAAAACTAAGAGTCATTAAAAAACAGGAAGTAAGAATTTGACAGGTATGATTGAGAGATGGTAGAAAGATATTTTATGTAATAGAAACAACATGAACAAGGTTCAGAAATGAGAAAGATACTGTTATGTAGCTAAAGAAGACTTACCAATTGGGTTCCCTAGAGTATAAGAGATGTTAAGTGGAAATACTGGAGATTGTAGATAAGATGAGTTCTCAGAATACATCATATCTGGAAATAGTGAGACCCAGCTATTGCCAAGTTCAGGAAGAACTTAAGATTCAAATGAGCTCTAGTTCTTGCTATGCTTTGGATGGAAAGAATGCTGTTTCAACAAAGGCATTTGATGATTTAGGCTAAATTGATTTGGCAGTAGATCCTATAAGAAAGGTACTGTATATAGAGTGAAGCATTGGTTTTATTTGAGCTACCCTTTCTTTAAGTGATCATTTTCCATTTACTCTGATTATTATTCATTTCAGCATGATATTCTTTTTATGGATATAAATATAGAAATAAAGATCTGTTACATAGGGCCTGTTAATCTTGCTGTTGGACTACATTTGTGTTTATCTAAAGGGAATATATAATAGTTAGAATACATAGTTTAACCTTACTTCTCAATAAAATGTTCTTTTTTGTTCTAATCCTAAATCCTTAATATACACACAGATACATATTCTGTTTTGTTGACATTCATATTGTATGGATTATAGTAAATATATTTTTAGTAAAACTTTTTTCTATTTTAAGTGACTTCTGCTGCGTGTGTGTGTGTTTTTAATAAAAAAGATACTTAAAATCTATCTTAAAATATGGAACACCATCAAAGTTAGCTCTTTAGTTCAAGAAACCAGTGTATATCTGTCTGTTCCACAGTAAATACTCCTCTTCCTCTCTTGGAACATGAGAATTTGGTTGCTAGAATTTAGAAATGTGTCCCATGCTTCAGCCACGTAATATTGGGGGCCTGAGATAACAACAGTGGTTCAGACAAGTAGTTTGGTTACATGAAATGAGTATTATGTAAGTCCCATTTTTCTCATCCTTATATATATTTTAACAGGGTATCCAGAAGTTGGCTAGTCAATACCTGAAGAGAGATTGGCCTGGAATAAAAACTGATGATCGGAATGATTGCAGGTAAATTACTAAATGGCTTTGCTTGGTGTGTGTGTGTGTGTGTGTGTCTGTGTGTGTGTCTGTGTGTGTGTGTCTGTGTGTGTGTGTGTGTGTGTGTGTGTGTCTGTGTGTGTGTGTCTCTCTCTGTCTGTGTGTCTGTGTGTATCTGTGTGTGTGTGTGTGTGTGTGTGTGTGTGTGTGTGTGTGGTCAACCTCAGATATCATTGCTCTGGTATCATCAACTTGTTTTATAAGACAGTATCTCTTGTGGGCTCTGGGGTTTGCCCATAAGGCTGGGGTGATTGGCCTGCAAGCCCTAGGGAACCTCTTTTTTCCACTTCCCTGGTGTTGGGATTACAAGCACATGTGACTACACTCAATTTTTTGTCTATGTTCTGGTATTCTATGTTCCTGTGCTCATATGGCATGTACTTTGTATTAAGTCTTAACCCCAGTTCCTATCTTGTTTTTTTTAAGTGGTTTTATTTAGAGGCCTATCACAGTTAGATACACTGGTTTTTAAAAGAATTACTTCTTTCTTTGCCTCTGTTTTTAAGATATTATTATTTTTAAAATTATATTCAATGGTATATGATATATATATGTGTGTGTGTGTGTATATATATATATATATATATATATATAAAATCAATGCTCATATATGGAGTCGAAAGAACAGAAACACAAATTGTTTTCTTATGAATCTGTGATCATAGAACACTGTTGCAACAGTAATAAAACAAGATTACACTGCTCTCACGCTCATTGGTTCGTTGAAAGTAAATCTTAAATTTTGAAAGTTGAGATTTTTGTGAGCTTGAGTGAGTATTTTGTACAACTAGAAATGTTTGTGTATAACAGGGTGTCCACAAGTTTACCCATTCATGTTCTACATACAACTTTTAAAGAAGGCCAAATTTGCAAATTTTGTACTCAGTGACCTACCATTATCTTGTTATTTTGTTTAGACTTTGATGCCTTTTGGAGCATCAAAATTTGGAATTATTTATTGGCTTTTATATTCAGAGATGTCCTTAGTTTGGAAGATAGAAAAGTCAAAGAACTCAGAGCTTACCATCTTTTTGGAATTAAGACCAATTCCAGTAAACAACAGTTTAAAAACATTAGGATAGTTAAGACCTGTGTATGAAGTGTTTAAAGCCTGAGTCAGAAAGCATGCTGCTGCAGAAATGTTGATGAAGACTGACGTCATCAGAGCATTTCTTAAGAATGGGTCTAGAAGGTAGAATGATATTAGAAGAAATCCCAATGGTTGTTTACACTGGCACACTTCAACTTCCATAGCCACAAAATAATAGATGGTGTAACTTTAATATTAAAGTAAAATGGGAAATAAAAATAGAGATCTTCTTATGGACTTAGCAGTATGCAAACAGTTCAGCTGAGGGGAAAGAGATATGGGGATCAAGTTCTAAATAAAAGAAATAGATAAAATAAAGCCTGTGGTTAGAATGCAGGCTCTGTATTACTAGTGTGAATCAGCCTTCAGGAGTCTGTGTAGCTGATACAGGATTGCATCTGATGGGTGAGGTGTATTCTAGTTTGTTTAGATTACTAAAGAAGGAAGGGTAGTGGCTGTAGTCTCAGGCACACTTATAAAACCTTATTGTAAGAGGTGTTTTAAGTGAACAGTTACTGAATATTTACAAAATGTCAGACATCTTGCAGGAGCTTTATTCACATTCATTATTATTAAAACAACCTAGTGAGGGAAATATAATTATCTTTATTTTATATAGTAAGTCAGCTCTTTTTTTTTTTTTTTTTTTTTTTTTGGTTTTTCAAAACAGGGTTTCTCTGTATAGCCCTGGATGTAAGTCAGTTCTTAAAGTAAACTTTAAGATTAGAGACCTTGAAAGATAGGATGTTTGTCTTTCAAGAACTCACAGAAGGTAGCCACTATAAACAGTTGTTGAATTGGGAAGTTATAGGGGTACAGATGACAGAACAACCCCAGCTTACAGCATTTTGTCTTAAGGAATGTGCAAGACTTTGCCAGGCAGACAGCTTGGTGAAAGGAATCTGAGCAGAAGTAACATGTTGAAGGTGTGGACGACAGGAAAATACAGTATTGGGTAGCAGTAAAAAGTTCAGGATGGCCAGTGTGAAATTCGTAGGTTGCAGGTAAACCAGCAGTGGGTGTGGAGAATACACAAGTAAGCATCATAAAGGACTTTCAATACATGCCTACAGGGTTGTATTTTATTCAGAAGGTAACAGAGACATTGAAGAATGTTAGTAGAGAAGGTAATGATTAACTCCATGACCATAGTATAAGGTAGAGTAGCACAAAATGCCCGAAGTATAGAACTTCAGAGTTCCTCATTTATCTTCATTTGGATCATGAAAGTTATAGTAAAAATGAGGTTGTGGGGGACATTTCAGAGGTTTCTAAGAGTGTGAAGCCAGAGGACTTACAGTTGGTTTGGTTTTGGGGTTTGCCAGGTTTATTCTCAAGCAAAGTATAGACAGCTTCCTTTGTATCTAAAATAGTTCTTGGCACAGAAGACACTTGAGAAGTATTTACTGACTGACTAAAAATAGTCGGAGGGAAGAGAGATTATACAATGACTCCCAGGACTTTCTCTTTTCAGTCTTTCATATTATTTTCTTCCTTTAACATAGTAATATGATATTCATTTTTTTCGTAACCAGTATGTCTGTAAACACAGGCTTACTCATCCAACTTATAGACAAAGCTGATGCTGCTTCTTGAAACAGTACTTCTGGTCATCTAGCTTAAGTCACCCCCTTGCCTGACTTTATTTTCTGTGTGACCACTTCACTGAATCTCTTCCCAGACTTTACCTTTTCCACGGCTTCCATGATTTTGTCACATTCCTTGTAGAATGCGCCTGGCCTTACTGCATCAGCAGCACGTTAGGGACTCTGAGCCTTGTCAGCCCCGTCACTTCCTGGAAGCTGAATCTCCCTTCCTTTCTTTTCCAGTACTGCTTTTTTCCATCAGCGGCATTTTCTAAACATGCTCTTGAGCTCCCAACTGTTCTGATGGTATAGTACAAGGTCTACTTCTAAAAATTTTAATTTAGGTAATTTGAGAGGATGGTGAAGGTACTCCGGAAAAGACAATAGAGAGATCAGAACTGAGGGTAAGAATGGCAATTTCCAGTTTAAGAAATTTATTTTTTTATAACTCAGTTACATCATTTCCCCTTTCTTTTTCATCTCTCCAAACCTTCCCGTAATACCCTTCCATTATCTCTTTCAATTTATGGCTTTTTATTATTAATTATTGCCACATATATATATGCGTGCACACATACATATATTCCTAAATACATGAATGCAGCTGGTTCAGAAATATAATATTATTTATAGAGATGTTTCTGGGACTGACCATTTAGTATTCAATAACCAGTTGATATTATCTTCCCTAGGAAGAATCCTAAGATTCTTTTTCCTGCTCTCAGCATGCCTTAATTACACAAACTTCTTTGTAGGGTTGAACTGTGGGCTTTCCGTCTGTCCACTTGTCTATTGGTGTTGTCCTTGCTCAGCTCATGTTAAACGGTCATGTTGGGAGACTTTATGGGTGTAGCTGCTGACATTCCTAGGAGACACACTCTCATGGATAACTTTATGATCTTCTGTTCTTTAAAAATCTTCTGCCCCCTCTTTTGAGCCTTAGGTGCTGAGTGTTCTGTAGAGGTATTTATTGGGAATGGAATTGCCAGTTTTTATTTGTTTATTTGAAGCCTATTTGGCTTTCAGTTTCCCATTTAATTTTGTTAATTGATAGTTGTGTTTAGTTTAAAATTTTTATCAAAGTAATATATGATTATCATTAGTTAAATAGTATAGAAGAGTATAAACAATACTGAGTCTAACCTCCTTTTTTCCGAGCTATCGTCCTCTCACATTCTATCCCCTGGAGTAATTGGTGTGAGAGGAATATGGGCTTTTTGCTTTTATATTTTTCCTGTGTAAATTATTCATGATTTATTCGTGTACAGTTTTATTCTTTTTAACAGGGCTAGAGTTATTATATGCATATGTTCCTGTAGATGTCTCTCTGTCAGAAAATGTGCATATGCCTGCACACATGCACAAAATCTACTTTAAACACCCTTTCATAGGACTCTTCATTCTTTTTAGTAGCTGTTTTAAAATCTCAGTAAGGATGAGTCATGTCATTCATTTCTATGTTGGTAATTGATGACTGTTGTAAATAATGTAAATAATGCTTTAGTGAATAAGTCTCCTGTGCTCATAAATGCATCTTTGTACACTGTGAAAGTATGACTGTGTCTGTGGGGTAAATTATTGAGAAGGAAATTCTGGGTAAAGCTTTAATCTTTCTTTACAGGTAGGTTTTCACTGTCAGTGCTCTTTGGAGTTCCCCCCTTGGCTTTCTAGAGATTTCCCTCACCAGTCCTGGCTTTAATATTGTCTGTAGAGGCTGGAGAGATGGCACAGTGATTAGAGCACTGGCTTCCCTTCCTGGGTTCAATTCCCAGCACCCACATGTCAGCTCACAGCTCTCTGTAACCAAAGTCCCATGAAATCCAGTGCCCTCTTCTGATGTGCTACAGACATGCAGACAAAACACCCACATAAATTAAATAAGTAAATATTGCTGTAAGTTGACACTAACATCTTTATTAGAAAATATATTTCAGCTTAGAAAATAAGAAGTCAGCTGTCTTCCACTTCTTTAAGTTTTATCTTCTCTTTTCTGGAATGTTAAGTAGCTGCTTCTCTGCCCATGATTGCTCCCTTTTACGATTCCATTTGCTACAGTGCAACAAAAACATCTTTACCTTTCATCATAACTGTCTTCGTTTCTTTGTAAAATAGGCCTTCTACTACCCAGCCGCTTGAAAAACCTTTTGTTTTTTTTTTCCTTGCCAACAAAAGGAATTTAAATTTCTATTTATGATATTCAAAACCAAGAAGAGGCCTAGCTGCAGAATTCCTGTGTCTTCTCATCTGCATCAGCTTCCCCTTTTGTCTCTGGTTCTCTAACCCTGGAGAGCCTCCACTCCAGTTCTGCTGCAGTTTTATCACAGGTCAGGCTGCAAGTTGGTCTTCTCCCTCAACTTACCTTAGTCTCCTTTCCTCCTGCTAGGAACAGTAAGTAATACCCGAAGATTTACATGTTACAACACTCCCTATTCCTTATTATCCCTTACTGTATCTTGTGAACTTACCATGTGCTTGGGGATTATATTTCTAGCCATAGAGAAGATCAATGGTTTTATTATTTTTATTAATTAATTAATTATTTATTTTTATTTTACTGAAAATAGATTATTTTCTCCTATAATCTATACTGATTACGCTTTCCTCTCCCTCTGCTCTCCCCAGACCTTCCCCACCTCTCCTCCCCTACAGATCCACTCCCTTTCTGTCTCTCATTAGAAAAGAACAGGCTTCTAAGAGATAACAGCCAAACATGACAAGATAAAATATAATAAGATAAAGCAAAAACTTTCATATTGAAAGTTGGACATGACAAGCCAACAGTCACAAGAGTCAAAGACTCACTTGTTCTCAGTCAGGAGTCCCATTAAAATACTGAGGTGGTAACTATAATATATATACATAGGACTTGGTGCAAAGCCGTATAGGCCTTGTGCTTTCTGCTTTAGTTTCTGTGAGCTCATATGCACCTTGCTTAGTTGATTCAGAAGACCTTGTTCGGGTGTCTGGTATCTTTCTGCCTCCTCTTCCTAGTGATTCTCTGAGTTCCGAAGGGAAGGATTTGATAGAGACTTTCGGTTTAGACTCTTTCTTTCTTCACATAGTGTCTGGCTGTGCATCTCTGCATCTGTCCCCATGTGCTGCCAGAGGAGGCCTCTCTGATGGCTGGATAAAGAAGGAGCTGACCTGTGGATATAGAAGGACATCATTAGGAATCATTTTATTATTATTATTTTTAGACCAGTAGTTTTTGGCTTTACTTGAGGCCTCTGGGCTGTCCTGTCTCTGGACCTTGGTTACCTAAACAGTGTTGTATATGGTTCCTTCTTGTGGTGTGGGCCGTAAGTCAAATCAGACATTGGTTGGCTACTCCCATAAATTCTGTGCTGTCATTGCTCTAACATATTTTGCAGGCAGGACAAATGTAGGTCAAAGGTTTTGTGGCTGGGTTGGTGTCCATGTTTCTCTTTTGGTACCCTGTAGAGTACCTTCCCACCCCAAAGAGACTAACTAGAATGTAGGGGTAAAGGCTCCATGTCTGCTCCAGTTTGATTTCTTCGTCTTCAGTGAGTCACGTGGGGCCCTGCTGTCAGTTCCTGGAGGAGAACAACCTTTTGTCTTTGCAACAGCCCAGGTTGTTTGGGAATTTCCATAGGACCTCCTTGGCTAAGAACTCAGTTGAATGCAACATAATTCCATCACTGGAAGCCTTGCCTGAACACAAGAGATAGCCAGTTGAAATTCTGTATTCCCCATTACTAGGAGACCTCATTAGGATCACCTTTATAGATTCAAGGAAGTTTCCACTGCACTAGGTTTTCATACCATCCCCAAAATGCCCTCCAATTTCAGCCGTTTCTCCTCGTACTCTCTCTCTCTTCACTCCATCTCCTCCTTCCTTAGTCCCCCCTCCCATACCGACTCATCTCCAGTCCATCTGTAAAATTTATTCTATATCCCCCTCCTACAGAGATCTCTGTGCGCCCCCCACCAGAACCTTCCTGTTTACCTAACCTCTTTGGGTCTACAGATTGTAGCTTGGTTATTATGTACTTAACAGCTAATATCCCTTATAAGTGAATACATATTATATTTATCTTTCTGGGTCTGGGTTACCTCACTTGAGCTGATTTATTTTTTAATTCCATCCATTTGCCTGCAAATTTCATTATTTTTTAACAGCTGAGTAATATTCAATTGTATAAATGTAATTTAACTGCCCTCCTCCCAGTAATATACAAAACAGTCTTACATTCTTTACTCAGGTCTCTCAGTGCCAATATCTTATATATCATAACAAGGAAGTTGATACTGGCTGACAGTATTAAACTTTGCTCGTTTTTATGATGTTTAGATTGAAGCAATCACTGTGGATTGTTGGGACAGGGCAGAGGCAGGGGTCAGTTAGGAAACTTACATTAGTCCAGACAAAAGATGATAGTGGCTTGAAACAGATGGAGGCAATGCAGGAGATCATTAGTAATCAAATTGTTATGTTTTATAAGTTCAAGCAAACAAGATTCCTTGATAAAACCCTTGTGGGATTTGAGAGAAAAAAGAATCAATGTTTCTGTAGCCATCCATGAGGTTATTAAATATATTGCCAGAACAGAGTCTAGGAAAATGAAGAATTTGTTCTTGGGCATGTTATTTATCCAAGGCCTATAAATATTTAATATATGATTAATAAGTGGTTGAAGGTTAGGGAAGCTGTCTGGAAAGGACTTTTAAAAGTTCAAGAATTGTCAGTATAGTGATAGAATTTAATGCATGAACCTGGATCAATGAATATAAAGAAAAACTGGATGGACTTTGGGACATTCAAACATTGATTTGTCTGGAAGAGAAAAAGAATCAGCAAAAGAGAGTGAAGAGTAACTAGTGAGGTAGAGTGAACGAAAGAGAACAGTGCCATGGAAGCTTGCAATTTTTACCTGCACATTTTGGGCAAGAAAGTGTGAGGTGTGCTATGTAAAGTAATTTGGGGGGCTTTTCTCTTGCCCCTTATATCTCCTAGATAAGTGACACAGAGACCTAGTATATTTTTTAAAAGCTTCAGGCACTAAGCTGGACTCTCAATTATTCTAACCTGACTATGCTGGCCTGGCCTACTTCCTAGCCTACTTCAGCCACTGTCCTGTTCTGTGCTCTCTTGATCTCCCCCTAGCCTCCTCCTTCATCCTCATGGCAACTCCTGAACCTACACAGAACCCCTCTCTCTCCCTCAAGGCATGGAAATTCTGCCTTCTATTCTATAACGTGTATGTATTTATTCATTAATTCCTTTTTTAAAATCTAATACACACTATTCTGTTTTCTAACACAGTTGTCCACAAGCACATAGCTTGCTATGGACTTTTCACTTTATAGGGAAATAAATTTTTCTATAATTAAGCAGTTTTATAAAAATACTTGTTTTTAGCTGGGAGGTGGTGGCACACACCTTTAGTCCCAGCACTTGGGAGGCAGTGACTGGTGGATCTCTGAGTGTAAGACCAGCCTAGTCTCCAGAGCAAGTTCCAGGACAGCCAGAGCTATACAGAGAAACCCTGAAGTTTTTTTTCTCAGTGCTAAGGAAAATTCTCAGTTATTTGACTGCATGATAGTTTATGAGCCCTATCAATTGTCAGGCAGTGAGGCCATGGAAGATGCCAGTTTTACTGTATTAAATCAACCCATGATATTATGCTTATGCAATACAGTGAATCTACAAAGAAGCAATTAGTGTATTTCTACCTAAATATATGCTAATATCTAAACAAGGTGATATACTATATAAGCTCACTGGTTGAAGATCATAGTTTATCAAATTTTTTGTTTGTTCTTGGTTTGTTTTAGATTAGCTTGGCTTTTTGAGACAGTGTCTTATGTGGCTATGGCTGACTAGGAACTTGTCTAGACCAGGCTGACCTCAAACTAGCTTGGGTTTTTCTTTTTCTATCTGTTTATATTTTATGTACTGTATAATCCTGTCATTGTCATAGAAAAATTATTTTAAATATGAAGGAAATTCAGAAAATACAATTAAATCTATCAGTTTTAGTGTATGTCATTTAAAAAAATTAAGTGCTATTTATTCTTATAAGTTATAAAATATGCTTATAATGGAAGAAAATTCTAGAACTGACTAAAACTTTTGGTAAGTTAGAAAAAAATGGTTTGAAAAGGAAGTTGGCTAGAAAAAGTAAAAGATGACTAATTGTTTGACCTCACTAAGAGGTTCTTAGCATAATATCAGACAAGGTGTGAGGTTTGCTTGGAGCAACCCCAGAGCACAGTGTGATGCTGGCCAGGCATGTTACAGCAGAGACAGATGTAGAGCACCAACAGTGGTTTCTTTCTGAGACAAAATAGGTGTCTTAGGCAAATGGTGGTTTTGTTCTTGATACAGTTTTTCCAGATGAATAGGCTTATGTAAGTCAGTGTAGTTGAAAGAGACTGTGCTTTAGAGGTGTGTAGCCTTCATTTTCATTTCAGTGCTGGCACATTCTGCAGTGACCTAGTTATTCTCTAAGTCTGAGCTTTATTCACCTTATCTGTAAAAGAGGAAATTACCCATAATGAAGGAATATTGTTTGTTCATAACATTGAAAGTCCACATCACTTACCCATTTTATAGTTTCATTTTGTCTCAAACTGTAATGTTGATGTTCCTTCTACTCCATTATTGATAACGGACAACTCAAATCCCTTACTCTTCCCTGCCTAACACTTGTCTATCCCTCTTTGAATTTAGGAGTATGTATCCTGTTTGGAAATCTTTTCTCGAGGGAACAATGCAGGTAGCCCAGTCTCGGATCAATATATGTGAAAACTATAAAAACTTCATTTCTGAACCTGCAAGAACAGTAAGAAGCTTAAAAGAACAGCAACTAAAACGGGTATTGTTTCTATTTTCTCTCTTCTGTTATATGTATTTTGATATTTATAATCAGTAAGATTATACTATATTGTATTTAAAATTTAGGACTTTTAAAAAACATATTCACAAATGTTCCTGGGTAGCATTTTACCAGTATTTTTCAACATGTGCCTTTTTTGTTTGTTTTATTTTATCTTTTTGAGATAGGGTTTCTCTATTTAGCTCTGGCCATTCTGGAATTGCTTTGTAGACCAGACTGGCCTCAAACTCACAGAAATCCACCTGCCTCTGCCTACTGAGTGCTGGGACTAAAGGTGTGTGCCACACTACCCAGCTGATAAAGTAGAGTATAATCTAAATCTGTAGAAATTGGGAGTGCTCAATAAATACTTCTCAGGAATAACACTTATGCAAGGTACCACTTATGCCAGGGTTGGTGGTGCACACTTTTAATTCCAACACTTTGGAAAGAGACAAAACAGATCGTTGTGAGTTCAAGGTCAACCTGGTCTAGGTAGCAAGTTCTAGGCCAGATAGACCTATAGAGTACGAACACTTAAATAGCTCAAGCAAATATAAATACATTGTTTTAAAATATTGTTTTGATGTGTGTTAAAGTATTTACATTCTTATCCCATTAAGTCTTGAAAAAGTTTTCATTAATCAGTCTTAATTTCAAGTTGGGCCATTTTGGGAAACTTAAAGAAATTGACACATTTTGCCAAATATACTAGTAATTTTAATTTTTAAAAGCTTAGTGTATCAGGAATGGTGGTATACACTTTTAAACCCAGCACTCGGGATACATAGGCACATAGATCTTTACAAGTTTGAGACCAATCTGGTATACATAATGAGTTCCAGGCCAGCCAAAGCTACATATTAAGATTCTCTCTCACATGTTGCCTCTAAAACAGACCAGTGACTAGTTTAAGAATAGCTGGATATGGTGATACATACCTACTATTCAGGAGGCCAAAGCAGGAACATTGCAAATTTGAGGCCTGCCTAGGCTACAAAGCCAGTTGAGGACAGACCTATCACATATGAAAAATACTTTGTCTCCAAAAAAAGATTAATTATATACTCATAAGTAAATACTTTCAGAGAACTTGTTTCTTTGATTCAATTAAAAATTGATAGGAAAAATTCATTGTTTGTTGAATGCCATTTTTATGAACGTTTGCTATTAAAGGAAGTGTTTAGTATAAAACTATTATGTGTCAGGCTGGTTCTTCGTTGCTCTTACCTTGGTTTGTAAATGTCACCTGTTGAGGTAGTTATATTATATTAATCTCTATTATTAATGAGAAACTAAGATTAATGGGATCAAAAGTCCTGAAGTCATGTAACTAACATCTGGAAATACTGAGATATAGCCCAGGTTGCCTTCCCACAGAGCTCAAGTTCTTGATAGACTGCAGCAACTTAGGTCCATTTTCCCTGAGATATCAAAGCCTCTCACATTTTCTCATTCTGGCTAGTTTAATTTCTTTTTAGCCTGAAATAAAATTACATTAGATTCTAGGGGGAAAATTAGATGTTTAAAGTGTGTCCTTTTTTGGTAAATTAAGTTACCATAATATCTGATAACATTCTTTATTAGAAATTACTACTCCAAAAAATAAGTAATTACTTAAGGAGATAGCATTTTAGGAATCATACAATGTTTGGTTTCAATTTTATTTGGATTTTTAGAAATTAAAAAAAATACTCATATTCTGTATGCCAAAAATGTTTTCAGTAACCCAAAGTCAACATTAAATACTCATCTAATATCATTTGGCTTAAATACATTTGTATGAGAATGCCTGTGGCTTATCTTTGCCAAAGATGATCAGTTTCAGAGGAAACATAGTGAACTACCTTGTTTTAGTTGATAATGTATTCATATTACATCTAGAAAATTAATGAACATTATGTACTTATTGGCATACTTGTCAAAAACTTTGGGATTGATAATAACTGATATCTCCTTTAAACTGCCTTAAACCCAGAAGAAACTGTTAGTTTATATATAAAATTTCTAGCATTTCAAGTATAGACAGATCTGGGGGTCTCAGATGCTTATATTTACAATTCACATTTCTTTTACCAATGTCTTCCTTTAAAAACTGTTATTTAATAGCAGTGTTATTAGTATGTATGCCGTATGAGGGTTAATGCAGGTGTGCACATACGGAGGTCAGAGGACGACTTTTAGGAGTTTGTTCCCTCTTCACAGTGTAATCTGGGCATCTGAGCTACTCAAGCCTTTGCAGCAAGCATTTTTACCTGTTAAGCCAACTTGCTGGCTCAATGGCCTCTTTTTCTATTATTATTAATTGTTTCATTTGTTTAAAATTCAAATGATATCCCCTTTCCTGGTTACCTCTCCACCAACTCCTCCATCCTATCCCTCTTCTTCCCCCTTCCTTTGCCTCTATGAGGGTGCTCCTCCATCCATCCACTCACTCCCGCCTCACCCTTCTAGCATCCCCGTAAGCTGGGGCATCAAGCCTCCCTCCTGTTGATGTCAGACAAGGCCATCCTCTGCTGCATATGTATCTGGAGTCCTGGCTCCCTCCATGTACACTCTTTGGTTGGTGGTTTAGTCCCTGGGCGCTCTGAGGGTCTAGTTAGTTTGAAATTGTTCTTAGGGATTGCAGTTCCCTTCAGCTCCTCTGTCCTTCCCCTAGCTCTTCCATTGGGGTCTCTGGGCTCAATCCAATTGTTGGCTGTGAGTATCTGCATCTGTGTTGGTCAGGTGCTGGTAGAACCTCTCAGGGAACAGCCATATTAATGGCCTCTTACTTTATTTTTTAGGTCTTCTCTCACTAGGTTACAGGTAGGCAACCTTACTTAGATTTTTCTTCCCAAAAGGCTTAGTAAACCTACCAGAGTTGATTTCCATACCATTGCATCTTTTTGTTGGTATTTAAATAAATATTAATACTAGTTTTTCAGTTCTAGAATTTTGGGCTCACTTAAAAAATGGATCTCATATTTCAGGTGCAATTTTTTTTTCTTTTCTTTATATATTTCTTTCCCTTTTTGCAGTACTTCAAATTGAACACAGGGCCTAATGTGTGCTAGGAAATCTTGCTACCATTGAGCCATATCCAATTTTATTTTATTTTATTAAATATATTACTCATAATTCTATATGAACATTCTGGTCACTTTTTATTATTGAACGTCTTTTCTTGGTTTCTATCTTGAGAGTCCTAGGAATCAAGCTCAGTAATTTGGGCCTACTGTATACTGGATATTATGGATAAAAGCTTTGGAGGGTCTGGGATGTCTCTGCCAGAGAGAATGGAGTTTGACAGGCAGACAAAATTCTATTCCTTGTCCCATTGGGGGCTGGGTTGGGACTTTTTTTAGGCTTGGTTTATTTCACTTTCTCCTGTAGATACTTCCCAGCTTTCTCTGCTGACAAAGCTTGAATCGCACCCTTGGTCCTCTCAGAGCATGTGGCTGCTCTGACCCTCTGGTCTCTGCTGAACATTTGGCCCCTCGTCTACTCTTCACTAGATTTCTTGGTGTTTCAGAAGTCAACTAATGACTCCTGGGGGAATTGCATTTGGTGGTTTGGACTTGCTTATTCCTCCTCAGTACCTTTCTTTCTAGGATCCTGCTCTTTGGACAAGCTTTCTCTACAGAGTAGAGACTAATACTAATTTCTGTTTATACCCTATGATGTGCAAAATTGTGTGTGTGTGTGTGTGTGTGTGTGTGTGTGTGTGTGTGTGTGTGTGTGTGTGTGTGTGTCTGCATACAAAAGTACATTCTCCTGTCATATGTGTCTCAGGGAATCAAACACAGGCCATCAGCTTGACTTGCCCACTGAGCCACCTCACCACCCCTAAGTATAGTCTTTGTGCCATGACTCAATAAGTGCTCTAAGTGGGGAGAAAAGCCAGGTGGAAAGCTCACCTGGGTGTGCATCCTTTCTCCCAGTTCTCCCAGTTCCATGATCTTTAATCCCTCTGCCAACTTACATGTACCTGACTGTGGAAAGGTAGACTGATACAAGTTATTCTCTCAATACCAGAACTACATTTTACTCAAAATCCTGTCCCGCAATGTGTTAAAATTTTATGCTTATCTTTTGCTTGAGACAAGATCTCACTATATATACTTCTAGCTGGCTTGGAACTTACTATTGACCAAGCTAGCCTTGATTTTGTGGCAATTGTCTGTCTTAGCCTCCAATTGCAGAGATTGCAGACATGCAGCAGCCCTGGCTTATCTATGGCATTTTAAAGTTCATATTCTGGGGTTTGGAGAGTTTGCTCAATGATTAAAAGTACTTGTTGCTCTTGGAGAGGATCTGGGTTTGATTCACTATGTGAACCCTACGGAGTGGTTCACAACCATCCATAACTTCCAGTTCTGGGGATCTGATATCCTCTTATGACCTCCACAGGCAGCAAGCATGTGCAAGGTGCACATACATACAGATATGCATAAAATAAAATGAATAGATCTAATAAAAAACTTAAATTCATGTTCTTATTAAATTTTTCTTTGTTTTGTCTGGTTTAAAAATAATACTTAGTGATAAGACACATTGCAATTATTAAGTTTCTATGAATATATATATACAGAAATATATATACAGATATATACATAATAAGATATATACAGAAATTATAGCCAGGAGGGAGGCAGAGGCAGGCAGATCTCTGAGTTCAAGGCCATCCTCGTCTATAGAATGAGTTCCAGGACAGCCAGTGCTACACAGAGAAACCCTGTCTTGAAAAACGAAATCAAAAAAGATATTATCTTGACATTAAAACCATACCCTTTTTGTATTATTGTTCTTGCTGTTTTGTTTTTTCGATGCTGTTTTGTTTTGTCGAGACGGTCTAGGCTTTCCCGAAACTCAGTTTATAGCTGAGGCTCAATTTGAACTCTTGATCCTTTATAGGCATTGTGCCACCACTTCCCACCCAGAACTTTTTGTTTTGTTTTGTTCTTATTTTTTATTTTTTTCAAGACAGGGTTTCTCTGTGTAGCTTTGACTGTCTTGGAACTCACTTTCTAGACCAGGCTGATCTCAAACTCACAGAGATCTACCTGCTTCTACCTCCTAAGTGCTGGGATTAAAGGCATGCACCACCACACCTGGTTATTTTTTATTACATGCTGACATTTGCTTATAAATCAAAACAAGAACAATAGTAACCTAAAGATTTTTGCTATTCTTTTTACTTACCTATATCTTCTTTCTTTATAGTAGGATATACTTAACATCTTTGAAAAAATTGTAAAAGTAGCTCAGTGGTAAAGTATATGCACAGTTTACAAAGCCCTCAGTTTGGATTCCTCTAGCACCACACAGACATACTTAAAGAATCAATTGGTAGCTGGAGTCATGGGTGGTTACACAGTGTGCAGTTCAGTTGCTGAAAACGAACCAAGGGTCCTGTGCAAAAGTAGTACACAACCATCTCTGAAGCCCCCATAGTAGACTTTCTAGTTATCTTAACCCCTTCAATCTTCTTAATACTTAAAACAGACTTTATATTAAGATTATGAAGAAATACAGAATTGATTTGTTCTTTTGTTTATATTGTCAAGATGTTTGCAATAGCATGCGTCTTTTCGTAGTTGCTTTTCCTAGCCCTTCCTTAACATTAGCAGCAGCACTGGGGTTACTTCCAAAGAATGATGGGTAGGCAGACTGTAACACTGTTGGTACCAGCTGCTCACCAGAATTTAATTTGCAACTGAAGGACAATAAACTGCTGATTTTTCTCCTGATTTTCCATCCTGAAGGCATATTGCACAGTCCTAAGGATGAATTCATTTTCTGTAAGCCTAAGAACTAAAATTTTAAAAATTGCATTTTTGTATTTTACAGTGTGTGGATCAGTTGACAAAGATCCAAACAGAATTACAAGAAACTGTGAAAGATTTAGTGAAAGGCAAAAAGAAGTACTTTGAGACTGAACAGATGGCTCATGCAGTAAGAGAGAAAGCTGACATCGAAGCAAAGTAGGTATTTCAGCATTTCTAAGAGAATGGCTGTGTAAATAAATGTTATCTTTGTTAATGCTTTGTTCACTCTTAATAGAATGTCTAGACTTGTTCTTAGCTTGTGCAGGACTCATTTGACTGTAGTGTATTTTGTGCTGTTGATCACTTCTTTCTTCTTCTTTTGGCTGGTTTTATCTATTTTAATGTGGCAAAGTAGAGATATTTGATAATTAAATTGAGTTTTGAAAAGGAAAGAAATAAACATTTTATTTACAGACATGAGAGCTTACTGACAGCTTAAATTTGCTATGCTGTCTGAAAATCAGGGCTTAAGAGGCTCATATTGATCATGTTGGCTCTAATTGTCGAAAACCTCTATGAGTCTCATGTCATTGAAGGATCACGAGTTCATCAAGTAAGTAAGGGCTGCATCCATGTAAAAACTTTTCTGAAGCACTTTTTTTTAACATGAAATTTAATATATATGTATATATGTGTTGTGTGTGTATATATATATATATATATGCACACATATTTATGCTTTAGCAGTTGGTTAATTTCACTTTAAGAAATATGCATTATAGTTCTTTATTTTGACAAACAAGGAGAAGAAGGCACAATTATTTATAGGAGATATAAATCAAATGAAACAGATTTTTCCAGTGACAACTTGACAGCATCTGTGTGTGGAAGAGCAAACACATCAAGACAAGAAGTGCATTTGGTTTTTAGCCTAACTCCGGTGGTGGCTGTGTCTTTTTCCCAGTGGCTGGGGTCCAGACTTGCGATCTTATTCAGGTGGTTAGTCTGAAAAGAACTGGTGCACAGGAAGTGGAGAGGAGTCCCTGATCCAAAGAGAAAAGACTACTAGGCCTTCAAATACCTAGGACAGAGCAGTGGGCCTTTGTGTAAACAGAAATTTTACTGGGTGGGGAGAATTAAAACAGTTGCATAAAGTCTTACAAGGTGGGAGAGAGAAAAGGATTTTAATTTCTTGTTCTAAACACAAATTTTATAATATTTGACATTCCTTACACTGGTGAGAAAAGCCCACCAGTACTATCACCACCTGAAGAATTCTGTGAACAGGAGAGCGTAGACTCATGTTCCCTGTGCTGCCTGTACAAAATATAGGACTCTGAATTCCTTGGCAGGAAAGCAAACAGCCTTGCACTCTTCCTGTACATCTTGGCACAGGGAGTGGTATTTATCATTTTTATATGCAAGAAATTTTTACCATAATATTTTTATTAATTTTTTTAGAATTCTATGCGCATTACCATGTATTTTGATCATATTCATCCCCTCCTTTCCTCCTAACTCTTTGCACATCCATGTCAACCTCCCATCTCTTCACAGCTTCATGTCCTTTCTGCTGTTGATAATCCACTGAGTCCAGCTATAGGTATTGGGCTATTCACTGGAGTTCTGTCAGCCTACCAGGAACCACACTCATAAAGCAAAAACTCCATCATCTAGATGCTGAGGCTCTTGAGCCTCCTCTCCCTCCATACTAGAATTTGGGCTTGCTTTCATGTAGATCTTATGCAGCCAACCATGGCTTCTCTGGAGTTCATGCGTGTAGTTGCCCCACCTGTCATGTCCAGAAGATTACTTCACTCCAGTACTTTATCTGCAAGAAATTTAAACAACTTCATAAATGTTTTGTAAACATTGGTGAGCTCCTAAAATTTAATTTAGCTCAAAATGATGGTAAATGAATGTTCATTGCTTGTTATAGGGAAACAGTGTTTCCCTATTTACATTTTTCCTTCTATTATTTAAAGTTTTTGAGTACAGTTATTTCATGTACTTCACTAAGTCTTTCTTCTCACTGAGACCTGAAAGAGTTTTTATTTAATTTACTGTTATCACTTTGTGTGTAGGTATGGGTATAAGAGAGACTCTCAGAGAGTTCCAAATAGTTATCAGCTGTCATATGGGTGCTGGGAACTGAATACAGGTTCTCTCCAAGCACAAGTGCTCTTAACTGTTGAGCTATCGCTCTAGCTCTGACCTGAAAGTTTTAAATTGGGAAAATCTACTCAGTCATAGTAGGCTTCATGGACTTAT
Organism: Uromys caudimaculatus; assembly: GCA_028551405.1. Taxonomy (NCBI): domain Eukaryota; kingdom Metazoa; phylum Chordata; class Mammalia; order Rodentia; family Muridae; genus Uromys; species Uromys caudimaculatus. Next base: position 92,711,826 of record CM052703.1, on the reverse strand, counting down.
TTTTAACCTCTCATGGAGTCTAGACCTGAGAATTCTTAGATTTGTAGAACTAATGTGAATACATCAGCTAGCTGTGATGTAGAGGGTGAAGGTGAAACATTGACTGGCTGCCTAGGAGGTCTGGTTACTTCCCAGTAGAGCCTAGGAGACAGCTGACACCCAGAGCTGCCTTTTCATATGGCTCAAATACAAAGCAAGGCATTTTAGGTCAGTATACAACTTCTCTAGATAGTAATTTAACCAAAAAGTAACCCCACTTCGTCATTCATTCACTGAGTGCTCATTGAGTTAGTAATTTATTTTGGGTATTGTGAGTATAGAGATGAGTACAATAAAGTAAGGTTTGCGTCCTCAAATATGGAGCCTGGAATTAGAGCATTTATTTAAACATAACTATGAATGATTTGTTTATTCACAGTAAACGCAAAAGAAATAGTGTCTTAAATCACTCAGTAACTATTAACAGGAATATGAGAACCCTATTGAAAGCATAAAGGATGAAGGTTCATTTTTTATAATGATAAGAGAAGCCTTTAGAAGCAGTGATGTTTGTATAAAGTCTTAAAGCTTAGTTTGATTTTTTTTTCTAGAGAAAGGAATATTGGCAAGGGGGCATAAAGATTGGATCACAGTATTGATAGGTGATTTCACAGATGGCGGTTGACTGTAGGAGAGGTCAAAGAAGAGAGGGTTACAGTTGAAGGAGACAGTGAACTAACTCATGTTAGAGGTGTAGGTTCTGAAGAGCCAGTAGACACAGTGGCATGGGTGTGTTTGGTAGGTAGTCACATGTTTGGTCTTACCTGACAACGTAGGATTGATGATTTTCCTTTGAGGGTCATTTGCTCATCAGATGGCAGTTATAAGGATGCAGTTATATATGTGATTAATGTGGAGCCGAGTTTGGAAACAGAAAGAATGCAAACATTTGAAAGGTAGATGGTAAAGAGTATTAAATAGCATAATTTTTTGTAAAGTGTATAATTTGTAAAAGTCCTATCTACCTTTTTGCAATACCTGTCTTTAAGGATAGGCACTGTCTTTATATGCGTTTATACACATATATGCAAGTGCCCATGCATATGTGTATATGTCTGGTAGAGGCCAGAAGTAGGTGTCAGGTGTCTTCCTTACTTGCTCTCTACCTTATTTTTCAGATAGAGCCTCTCATTGAACCTGAAGCTCACTGATTTCAGCTAGGCTGGCTGGTCAGCAAACCCCAGAGCTCCTCTTGTCTCTGCTTCCCCAGGATTGACATTTGAACTCAAGTCCTCATACTCGTATGGCAACCACTTAACCAACTATGCCATCTCCCCAGCCCCAGACAATGCCTTTAAAAATTACATTTATGTATTCAATAGTTAATTATGTTTTATTATGTATTATCTTGTGTGTAGGAATGTGTATGTACATGTGTTTGGACACAGGCACGCCACACTGTGCATGTGGAGGTCAGAGTACAACTCACAGGAGTCTGTTCTCGCTTTTCACTATATGGGTCCTAGGGATTGAGTATCAGACATGGCAGCAAGCACTTTTACCTACTGAGCCATCTGAATAGTACCCTGCCATGAACTGTCTTATTTTGTCACTAGTATTACTTCAGTACTATTCAAGGTATATGTGTAGATTAGCAAATGAAGCAGAAGCCAGAAACTTAAAACCTTGCATTGGAAAATCTAGGTGCCTTGTAGTTTGTTTGGATAATGACTGCAGAAAAAGGAGAGCTGAGAAAACTTTAAACACATTCTTTTTACCCCTAAATTGGTACTTTCTTATCTTAAATTCTTTGGCCTTTGTTTCTGAGTCAAAATTAATTGAAATCTGATTAATAAAAAAACAAACTCCATGAAATATAAATATGACAAGGTAGGAAATAACTGGAGTCTGGAATATCTTTTTTTTTCCTTCTTTCATTAGAGTCTGGAATATCTTAAGTTTTGTTTGTTTGTTTGTTTTGATACTGTTGATTGAACCTAGAGCTTTGTACTGCTAGGCAAGTGGTCTAGCCACAAACTTAAATCATCTGCAAGAAGACCACACCCATCTATTTTTAAACAGTAAAAAGTTAGGGAGAGTGCAAGTTTGCCTCTGGTTGTCTTCTTTCTTGTTAGAACTGAAAGTCCGCTTTTGTACTCTTCAGAGACTGACTGCTTTGTTTCTAATCCCAAGTGGTCTGAGACTGTACATTAAGTCGTAGCTGCCAGCACGTGTGTTGAATTCTCCCATGGCAATCACCATGACACTGCAGTTAAGACAAACCTTGCAGCTTCAGAAAATTCACTGATCACAGAGTCTTGCTTGTTCACTTAGCAGCATTTGCCTGTTGACTTTTCTCTGTGCAGTTATCTTTAGTCTGTCTGTCTGTCTGTCTATCTATCTATCTATCTATCTATCTATCTATCTATCTATCTATCTAAACAACATATTTTTACTACTTATGGTTACATTATGGTTCCTTTCACAAAATTAAGTGTACCAATACTGAGTGGAAAATAAGTAAATAGAACAATCAGAATCATATAGGACAGAGTTCAAGGGCCTTCTTAGTAACTTCAGAATACCTTTACTGTATTGAGGGGAACACAAGTTAGCAAGCAAACATGAATAACTTATTGCAGGGGTTGGGGTCTCCAGAGCCTGTGGATTGCATTCTGGTACTGTTCTAGCTTGATAAATATCAGCTTGAAAATTTGGATAAAGGCAATAAGCATCACTCGTGGTTTTCCAGTTTTAACTTAGTTTTAGAACAGTGTCTTGAAAGGATCATTTAAAATTAAGTAATTATGATATAAGGTAATTTCACTATATAGTCTATAATCTTTTTAAATATGCTTTTCTATTTTTATTATAGGTCTAAACTTAGTCTTTTTCAATCAAGAATCAGTTTACAGAAAGCAAGTGTGAAGGTGAGTTTTGAACAGTGTATATTGCAAGTAAGAAGCCTCTGGGCTTATAAATAATCAGTTGACTCTATCAAGGGTAAAGGTGGGTTATTGCTATGTTGGAAAACCACTTTAATGTCAATAACCTAAGCAAGAGATTTTCTCCCAATATGTGGATTTTCCACATAGCTGTTGACACTTCGGGCACACCTTGCTTTTCAAGACTGCTTTAAGGATAGGTTTCTTATCTTTACCTGCTTTTATATATCCTTATCTTTATTTCCTAGTTCAGAGATACAGTGCAGGGATTTTAGGAAGTGCTGCTCCCAATCTATTTCTCTCACACATAACTCTTAGCAGGATATCTATGGGCCTTTGAATTATAGAATGGCTATTATACAAGCTGGTAAGTTGGCTTTCCTGTGAAGCTCCCCAGCAGAAGGCAGGTATTTTGGGCACATTAGGAATGTTTAAATAGTTTTTGGAGTGTGAGTTGGCTCAGCAGGGAAAGGCACCTTCAGTTAGGCCTTATGACCTGAGTTCAATTCCCAGATTCTACATAATGGGAGGAAAGAACCTACTTCCTGTGTCTTCTCCTCTAACAAGCATGCATGGCAAGTGCTCACACCCCTCCAATAAATAAATTAATGTTACAAAAGAGTTAATTTAAATAAACTGCTTTCTAACTCTAGATTTACCAATGTTTTGGAAGGTAATATATTTAATTTCAAACCCTTTATTTTCACAACTGAATAAAATGAGCAAAATATTTTGAGTTCCGATAGAAAGTTTCAGAAATATCTTAAATATAATTAAGATACTTTAACTGTTATATAGTGTTCCTTAGATGTGACTAGGAATATGTACCCATGAGCTTTCAACTGTATGGTTGTCAGAACAAGACCAGCACATAATGACAGCACAGTTGACATGTCAACACAGACAAGGAAAATTTCACTTGTTTTTACCCTTAGATAAAGAGATACAGGTCTTAGGTGCTTCTAAGAGAGGAAGGATCCATTTCTTCCAGGGATAAGCTTTCATATAGGTTGTCCAATCCCAGATGGTTAGCCCTGGACCCAGGAACTTACAAGCAAATCTAAATGTATTCATACATGTGTGATATACGTGTGTGTGTGTGTGTGTGTGTGTGTGTGTGTGTGTGTGTGTTTGTATTTTACACACACACACACACCCACACACGTACATGTATGCATATATGTGTTCTATGTATATGTGTATGTGTCTGTGTGTGTGTGTCTGTATGTGTAATTTGGGAGGGGGCATGCAGAAAAAATATAGATCCCATGCTTATGTATGAAAATTTTAAAAAATTACAAAAATGATTAAAAATTCTCTTCTATATGTAGTTATGTTTCATTTCTTAGTAATAATGAATACTTTTTATATTCTTAAAATTTTTTTTACTTGGTTCTTTACTCTTGGTGACCCGCCATTCGTTAACTACCAGTACTAATTACCAGTACTCCCTCCCTCATTCATTCTTGTCAGGGTCTTGTTTATGTAGTCCAGTCTAGTCTCAAACTCAAGATCTTCCTGCCTCAGCCTGCCACGTGCTGGGTCCCACCATCCTCGTAAGAGCAGTAGTCATACATGTTTTTCAGTGTAATGTCAGTTGCATTAATACTTTGTTTTTGTTTACTGTGTTGTAGTTAAAAGCCCGGCGATCTGAATGTAATACCAAAGCTACCCACGCAAGGAATGATTACCTCCTTACGCTAGCAGCAGCAAATGCACATCAGGACCGCTACTATCAAACAGATTTAGTTAACATTATGAAGGTAATGCAATTAATATTTGGGGTAATTTTGCTTCATTAAGAAGAAATCTTGTGAACTAGGTATTAGGCATAAGAGATTCAGTGATAGTATTGAGGTTATTTTGTATTTTATTGGAATGTACTTGCTATTATTTGGTTGATTTAGTAACCTTGAACTGATTTTTAGTGTAAGAAAATATTTAGAACTGGCATTAAAGCTTAGCAATTACCTATCGTGTGTGTGTGAGGCTTAAGGTTGATCCACAGCACCACAGAAAGAAAGAAAAAGAAAACGTTTAAACTGAAATCACTGTAAATAATTGTATTATATTTAGTGATTATTGATTTATAAGATAGAAGATGGGTATATAAGATATGAGGTAATAACTTTTAGGTTGGGGAATACTTTTGAACCATTTCCTGAGATTAGAGTCAGTGAAATCAAAATATCGAAGCTATGTACAACTTCTGAGTGTCTTCTGAGCCACTAGAAAAAGGCCGATAGTTCAGGATATATTTTTGTTTGATTGATTATATTCATATTTTCTGAAAATTATTTTTATAAAAAATAAGTTTTATCAAAATATAGTTTTATAAAAAATTGTTTAATGAGAAGATATATTTTTATAGTCTATCTGTTAAATAAACTGAATTACTTTCTTTTTTTGTTTTCATTTGGTTGGTTTTGGTTTTTTGAGGCATGGTCTTGCTATATAGCCCAGGCTGTCCTGAAACTCACTATGTAGACCAGGCTGTTCTTGAACTCAGATCCACCTGCCTCTACCTCCTAAGTGTTCTAATTAAAGGCATGCACTACCATGCCCAGCAAACAGAATTCTTTATTAATCATAATTTTAACTATCAACTATGTTTTCTATTATTTTTAATTTAGATTTAAATTTTTTTACAATTTTATTTTAAAATTATACATTAATATGTGATTTAAGGTCTTTAATGGACAAATAAAAGAAAATATTTAGTTGTTACATGCAGATGTGTCTACTCTTGAGTATTCCTGTCAAATGTAGCTAGACTGGATGACAGTTGTATTCCCAAAATCCATTTTAGTTGTTCTCCAGCTGTGCAACCTGTATTTTTCACTTTTGCTGTGAAGGAAAGGGAACAGAAGACGAGAAAAGCATTTAAACCTAATGCCCACTTTGAGTTACATTTCATCAGGAATCCAAACATTAAATTATTTTTCTTTTGTATTTTATTTTTTATTTTTTATTTTTATTTTTGATACTTTATTTACATTTCCAATGTTTCCACTTTTCTGGGTCTCCTCTTTGGAAGCCCCCTATCCCCTCCCCATCCCTACCTCTATGAGAGAATTCCAACTCCCACCCACCCGCCCACCCATCCCCCTATTCCCACCTTGACATTCCCCTTTACTGGGGCCTCTAACACCCTCAGGCCCAAGGGCCTCTCCTCTCTCCCTGATGGCTATCGAGGTCGTCTTCTCAGCATGGGAGAGCTTTCCATTTTCTGAGGTCTTCTTCGATTTCTTTCTTCAAAGACTTGAAGTTCTTGTCATACAGATCTTTCACTTGCTTGGTTAGAGTCACACCAAGATACTTAATATTGTTTGTGACAATTGTGAAGGGTGTCATTTCCCTAATTTCTTTCTCAGCCTGTTTATCCTTTGAGTATAGGAAGGCTACTGATTTGTTTGAGTTAATTTTATATCCGGCCACTTTGCTGAAGTTGTTTATCAGCTGCAGGAGTTCTCTGGTGGAGTTTTTCGGGTCA
>CM052703.1:92644680-92704909 GCA_028551405.1 Uromys caudimaculatus | reverse complement strand
TTCCTCTTTAAGGGCTTCTAGTTCTTTACCTCTGTTCTCTTGTGTTTCTTTAAGGATGTTATTCATTTCTTTCTTAAAGTCTTCTATCATCATCATGAGAAATGATTTTAAATCTGAGTCTTGCTTTTCTGGCGTATTTGGGACTCCAGGGCTTGCTGTGGTGGGAGAGCTGGGTTCTGATGATGCCAAGTGGCCTTGGTTTCTGTTCCTTAGGTTCTTGCCCTTGCCTTTTGCCATCTTGTTAACTCTGATGTTAGCTGATCTTTCTTTCTGGCTATGACTTTTCTCACCTGCAGGCCTCTGTATCAATACTCCTTGAAGACCAGCTCTCTCTGAGAGGTGCTTTTTCCAAGCTCCTGGGAGAGTAACTTTCTCCTGGCGCTGCTTGACTATGGAACCCTGGTGGCCCAGGCAGACGTCTCCTGCCTGAGCTGCCGCTGTTGGGATCCAGGGGGTTTCTATGCCCTCCTACCTCAATCCCTGTGTCTCGCAGGTTCGGGGCAGTTTCTGGTGAGCTGTGGAGCTTGTCTTGGGCTCACTCCCGGCTTTTCCAAGCTCCCAGGAGGGTATCCCTTTCCAGGCGCTAATTGGCTCTGGGGCCCTGGGGCCCAAGCTGAGGTTCTTTCTTTTGTATTTTAAACATACACTTTTCGGATGTATATTTTTGTTGTTGTTGTTGTTGTTGTTGAGATGTGTGTGTGTGTGTGTGTGTGTGTGTGTGTGTGTGTGCAATTTTTTTTTTTTTTGAGACAGGGTTTCTCTGTGTAGCCCTGGCTGTCCTGGAACTCACTCTGTAGACCAGGCTGGTGTAGTACTCAGAGATCTACCTGCTTCTGCCTCCTGTGTTTTGGGATTAAAGGCCTGTGCCACCACCACCTGGCCTCAGTTGAAGGATTTTATGACTCTGCAGCAAACCCTGCTATGTTGAATTGTTTGCTAAGAGATCAGCAGTTAAGAGTGGGGCTGCGGCTGGCACAGGCATTCTTTCCTCTAGCTCAGGGAAAAAGATCAACTCTGTCCAGAAACAAGAAGTTCATTCTTTGAAAGTAGAGGCAAGGCATTTCCTGAGACCTTTAGGGAAAAACAAATGGAGGAAGTCACTGAACCAAAAAAATACCATATTGCAATTATTTTTTTTTTGTTTGTTTGTTTATTGCTCAGAATTCTCTTTCCATCCCAACTATCTTGTAACTGCTGGTGATCAGAATGCAAGTTATAATAATGAGAGCAGCCTGATGAGAATTCTGCTTACTCAACCGCCAAAGGGATGGGAGCCAGACTTTCAGCTGTTTTAGGTCCTACTAGGTGTTACATAATGCTACAAACTTACAAGGGCCAATGCAAACTTCTATTGTAACATGGTTTCTCTAGAGAATACTATTTGCAATTTCAGACAATGTGTTTGTAGAGGATAAGTCTTTAGTATAGGTTGTAATTAAAAGTAGTGAGTCCATATATCCTGTATGTGTCTACTGTTAGATCAGACCTGATAACTACAAATTGAATATTTTTTTATATGAAATGCTTGGGATCAAAAGTGCTTCAGAATTTGGAGTATTTTAGATTTCAGCTATTTGAATTGGGGATTTTACACTCAACCTGAATATATCTCCCCCTGTGTATATTTTTAAAATTGGTATTATATTAGCTTAGGCAGCAACAAAAATGAAATCCCAAGTTAAGGGTTTAACACAGAGGTAGAGCATGTACCTAGCATGCACAATACCCTGACTTCAGTCCTTAGTGCTGATTAAAAAAGAAAAATAATAGTTTATACTTTAAAAATTAAAACTACATCAAACATAACAAAACATGATCTTAATAAACCATGGAAAATACATTATTTGGGGGGAACTTTGTTCTGTCACAAACAAACCAGGAGTTAATGGACTTGATCAGCCATCTGATGATTAGTTATCCTTGAGCTTAACTTTGAAGTCTTCATGTATGGATTTTATCAACATTGAGTAGATTGTTTACTAGGGCACCGAATTGCTTCAAATGAAGATGGGATTCTTTGTTCTTTTTAAATGCTATGTATAAATTTAGTTTGTCAGGTGTGGTAGTGCATGCCTTTAATCCCAGCCTGATCTATATAGCAAGTTCTAGGATAGCTAGGCCTATATAGGAAGACCCTGTCTCAATTTAAAAAAGAAAAGAATAAACAAACAAACAAACAAAAACTCATTTTCTTCCTCACGCTAACTCTATGACCTGCAGAATTGGAAAACTCACACTAATCATGTTTTTAGTTACCCAAATAAATTTCTATCACTGAATTCACAGTACTACTTATACACTTTATTGGAGAAGAAATGTCTCTTTTTATAACTGTTAGGATTATATGGTCCCAGTTAGGATCTGGGGTGTGTGTGTGTGTGTGTGTGTTTTGGGGTGTGTGTGTGTGTTTTGGGGTGTGTGTGTGTGTTTTGGGGTGTGTACAGGGATGATGTTATATAACTGTAATTCTAGCACTTGGGAGGCTGAGTCAGAAGTGTCCCAAGTTTGAAGCCATCCTTGTATATATAGTGAGTTCCAGGCCAACCTGAGCTACTTAATGAATCTACAAAACCATAACCAACAAGCACACATGTGTGTATGGGTACCTTAGAAGCAGGGGATTTATTCATTTACTTAGTCATATGCAACTAATAGTCATAGTGTGGTAGCTACTGAGCTAAACTGTGGAAGAAGCAAAGGCAAATGGGACACTTTTCAGCCTTATAGATTTTAATCCTCAGGCTAGAAAAAGGATTCAAGGGCACTTGCTTCTCTTCTGGGTTTGGTTACCTACTGTGGCTCACAAGTGCCTGTAACACCATTTACAGAGTTTCCATTGCGCTCTTCTGGTACTTGCAAGCCTCTGCATGCAGTTTGAACATGTACAGGCAAACAAGAGCATGTACACATAAACATAAAAAAATAATGTTTTTTTTAAAAGATCATAATCAGTGGGCTCAACTACAATGAGCGGATATGTGACAGGGAGATGGAAAATAGAGGGTACCCAGTAGAGAGATGGAAGAGAAAGCAAAGCTCAGCATCGTGTGCACTGTGGAGAGAGGTGGAACTGAGGATGGGTGGTGGTGAAGAACAGGCAGATACAAGGAGTGAGGCCCTGGAGAGGTCTAGCCAGGCTGATGCTGTGTCTGTATCCATGCCCCTAGGATGGCCGCAGTCTGTGCTGATATCTGTGGCCTGTGTTGCCACCAAAGGCCATCTGAATGTCAGTGGTCTGGGCTGCTGCCTGAGACCATGTTGATGTCCATGGCTGTAATGCAGGGGATGGAGGACAACACTGATCTGAGTGGCTTCAGGTGCTACCACTTGAGGCCATGGTGATATCCTGGCCCAGGCTGCCACTGAGGGCTATGTCTGGCTCTGTAGTCCTCTTGCAGCTGGGGTCTATGTTGATGTCCATGGACGGAGTTAACCACCAAAGGCCATGCAGATGTCAGTGGTCTGGACTGCCACCTGAGACCACGTGGATGTCTGAGGGACTTGTTGCTGCTGGGGGCCATGTCTAGGTATGTGATCCTGACGCAGACAGGGATAGTATTGATGTCTGAGGCCCGTGTTACCACTAAAGGCAATGCAAATGTCCCTGTTCTGGGGTGCCGCCTGAGGTCATGTTGTTGTCTGAGCACTATTCTGAGCTGGCCCTGACCCTCACTGGTCACCATACTCAGGAGACCTGGCCCCACCCCTCGTTTGGACAGCATGGGAGAACTGGCTCTGGTGGCATTTGGTGTAGGAGAACTGCCCCCCAGTCCCTGCCCAGGCATTACAGTCTCTTGGTGGCTGGGTGTAGATGAACCAGCCAACAGTGTGAACACAGGAAAGAGCTGGCTTCCCCTCTTGCCTAAGCAAAATAGAACAACTGGCCCTCGTGGTGCAGGAGAGTGGATAAGCTGAACCAGCTTCTCCCCGGACCCAGATCCTGGGCTCTGAGTTGGCCCACTCCAATATCCATCTCATCTGTGAACTGCTGGAGTACGTGAAGGGCCAGTTCTACAGATCCAAGGCGCAGGACTTACATGACAGGGCAGCAGCAGGATAACTGAGGGGAGTTCCAGAGAGGATCCAGTATTGATAGTGTAGCAGAAACCTGAGTCCTCGATCCAGACCAAATAATTATTGCAATAATCATTTGCAAATAAGGCTGGTTGTGTGACACGTGACACACCACAGCTTCCATGGCAAGACTTTTTTTCCCCCTATTTTTATTTTTTTCTTTTTTGGTGGAAGTTGCAAGGGTAGAGAGCAGATGAGTGGGATTGTGGAATGCATGATATAAAATTCACAAAGAATCTTTAAAGTTTCTTTAAAGGCTTTAATTTCTATAATATTTGTCCTAATATTGATAGACTTGTTTAATTGATCATAAGAGGTTCAGTGAGGTGTGGTTAATATGTAGCAAGGAAGTAAATCAAAGTCTCTGATATCATAGCATGTATTATTGTCTAGTGACCTGTGTTTTCTCCCATATTTTAGAATCTCTTTAATAGTAAAAATTACTATAAAATAATATTGCTATTATAAACAGTAGCATGCTGTGAATGTCCTGGTTTCTGAGCAAATTGTAAATTAAAATTATCAAACATCCCATCTTAATTACTCTGTAGAAGATCATGTTGATATGTAAATATTTAGATGTGTTCTGTATGCCAGTGCTGATTAGAACAATTTCTGTACATCTCACTCTGGATCTATATAACATTGAGCAGGGTGGTTTGTTTGTTTTTTCTTTTGTTTTTAACTTCAATTAAATTAAACAAAACCAAAAAAGTCTATTGATAGACTCTGGAAATTAGATCACTGATCTCATCTTATCTGTAGAAAACAGCTCAGCTGGCTGAGAGGTGAGGCAGCTTGCCCCCTTCTGTGCTCCTTTTTATAGCATGTTTTTATGCAATTTATATACTCGGGGTTTTTTGTTTTGTTTTGTTTTTCTGTTTAGAAGTTTGTGGAATATTTTCTTTGTGGTTTGGGTGAAGAGGGCAGTGAATCAGACTAGAAAGTATAACAAATATTGATCTAATGAAAGGCTTTAAAAGTTTAATAATCTTGAAGTTTTATTTTTAAAACATGTCTCCAGTAAAAGTTAAATAGATGTGTCCTGGTTGGTAATTGGGCAAAAGAATAAAAGATAAGCAACTTTTTAAAAAAAGATTTATTTATTTTATGTATATAAGTACATTGTGGAGCTGTCATCAGACACACCAGAAGAGGGCATCAGATCCCATTACAGATGGTTGTGAGCCACCATGTGGTTGCTGGGAATTGAACTCAGGACCTCTGGCAGAGTAGCCAGTGCTCTTAAGCACTAAGCCGTCTCTCCAGCCATAACTTTTGAGAGTTAAGTTCTCATGGAGTACAAACTGGCCTTATACTCACTATGTAACTAAGTCTAGTGTTGATTCCTCCTCCTAAGAGCTGGGATTACAGATCTGCACTACCCCATCCTGCTGCATACTGTTTTGCTGCTGCTGTTTGCCAAATGAAGAGGAAAAACATTGGTGTTCACCCCCTTTTCTTGCTCACCATCAACCAGAAGTCTTTCTCGTTCACACTTCAGTTATTTAGCTCACCTATTTTATTTTAGTTATAGTTCTGATGCCTGTGCTGTAGCTAGCTCTTACACTTCTGTTGCCTACTTATATTAGTTAGCTTCATGAATTAGCATGAAATTCATGTTTGTTCACTGATGACTTAGCATGAAACCCTCCAGATCTCAACCTGGCTCTCTGCCTCTCCTGCCTTAATCTTCTTTCTTGAAATCTGAATCATTTGGCCCAGTTTCTTACTTTTTTATGATTCTCAAATCTGCATCGTTGCCCTTGTTGTTCTCCACATGTTTCTTTCTCTTTGGTCAAAAATTTCCAAAGTGAAAGCAACTCCCCAGCCCCATAATTTCCCTCAACAATCCATTTTAGACACAATACATGTGACAGGTGTTATTAATGTAGATTGTAAGGCTCTAAAACTACATCCTCAGTATGATAGTCCTTAGGTGTATGTGACTGTTTGATTAGAAATGAATGTTCTTATCAGTCACCATAGCCATATTTCAAGCACTCAGAAGCCACACGTGGCTACCATGTTGGATAGTTGTAGACATAGTGCTTGTCCATCGTCTTAATGTTGTCAGTTTAAAGCTTAGTTCTGATTTTTCTTCCCATTGCCACTTGATCTGTCTTTGTTGCTCTAGTTCCATTCTCTTGTTATGTTAAAACACTGTAACCAAAATTAACTTGGGGAGGAAAGGGTTTATTATTAGGCTTATATTTCCATCAGTTACTTATTAGTTCTTCATATCTTTTGTATTCTAGAATTTTAGTTGGACCTTATAATAAAATGGCTTCTTTGTTATGGTATAGCCATTGACAAATCACAGATGACTGTTAGAGTGATACAGGAAATTTTTATTACCAGAAATAAATGTTGGATTGGATTTGGCACACAGGCCTTAGTTTGCAAGCCTTGGTATAGAACTTTTAAAATATGATGTAATATTCTAACTCGAGGAATGATCTCAAAGAATAATAAACATGCATTTTAATGGCTTCAAAAATGAAATACTGCTAATACAATGGAATCCTGTGTTATTCTTCTCAGAACATCTTCTTCTTGCCTATTTTACTATTCTGACAGCATAATATGGTCTTTGATGGTATATGTGTGTGTGTGTATATACATATATGTATACATGAGCGTGTGTGTATAAAATTTTGTTTGAAACAGAATCTCACTATATAGCCCTGGCTGGCCTGGAACTTGCTATGTAGACTGTTGGCCTGTAACTCACAAAAGATTTGCCTACCCATGCCTCCTGAATGTATTTAAGGGATGTGTCACTACCCCCCATATTTCTTTTTAAATAGCATCTTAAAATGCAAATCAGAACATGTAATCTGCTCATATCCTCTAGGAGTCTAAATGAGAGGCACAGAGCTGAGAATGCATAAAACTGTAAGAGTAGTGTGCAGAGTGGCAGGGGTGTAGGGACAGTACTTGCCTGGAAACTACCAGGGTGGGATTTGATCCCCAGCTCCCCAAACCCAAGGTAGAAAAGCAGAGCATTAGGAGTGAACTTTAAAGAAATCAGTTCTTTTTAAGATCAATTTTTAAATGTACATACAAAAAATGAATCTATTTTAAGTATACTGGGGGCCTTGTTTTAGCAGCTATGTATTACTGCATAATAACCATCATAATCACAACTAATACTTAGAATATTTTTGTCTTCCTTTGTTATTATATTTGGTTCCTATTAGAATATAGTACATTTTTACACTCCATCGTTACCATTTCATAGTTTCATAAGTCAGAAGTCCACGTGGACTTAGCTGGGTTTAATGCCTCCGGCCTCACAAGAATTAAGGTGTGTCTGAGCTCTGTTATCTGGATATTCTAGGAAATAATCTTTTTCCAAGGTCCTTCACATTGGCAGAGTCCACTTTCCTATGATTGGGTTGATTTCTCATTTTCTTGGTGGCTATAGGCTGGGATAATTCTCAGCTGCTAGAGTTTGCTGCTGTATCCTTTCTGTAGACTACCTCATTAATAAACCAGCAGGAGCAGGATAGATTCCATTTATGAGTTCCTGTTGTATGTCTCTGACTGAAGAAAACACTCTGGCTTCTCTGCTCTAACATCATATTCATCAGCCTCATCTGTGCTCACAGGCACTCCAGCCAGTTGTACAATTGTCGCATGGTTCTGCATACATTGACAATCTTACACAAATTTTGATAAATTTTTTCCCAAGTAGTATCATTCACTGTTACAACAGCTGTTATGTTTTAATCTTTTCTTTCGATATTTTTTGCTAATGTCTGGAAATAAAATTAATGTTTTTAGTTACTGATTTGTCCTAGTTATTATGTTGCTCTGTGACTGTAACAAACTACTGCAGTTTAGTGGCCTGAAACAATAGCACCATCTATTTTGCTGTCATATCTGCACTTTGGTTAGAATCCAATAGGTAAGCCGGGCAGTGGTGGCGCACGCCTTTAATCCTAGCACTCGGGAGGCAGAGGCAGGCGGATTTCTGAGTTCGAGGCCAGCCTGGTCTACAGAGTGAGTTCCAGGACAGCCAGGGCTACACAGAGAAACCCTGTCTTGAAAAACCAAAAAAAAAAAAAAAAAAAAAAAAAAGAATCCAATAGGTAGAACTTACCTCTGCACCACCCCACATCAGCTAGTGTGGTTTAAAGGCTAACAGCTGAACCTAGGGGCTTGCTTTCCTACATACTTGGTGGTTGGACCACACTAGCCTTAGGACTAAAGCTTCAATGACTGTCAGGTAGAGCCTCTGCTCATGGCTTCCTTTTGTCTCTTAGGGTTTCTCACAATATTATGGTTTGTTTCCAGGGACAAATTGGCAGGGAGGGGAGAGAGAGAGTAGAAGCAGATGTCAGGCAAAGCCAAGATCACCTTTTATGAGAAGCTCAGAGTTCACGCAGTCTCTCTGATACATTGCTCTTATTGCAGTAGCTACAAAGTTTGGCCCAGTATCCAGTAGTGTTAAAGGAAAAATTTCACTTTAATGGAGTCTGGTGGTGCTAATGAAGTACACATGTAAACAGATATGTGACTGTGACCATTTTTGACAAATGTAGTCAGCCAGATCTTGTATCCTGTACTCTTCTTTTTTCTGTAGACTTTCTAATGGTGTTTATTTGTTTAGTAGCTTTTGTGTGGGCTCTACAGTTTTCAATGATCATGTTCATGTTGAATTAAATAAAAGTATTATATTAAAGAAAATTTTTTCCTAACTTATATTTTTTCTTGTTTTATTGCACTAGTTAGGATACTCAGTATAATGGTAAATACAAGTACTGAGTGAACATGCTAAGAGTAGAGTTTTATTAAATGAAGAAAATTAACTTTTTAAAAATTATAATAAAATATATATAACAAAACTTCTGTTTAAGCCCATTGAGATTATGTTCATTATTATGAAGCTATTAGAACCATCTAACCCAAGGACTTTTTCATCTTTCCTAACCAAAACTCTAGCCATTGGACAGTAACTCCTAACTCCTCTTTCACCAGTTTCTGTCTATTATTATTTTGTCTGGATAAATTTGACTATTCTAATGATTTCATGTAAGTGAAATTTATATACACACGCACGTGCCTGCACGTGTGTGTGTGTGTGTGTGTGTGTGTGTGTGTGTGTGTGTGTGTGTCTTTTTTCACTTAGTATAGTATCTTCAGTTTATCCATTAGTCCTAGGGCGTTGCTCCATAGTCAAATGCTTGCCTAGCATGCTTGAGGCCCTTTGTTTAATCCTCTCACTACCTCATAAAAGAGAGACAGAGGTTCCTTCATGCTGTAGTTTGTCTCAGTTTCTGTCTTTTTTAAAGCTAAATGATTTTCTGTTGTATTTACATACCATATTCTGTGTCACCTCTTCACTCTCTAATAACTTTTTTTTAATCTTTTGGCTATTATGTTCAATTATTTGAGAAATAACTATACCGTTTTTGTGCAAGGGCTGTACCATTTTTACATGTCCATAAATAAGTAAAGATATTTGTCTGTATCTTTTCTAGCACCTATTATTTTATCTTTGCCTTTCTTCCCTCCTCTCTCTCCCCCAGGAAGAGGATAGGGAAAGCTCCTTATGAGACAGTTATTGTGTTTTATTCATTGTGTACCTAGCGTCCAAAATCAGTGTAGGATGGTTGCAGAGGCCTTTCTTTATGGAGACTTTGTCTTCATAAAGGAGTTGGCTGTGTATGGCGAGTTAGATGTCAACTGATGGACGAGGCTGGGGCCTCAGAGAGTTGAAGTCTTATTGAGTAGGTGAGTGAAAGTGTACCAAGAGTGGACTTGCTGACAGAGTTAATGATAACTTGTTAATTAATTGGAGGGGCTAAGGGGAGAATTCATTGTGGACTGTGCTTGGTATGTAAGCATAAGGATCTGAGTTTGGATCCCCAGCACCCACTTAAAAATTTGTGGCTGGCAGCCCACTGCTGATTATCCAGTGCTGAGCAGCCAAAATAGGCAGACCCTAAGAACCTGCTAGTTATCTGCACTAGTCAATATGGTGAGCTCCAGGTCCAGTTAGAAACCTGATCTCAGAAAGTGATAAAAGATAACCAGAATCAACCTCTAGCCTCCACACATGCACATGCTCACTTATACACTTACGCGCTCTCTCTCTCTCTCTCTCTCTCTCTCTCTCTCTCTCTCTCTCTCTCTCTCTCTCTCTCTCTCACACACACACACACACACACACACACACACACACACGTTGAAGAAATTATTTGGCCTTAAGAAACAACTTTGTTGTTTTTTGAGACAGGATTTTTCTGTGTAGTCCTGTCTGTCCTGGAACTCACTCTGTAGACCATGCTAGCTTCGAACTCAGATTTGCCTGCCTCTTTACTCATGAGTACTGGGATTAAAGGGCATGACCACCACCACACAGCTAATAGTAACAACTTTAAACGAAGGAAGAATCAATACAAAGGCAAGAATTGATATGAGTATATGTCCTTAGTTGACAATAGTAGAATAAAAACTTTTTTGTTGTTGTTGCTTTTGTTTGTTTTTCAAGACAGGGTTTCTCTGTGTATCCTGGAACTCAGTCTAGACCAGGCTGGCCTCAAACTCAGAAATCCCCCTATCTCTGCCTTTAAAGTCCAGGGATTAAAGGCATGAACCACTATATTGACTCTCCACAGCTTGTACCAGTGGTTCTCAAACTTTTTTTACTTGTTTCAGAACTACTTTTGTTCTTAAAAGTTATTAGAACTTAAGAAACTTTTGTTGATATGGGCTGTAATTATTGTATTAGAAATTCAAATTGAGAAATTTGAACAGAATGTCCAAGAACAGATTTCTCTGATAACCAGAGCCATTGAGTCATCCATATTATCCATCCTCTGAAAACTTTTAGTGCTTCTGGAGGGAATAAGAGTGGAAAAGGCTAATAATGTCTTAGTGCTTCTAGAAAAATAAATGTGATCTCAAGGATGCCTTAAAAGGGCCTTCAGTCTCTTTCCTGTCTTCCCTTGAATCCCACCTTGAGAACTTCTACCATGTACTAAATAAATAACCTGTTGCTATCTTCAGTTGGAAGAATTCCAAGAATAAAACTGAAGACCTCATTGATTATTTGGGTGGAGTTCTAGAGTTTTAGAAACAGTAGTGCACTGACTTTGTCAGAGATACAGCTTCTTCCCACAGAGCCTAGTCTTGTTACGAGGAAACCACTCTTACAATGGAGTAGAGACAGAGAGTAGAAAAGGACAAATGACACACTGTTTATAAACTGATTTGATTGCCACTGAACCAACATTTATAATTTATAACCTAAGTTGCATACTTATATGATATGCTTGACTGCTTATGACCTATAATTAACTATAAACAAAAATTATATAATTTAGAGAGTTTTACTTTGTGTATTGGATTTAATAACTTGTTTGGAAAGGTTTGAGTAAATAGAGACTTGGAATTATTACCTTCAAGTCACTTGATTCAGTTCTCAAAAGTGTTTATTTCTCAACTACACATACTTCCTATATTAAAACAGCACCCCAGTCAAACCACAGAATTAGCCGGAAACACCTGGGTTCACTGTGCTTATAGAGTAAGCAAAAAATGGAAGGGAAAAGATCATATTTTAAAAATGCACATGAAAGTCCAGGCTTTAACATTGTAGTATTGACGATGGAAAGCATTAGGTATGAGAAAGGCATAAGCAGATTCACAGGTTTGGTGTCTTCCCATTCCCAGGTCACCATGCATCTATTTAGTCCATGGTGAAACCAATTTAAAAGTACTTTAAATCCAAGGTGGGCAAGAATGGTGAGTGACAGATATCTGTGCCCCGCCCTGTCCATTCATTCAGCCTCAGATTTCTGGTTAGCCCTCTGCAGCTTCAGAAATCTTATCAGAGCTTTTACCTGCATCTTGATCAGAGTATATTTCAAGTTTCTTCATTATTGTGTACTCTGTACTAATCCTCCTTATCTACCACCAACTTTATTAAGGCAGAGAGAACTTTTGAGTAGCTTACAAAATGGATGCTATAGTACTGAGAGTTGTAATTTAAAAAAAAAAAAATGGGAAATGACAAATAGGTTTCATTTAAGGACCAGATATAATAATTTAATAGCAACTGGTTAGAGTGTGAAGTGTTCTGAAACCCACTATATCAAATCCCCTAACACTCTGTTACAGGCATGCATCAAAGCATTAAGTAGTACTCCATTAATATTTATAGTTTTATGTATAGTTAAAATTTTAAATGAGAAATATTTTTGGTTCAAGTTTAATAAGTTAATTTGGATGAAATTTATTTGGTGATATGGTAACATTATTTTATTCTTATAGTATACAGCATGATAGATTTCACAGTGACATTTTCACATGCGCACATACACTCACACTCACTCTTATATTTAGTTATTTGCCCTTCACCGACCTCTTTCAGTTTAGATCCTTTCCTCTTTTATAATTCTTTCTGCTTTTGTGTCATGTGTGTGTGGCCAGGGGTGCATGTGCACCCATGTAAATTTAATCTAGATTCTACAGATGAAATTGTTACTCTAAATGTGGTTTAATTTACTTAACACTATGCTCTCTGGTTCCATCCATTTTCATGCAAAAGTCATCAATTACATTCTTCTTTACAGCTTAGTAAAATCCCATTCTTAATGTAAGTATGCATTTTTATAGGGTTTGTTTTTTATTCGTTCAGCTTCTTAGTCTGGTTCCATATTTGGCTCCATTTTGAGTTGATTTTTGGTCAGACTATGGATCTAGTTTTGCTCTTGAATGTGGACACCTAGTTTTTGAAGAACCATTTGTTAAATAGTTCCAATGTTCCAATGAGTATATATGATGATTTGTCAAAGATGGGGAGCTTATAAATGTGTGGGTTTATTTCTGGGTCCTCCATTCTGTTCCATTGTTTTATGTCTGTTTTGTGCCAGTACCATGCTGGCTTTGTTATTATAGCATATTGCCTTTCATATAGCTATAAATGAGACGTTTTACATTTAGCATCACATAAGCTCAAAGCTGATGTTATTGAGAGGGGTTAACTTTCCAAGTCCAGATGCTTTAAACTTGAATTTGAGCTGGGCATGGTGTTGTACAGCTTTAATCCCAGCACTCTGGAAGGCAGAGGCAGGCTGATTTCTATTAGTTCCAGGCTAGCCTGGTCAATATAGTGAGTTCTAGGACAGCCAAGGGTTAAGCAGAGAGACCCTGTCTTAAAATAACATTGAATTTGGGATTAGAGATCTTAACACAGGCTATTAATGGAATTGAGAAGTATGTGGAACACTAAAACCTGGGGTTTGTCTTGCTGCCCTAGTTTCTGGTGCGTGTTAGGTCTTCTCTGCATCATGTCTCAAAGAATTCCCTTTTTAATATCCTTTCTGATCCAGAACTTTCTTGTGTCTTCTAGCACATTAATTTTCTTAATATCTGGTGCCTCCTTTGTTTCAACTTATATTGAGACACCATAACTTCAGAAGTTCCTCTTACCCTTTCCACTTTTAGTAAACCAGGTTTTGAAATTTCATGTAAAATAAGTAGAAGAGTAGTTGTGTTTACATCAGGGCATGTAAGGCTTTAGAGAAGGTGAACTCTTGACCATAGGAAGAAGTAAGTCATGCCAGGTGTAGCAGTTCAACCTTGCAACCTAAGCACATGGACTTTCAGAGTGACTGAGACAAGAATCACTATGGTTTCAAGGTCAGCCTGGGTTACAGTATGAGACCTTGTTTCAAAAATCAAAATTGAAAGAAAGAAGCACGTATGTACTGTTCTGCCACAAAAGCCTTCCTCCAAAGTACCCTGATTGCTTCACTCTGCTCGTTAACTGGTGAGATCTTCTTTACCCATCTACAGAACTGTGGCTAGCAGTACCCTGTGCATAAATTGCAATAGAGGGGTTCTTCAAATATTCATTTTTCTTTTTACCTTTCATCATCTTATTAATGTAACTCAGTGTCTCAGAAGTAAGTTCTTACATGTCTTAATTTCTTACTTCAAAGTAAAGATGAGGGTGTAAGTAAGGAACAAGAAAGGGCTACAGAAATGGCTCAGCAGGGAAGAGCTTAGTTCTTGCAGAGAACCAGGGTTCAGTTCCCAACACCCACATGGTACCTCACAGTCATCTGTAACTCACGGAGCATCTGCCACCTTCTTCTGATCTCCACAGGCACTAGGCATATGCATGGTGCGTAGACATACATGTGAGCAAAACACTTGTAGATACAAAATAACATAAATAAATCTTAAGAAAAAAGAACAAGATTGCAATAGTTTCTACTCTAAGCCTATGAAGACTAATATTAGTTTTCCCCTTAGAGACCTTATTTATCTTTCTGGCTTTAAAATAGAGAGTGCTTGCTTTATCTGAGTGACCAAGCAGGACCAATACAGTTGCAGTTCATGGGGAGTTTCCAGAAGATACTTTTGGTGCTCTTCCTCCTCCTAGCCTTTGGTAAAATATGCAAATGTGCCAGGAAACTGGGGAGTTTTTTGTTGTTGTTCTTACCCCAAATAGAACTCTTCTAAACTGTACCTCTGTGTGAATTCAGAAAGTTGTCTTTTAAGTGAAGGAAGCATATGGATTTTTTGTGATTTTTGTCAGCTAGAATTTTTTTCCCTCAGCCACACAGAAAAGGGAATTTTATCTGCTATACTGGCTTTGCCTCATTTCCTCTTAAGCCATGATTAACTGCAGTTAGATATTTAGAACTTATAAGATTGAAAAATAGACTTCAAGTCAGTAGAAAAGTAAAAGATTATGAAAGATGGGATGTTTAGGCTCTTAAGAAGTGCTTTTTAACCAAAGCGTGCACATGGGGAGACCCACGGCTCCAGCTGGATGCATAGCAGACGACGGCCTTATCTGGCATCACTGGGAGGGAGCCCCTTGGTCCAGTGGAGGCTCGATGACCCAGGGTATGAGAATGCTAGGGCGCTGAGGCAGGAGTGGGTGGGCAGGTGGGGGAGCACCCTCATAGAGGCAGAGGAGGGGGGACTGGGGGTTTGTGGAGGGGAAACTGGGAAGGGGATAACATTTGAAATGTCAATAAATAAAATAACCAATAAAAAATGAAAAATGCTTTTTACAGCATACCAGCCTATAGTTGATAGGATATTTGTGAAAGATAGAAAAAAAATGAGTGAATATTTATCCAAGCTTAATGAGTGTTAGGTTGTGATTTTAAAGTATTCCAGCAAAGACAAGTACTACATAGAAAAATAGTAATAGATTTGACAGTTTCAAATTTTAACACCCTCCCTCTACACAAACACACACATACACACACACACACACACACACACACAAAAACCCTATATGAATTTATGTGTACCATGTACATGTAGGTGTCCATGAAGGCTAGAGGGGCTCAGATCCCCTGGGAACTAGAGTCACAAGCAGTTGTGAACTGCCTGCCTGATGTAGATGCTGAGAACCTAACTCTGGTCCAAGAGCAGCAAGCACTCAACCTTTGAGCCATCTCTTAGCCACAACAATCTTAGTTTTTAAAAATACATGGCAATAACAATAGGTGACATTTATTGAGCTAAGTGTTAAGCCTTGTACTTTACATCTAGGTGAGGTCTTAGCAGACAGGAGGGCTAGAGATACTGTCCTAAAGCACAAGGTCTATAACCCCAGCCTGCTTCCCAGTCTTGCAACACATTTCTTCACTGCCTTCTATACTACCACTTAGCAGACACCACCTCTGTTAGTCTTCTGTTACAGCAGTATTCTACTGCAACATACTAGGTTTATATTAATTAGGATAAAAACTAAATGACTAAACTAGAGAGACCCCAAATTATGATGGTTCCTACAAGATGATACTTCTCATGCAGTAGTTAAGGGTCAATGAGTAGGTTCTACCTGCTGAAGTTATTCAAGGATCCAGGTACCAGGACGGCTCCATTATTTAACTCTCATCATTGGCCTGATCATAGAAAGGTACTGACTTATTTGAATTCTAGCTGGTGAGTAAGAGAATGAGATCATGGTGAAGACACACCTATTTTCCTGAGATCTAGTCTGCAAAGTCGCATGCATTAATTACTCCACTCACGTTATAAAAGAGAAAGCTTAGTGATCTGGCCATACCTAGCAATAGTGGAAGAGTCTGGGAAGTGCAGTCTCATCATATACAGAGGAGGAAAGGAAGAACAGTTCTGCCACAACTACCACTTCTGAACACCTGATAAGTCACTAGTCACAGGATAACATAGAAGTTAATATGAAAAATAAAAGCACCTAAGAAAAAAAAATACAAATTTAGTTTTAAAAAAAGAAGTGCAAAAGACTAGTTGATGGTCAGTTGATTTTTGACAGAACACTAAAACCATTCAGAGGGAGAAAGAATGTCTTTGAGTAGGTGGTACTGGTGGTACTGGTCACAGCTGAATGTCCACATGCACAGAAAATTATTAAACCACTACTTCCATGTATAGAAATTAATTTAAAATGAACTAGAGACTTAAAGGTCAATGCTAAAACTGCAAAACTCTTAGGGAGTAAAGTGTAAGTTCATATGGCCATAGGCAGTGCTTTCTTAAGTATTACCAAAACCGTAATCAAATGAAGGAGAGAGGTGTTGCTAAATTTAAAGCTATGAAGAAAATGAAAAGACAACCACAAAGGGGGGGGGATCCAAAAAAAATATGAATCTGAAGCTGTGTGTGTTGGTGCATTTGGGAAGTAGAGTCAGGAAGCTCAAGAGTTGAGCTGCCTGGAGACCTTGTCTTCTCTCTCTCACACACACACACACACACACACACACACACACACACACACACAGATCAGGAAATTGAATATCAGGCATGATACTGAAGGATAATTTTTTAGGCTCAACTAAACATTCATACGCACAAGACTACTAAGCTACTACTATCTGTCATCAGAACTGGTCTGCTCAAAACACGCAGAACAAAAGTGATAGTCTACCAGCAAGGCAGCACCCAGAATTCCTCTTTGTGGAAACAGTCTCCTCCTGTAGCAGGCTGCAAGAGCTCATGCAGCAGTTACTGAGAAGGACCCTGTCCTGTTCCAGCTCATTGCCCCCAGTGTCCCAAGTGAGATTCATGCCCAACAAAATGAGATCACTTTAGGGCTTTGATTTTTATTTTTTAGATACGATTTTATTTTTAATATAGAAAATGCTTAAAACAAAAATGTTTAAGAATCCATCCACCAGCTCAGGACATTCTCACTTTCATCAGTAATCCCTTTCTTCCTTCTCACCCAGCCCCTCATCTGTCACTCTCTTCATGTCTTCCCTTTTCATTAAAACTGTTAATCGTTAACTCAGGGTGATGTGAATTTCACCTCTACTGTCTTCCCATAAGCAAAGGCAAATCCATTAATGATTGGTAAATTCATAGGGAGGCAGTTTTTCTGAAGACTCCAAAGTCATGAAAACATGAATCATGGTCATTTCCTACAGAATTGTCTCTCTTTCCAGGAAGTGAACCTTCCTGATTGTCTCTTCTGCCCAACTTGGGTCATTTCTAAATCTTGTTCCTGTTATATCTGTCTCCTGAAATTAGGTGTCTTAGAGTAATGTTCAGTAATAAGCATAATTGCTACTTACCTTTTCAGCCTTAAGAATACATAAACAATGAGGGAAACAGGCTAAACCAAGAGTCCTGTATTTCATGTTTATAGGATACATGTACTTTATAAAACTTGACAGTTCTTTTGCCTCAGCGTCCTGTGTGGTTGAACTACTACACAGCCTGGGCATACTTAAATCCTTCTATTAGTGTTTAGTATGTCATCCCTATACTGGAAAATAACATTTTTCCCTTCTTATGTTGATTTTGTTGGTTTTGAATGTTTTCCTTGCATTATATCTTATTTGTTGATATTGGTTATAAACATTATTGATACATTATTAAGATTTTTTAAAAGCAACTTTTAAAATCTTTTTTAAAAAAGATTTATTTCTTTACTTTATGTGTGGTTAGGCCCTGCTCTTACCCTCTGCTCCACTCTGCTTTTTGTTTATATAGTCACCTTCTCTGGACATATTTTATGAATGGAATCCTATACTGTGGTCATTTGTATCTGACTTAATTCAGTTAGCATAGGTTTTAAACTTCTCCACAATGTAGCATGTGTTCATCACCTTTGGTTGCTGGGTTGTACTGTAATTATTTTTGCAGTGCCACATTTTTGTTTGTTAGTACCTCCTCAGTTGAAAGACATAGGGTTTTTTTCTGGGGGTTTGGCTATAATGAATGATTTCCTATAAATATTCATATATGTTTTGAATAAATATGTGATACATAGGAAAGAGATTGCTAATCATGGTGCATTTTTGTATAACTTTTTTGAGAAACTGCAAACCATTTTTCAGCTGTTTGAGGCCACATAGGTATTCTTGTTATGATGTTTCATTATGGCTTGCTTTCCTTGTTTTGTTTTTACATTTTATTTAGTGTGTATGTGTGTTGGGGGGTGGGGAGGCTGTGGAAGCCAAAAGACAACCTGTTGAGAATAGGTTCTTTTCTTTTACTCACTCTGTACACCGCACTAGCCTCAGCTCAGATCTGCCTGCCTCTGCCTCCCAAGTACTAGGATTAAAGATATTGCCACCACACCCAGCTATGATCTTATACATTCTAAGTAAAAGTTCTTTATCGGGAACTCAGTTTGCAATCATTTTTTCCCAAGCTGTAGATTATAATTGTTATGATTTTATACACACAAGTATTTCGCCAGCATGTGTCAAGTATACTGTGTGCATTCAGTGACCAGGGAGGCCAGACAAGGGCATCCAATCCCCTGAGACTGGAGTTAGACATGGTTGTAACTCACTATGTAGGTGCTGGGATACAAACCCGGGTTCTCTGGAAAGTCAGCCTTGCTTTTAGTCAATGAGCCATCTTTCCAGGTGCCAGATTCTATTTATTTACTTATTTATTTTGGTTTTTGTTCAGACAGGGCTTCTCTGTGTAGAGCTGGCTGTCCTGGAATTCACTCTGTAGACTAGGCTAGGCATGAACTCAAAGAGATCAGACTTCCTCTGCCTCCTGAGTACTGGGATTAAAGGTGTGTACCACTACTACCTGGAGTCTATAACTATCCATATATATGTTATGCATACAAAAGTAAAGAATATATATATATGTGTGTGTGTGTGTGTGTGTGTGTAAAGACTATATATATATATATATGTATATATGTATATATATATATGTATATATGTGTGTGTATATATATATATATATATGTATATATGTATATATATAGTACAATCTGGGCTTAAACTTACTGTGTGGCCAAAGATGACTAAGAACTTCCGATTGATCTGCCTCCATCTCCCCAGTTCTGGGGTCACAGGTATGTATCGTTATGTCCACTGTGTATGGTGCTGGTGATTGAACACAGAATTTTGTGTAGGCCAAGCGTAATCTCTACTACTCTACCACTGAGATGTCTCCCTAGCCTTGAATCTATACACATTTTAAAAATATTACTATTTTAATTCATTATTTGTGTGTGGATGGGTGTATTAATACAAAATGCTTATAGAGATCAGAGCACAACTTACAAGAGTTGGTTCTGTCCTACCATGGGATTGGACATAGGTCATCAGGCTTGATGGGAAGCACCTTTACCCATTGACCCATCTCACTGGCCCTTGAGTCTCTATTTTATAGTTTCTTAGTAGAAAACTACATCTGCCATAATCTATTGGTAAAAGGTTGTGTCAAGTTTGACAGTTAAAGCCAACAGCATACCCTACCCCTTCTCAACTCTGCATACAGCCATCACTTTTAAACCATAACCTTTTTTATTTTTGTTTTTATGTGTGTGGATGTTTTGCCTTCAAGCGTATCTGTGCACCATGTGAATGCCCCCAGTGCCTACAGAGGCCAGAAGAGGGCATTAGATTCCCTAGAACAGGGGTTACAGACAGTTGTTAGCTGACATACGAGTGGTGGGAATTGAGCCTGAGTTCTCTGGTTCAATTATTAAGTACTTGTATTCTTTTAGATATTATTTTAGACATAGAAGATATAGTGACAGGGTTTCTCTGTGTAACCCTGGATATCCTGGAGTTCACTGTGTAGACTAGGGTGCCTTGAGTGCACCACTAACCCTACCATGATTTATTCCATTAAGTTATAATTTA
Source organism: Uromys caudimaculatus (assembly GCA_028551405.1). Taxonomy (NCBI): domain Eukaryota; kingdom Metazoa; phylum Chordata; class Mammalia; order Rodentia; family Muridae; genus Uromys; species Uromys caudimaculatus. Next base: position 92,684,744 of record CM052703.1, on the reverse strand, counting down.
ATAAATATCTACTGAGAATCATCATCTATGTGCCACTCACTGAGAATATAGTAATTAACAAGGTACATGTGGGGATCAATAGCTTTAGTATTGGCTGCTTTTTGCTCAACACATACTGTGCTTATCATTGCTTATATTTTAAAATATTTGATCACCACATTATATACATAAGCATGTGTCTGATAAAACCTGTTCATACAAGGTATATGGTATCATGTTTGGATCTTTCCAAACCTGTTACTGATGCTTAGTCTCCTAAGAAACTATCATAACCTCTTGTCTATATCTTTAAAACTTTCTTACTTCTTCAAGCCATTTCATTATGGTTTTTTATTGCCTGGATGACCTGTCGCTTGGTGAGAGTGGGGTATTACAGTCTCCACTATTGGCGTTTGTTGTGTGATGTAAGCTTTTTTAATGTTTCTTTTGCAAATGTGGGTGCCCTTGTATTTGAGGCATAGATGTTCAGAATTAAGGTGTCTTCTTGATGGATTTTTTTTTCCTTTGATGAGTAGGAAGTGTCCTCTCCATCTCTTTTGATTACTAACTAGTTTTGAGACATGTAAAGAAGCAAGAATGGGTGGTCTATGCACAAGAAAAAAGGAGTCAATAAACAATGTTGGGCTAGTGAGGCGGCTCAGTTGGCAAGGGCACTTGCAGCCAGGTTGATGGCCTGAGCTCAGGCCTCAGAACCCACATGATGAGAAAACCAACTCCTACAAGGTGCTTATTAACTTCCATATGTACATTATCTCATGTGCACGATAGATAGATAGATAGATAGATAGATAGATAGATAGATAGATAGATAGATAGATGTTTTTAAGTATAAAAATGTTCCCAGGGAACTTTATTCCTGAAATCTACTAGACACTGATTTTAAATTGCTCATTTTAAGGTGTTCAAAGAACTAAAATTAATTATGTCTAAAGAGCAGAAGGAGAATATAAAATTAAGGCTCACCAAATTAAAAAATTATCAATAAGGAGATTGACATGATTAAGGTGAATCAAAAGTTAAAAAGTGAAATAACTGGCCAGGAGATAGAGGCAGGCGGACATCTTTGAGTTAAAGGCCAGCCGTGTCTAATGAGTGAGTTCCAGAACAGCTAGAGCCACACAGTAGAATCCTATCTCGAGAAAGAAAAAACAGTAAAATAACTGTGCTGGGGTTTAGTTTAGCGGTAGAGCATTTCTCTCATATGTTAGGGCATTAGATTGGATCCCTCAGCACTGCCCAAATAAATAAATACTGAGAGGATTTGGCAAGAAAGCTGAGCTAGTAGAAGAGTCTGTGAACTTAAAGGTAAATGTGTTGCAATTATCCTGTCCAAGAATGATTGGTTAATACTGGTCTGCTTTGAAAGACAATGCATAAGGTTTGGTGTGGAAGTATTATATGTCTCTTACCCTAGCACATGAGAGTAGAGGCAGGAGAATTAAGAATTCAAGTCCATGGCCTGGCCTAGTGGCACACACCTTTCTTTAATCCTAGCCCTCAGGAGGCAAAGTCGGTGGATCTTTGTGAGTTAGATAGAGGCTAGCCAGTTCTACATAGCAAGTTTCAAGACAGCCGGGACTACATAGAGAGATCTTGACTCAGGGCAGGAAAAAGGCAAGAAATTCAAGTTGGATAAGAAGTTCAAGACCAGCCTTGACTACTTGAAACCTATTTGGGGGGGGGGGGGGAGGTCACTGCATAAAACAATAATTGTAAAGCATTGCGATGGTTTAGAATGTAGACATATGTTTTGCACAGTAGTAATAGCTGAGAGGGGAGAAAAATGGAGCAATATAAGGACAGATTTGCCGCATGCTGCAATATTGTACTGTATTAATCCAAACATTGTTTTGAAATGAAATGCTACTTGTAACTTACAGACACATGCTACAAACATCATTACTAAAAACATGGTGAAAGAAGTGAAGTAATTAAAATAGCACATAAAACACCTCTTAATAGACTCCATGAGAGGCTATTATTTCATTTTATAGGTGAGGAAACAGAATGAAAGATTATATTACACAAACTCGTGGCAGAATCAGACTCAGAAATCAAGTCTGACACTAAAATCCTTTACTGTGATAAAAGGGAAATCATTGACGTTTTCTGGTTAAAATAGTTCTATTTTATTATTTTAATAACCATCTTTTTTATAAGTAACATCCTTTTGATTTCATTAGGGTCTAGAAAGTTCAAGAAGCTTTAGTGTTTTCTAGAGTGATATTGCTAAGTGGTGGAACTAGGATTTTTTTTTGTTTGTTTGTTTTTGTTTTTTGAGACAGGGTTTCTCTGTAACCCTGGCTGTCCTGGAACTCACTCTGTAGACCAGGCTGGCCTCGAACTCAGAAATCTGTCTGTCTCTGCCTCCCAAGTCCTGGGATTAAAGGTGTGCGCCACCACTGCCCGGCTGGAACTAGGATTTTAATGGGGGGGGGGGGTAGGAGACTTGCTCTTGGCCCATGCTCCAGTGGCCTTTCAGCCTGTGTCTTCCAGGACTGCGCACACTGCAGATGACTGTAGGAGTTGGGCAAACCTCGCAGCCTGACTTCTCTTCCTGCCAGTGGGCACTCAGTAGAGGGCACTGTACTGGCTGGTTTTGTGTCAAGTTGACACAAGCTGGAGTTATCACAGAGAAAGGAGTTTCAGTTGAGAAAATGCCTCCATGAGATCCAGGTGTAAGGCATTTTCTCAATTAGTGATCAAGGGGGGAGGGCCCCTTGTGGGTGATACCATCCCTGGCCTGGTAGTCTTATTAGGCTCTATAAAAAACCCAGATGAGCAAGCCAGGAGAAGCAAGCAAGCCAGTAAGAAACATCCCTCCATGGCCTCTGCATCAGCGCCTGCTTCCTGACCTGCTTGAGTTCCAGTCCTGACTTCCTTTGGTGATGAACAGCAGCATGGAAGTGTAAGCCGAATAAACCCTTTCCTCCCCCACTTGCATCTTGTGCAGGAATAGAAACCCTGACTAAGACAGGCACAAATTTTAGAAAAGCAGTATTAAATTTTCCTTGCTTGTCTTTGTAATTCAAACAAAAATTATCTTATTTGCTTCCTCTTCACATAACCTAAAGTAACTCAGAGGTATTTCTAATTTTACTTCATATTGCTCAGCAGATTGAGTCATGGGTTAAGATATTTACGCTTAAGAACTGCAGCCGGGATTTGCTTTATTTCTTTAGATTTATAAAATGTTATTTTTTATTTACTATTATAATTTGGGAACTTCTGAAAAAAAGAGAAACAAAAGCAAGTTGGCAATCAGTGTTTTTCTTCCAGTATCAGCAGAGGAGGAGTGAAGGATTTCATGATTTAGTTTTAAGCCAGCTCACATTTATCATCTTGATATTTATTTCCTTTACTTTTGCCCAGCACTATTTTAGAAATGCCAATGGTCTCAGAAAAAGCTTGTTTTTCTAGTCTGCTTGAAGGAAGATCTCAGCATAATGCTGAGTACAGAATCTGACCTTCCTGAATCTAAATAAGGAGGCCACTGTTTAAAGTTCTCTCTTGAGGGGAAATTACATCAAATGCTTAGAAAAATGACATTTTTTCTCCTAATTCCTAGCTCATCATAATTTTCCTCTTTGAGCAAGTTCCAGGAAATTTATACTTTTCCTGTAAAGTAGAAGTTGAGTAGAGAACACTAGAATTCCACGTTTCTGAATTTGTCTTTGTGATGCCCCCCTTTTTTCCTTCCTATTTGAGTGCTTGCCCTTATGAACTTGTATTCCATACTCAATAGATGTTAGGAACCATGCAAATAGAATGAATAAAGAAACCAGAAAGGATATGTAGAAAAACATTTCCATTTAGTTTGTGGCTAACTGTAAAGAAACATGGCTGCTTAAAAACATTCAAATTCAGTGTTTTGTTTTTTTAAATGCTGTTGGACCATTCATATGTGCTGACTTAAGGCCTATGGTTTCTCAATTTAAGTATTACAGGATTCTTTTCCTAAATATCTGTAGTGAATGTGTATTGTTAACATGGGCACAGCCATGCGAAGGACTCCAAGGGCTTGGACCCGTGGGAAATTGGCAAAGCTGTTACCATATGGGCTCAGGAGGGATGGCAAAGCTTCCCTCCAGAGTCTCACGTGTACAGAAGTGACCTCTGCACCCAGCAGCTGAAGCTTTCTCCTCCCAGATGTTTATAGATTGCGCCTGACTGCTGCATACAAGACTAGCTAACCCCTCCCCACATCCAGTTCCTAAAAACACACTGAGGTTCTGAGTTGCCCACAGTAGCAGGTAGTAGTACCCCATCTGACCCTGCTCTACAGTAGCAAGTAGTAGCACCCCACCTGACCCCGCTCTACTCTGTGTGTGTGCATCCTTTCTTCATTCCCTCACCATCCAGGACCCAAGACAGGACGGTCTCAGCAGTCTACTAATAAGGCTTTTGATCTGTTGAGTTGAAGAGGAACAAAAATATAGAAAGGCAAAGTATTAATTATTTGCAATCAATTTCAATGTAAATCAAGGTTTTTCTTATAATGTAACCAAAAGACATAGTTTGGAATATGGCTGATATAAACTACAGTTATTTTGTAATAATGAAAGGAAAAAAGAAGGCGATGCTTTATTTGGTACACACACACATTTTTTTAAAAAAAATTAAGTTTGGAAACTTCCCTGCCATACAGTTTGAACTCAGTTGCTTCTCTTTTGCAAATGTTGATATAATATCATCAGACCTTTCAGTCATGGGAGTCAATGTGGATTCACCCATATCTTTAAACCTATAGATTCTGATCTGGTACGTTATTTATCAAACAGTTATTTGCTAAACATTGTCCTTCAAGATTCAATGCTAAACAGACTGACATGGCCCTTCCTATTCATAGGGTTCAAGAGCCAAAAGAAAGACAGGCAAGTGTCAGGAGCACAAGGTAACGCCATGAGGTAAAATGACAAGAAGCATCCAGAGTTCATAGTGATCAAGAGAAGCTCTTAAGGATGAATAGTAATGAGCAAGGCAGGGAGAGGGTGAAGAAAAGGAATGTGTGAAAGCTCAGATGCTTAATTTAGGGAAAGTGTTGCCAGAAGGGAAATGGCGAACAGGTGAGTGAAAGGGGCAGGCAGAAGCCACGTCCACATTATGCGGTCAGTGGTAAAGCTCAAAACAAAAAGTATCCTGAACATAATGCCTGGCCAGGAAGAGTGTTGAAGAGTCTTATAAAGTACAAGTCAGAGATATCCTCCCAGCTGCAGTGTGAAGTGGAACGTCAGCCATGGTTACATATTCCTTTAATCTGAGCACTCCAGAGACAGCCAGGCAGATCTCTGAGAGTTTGGGGCCAGCCTGGTAGTAGTAGTAGAGCCTGGGTGGTCATAGTAGTGAGATTCAGACCACCCAAGGCTACATAATAAGATCTTATTGGAAGGAAGGAAGGAAGGAAGGAAGGAAGGAAGGAAGGAAGGAAGGAAGGAAGGAAGGGAGGGAGGGAAGGAAATGGGTTGGCAGAAATAACTGGAATAGAAAATTGCTGAGAAATAACAGTACTTTGGAGGTTAGCATTGTAGCTCTGTGTTAGAGTGTGTGCTTTGTGTGTATGAAGTGCAAAGGCTTGATCACTAGCACTGCTAACGTTAACTGTTAAAGGCTTTGATTTCTTTCCTCGAGTCCCTGTTTCCTGGTACTCATACTCAGATAGCTAGCATAATGCCTAAGTACGGTTGACACTCAATAGCAATATTATTCAGACTACATAGGAATTTAGTTTGCCTTAAAATGCATGCCTTGTTCATGATAACTATATTATCATATGTTGTATATAGGTAAAATGAGCGATTTCTTCCAAACATGGTGAGCTACTGAAAACTTTTCTAAGTCAGAAACTTCATATCAGAAGACATATGTCTCTTTTTAAAACAAGTTCATGAAAATCATGATTTAAGGTAGAAATTTTTATTCCATCTCAACACACCACAGTGTCTGAAAAAGTTCCTAACTATGTGAAGATTATATTTAAGGCATTTGCACTAACTGGGTTTATAGTGCTCAATGGTGCCATCTAGTGGTGAAAGAAGATTCAGCACTATTACTCTGCCTCAGGGACAAGTTTTGTTTTAAGTCAATTTTATATTAAAAGCTTGATGTTGAAGCCAGGCACAAAATACAAAAATAATTATTGTAAAATTTATATAGATGATTCTTATAAATAACTAACATAAAAGGAATAAACGAAAAAAGAACAATGTTAGATGACATCATAATTTAGCCCTAACTGTCCTGGAACTCACTCTGTAGGCCAGGCTGGCCCCGAACTCAGAAATCCACCTGCCTCTATCTGGAATTAAAGTGCTGGGATTAAAGATGTATCCCACCACCACCTGGTTTAAAACACATTTTTCAAAAGATACTTTAGAAAGTAAAAAGAGCAGCCCATCAAATGAGAGGAAATATTTCCAAATTATATATCTTGCAAAACTCTAGTATATACAATATATAAAGAATTATTGCCCCTTGAAATCAGAATTAGACCCCAACTAAGAAATATGAAACAGAGGCTGGAGATGTAGCTCAGTTGGTGAACTATTTGGCCAGCATGCAAAAAGCTCTGGGTGCAATTTCTATTACTGTATAGACCAGGTGTGGCAGCACATACCTAGAATCTCAGGTGGAAAGAGAAGGGTCAAAAGCTAAGGGTGGGCCAGTGAGATGGCTCAGTGGGTAGAGGCACTTGTGTGTAGGCCTAACAACTTGAGTTTGATCCCCAGATTCCATAACTTAGCACGAAAAAAAAAATCAGAATTGTACTCTGACTGCCACATATGCACTCATGATGCATGTGTATCTTCTATAATAAATATTTTTCTTTGAAAGTTGAAAGTACTTTTAGTTGTATAACAAGTTCAAGTGGTACTACAGGAGACCCTGTCTCAAAAAAAAAAAGTCAAAGGTTTGAGTTATATAACTCTCTAAAGAAAATAGATCGATGTATAGCAAAACATGTAAGGATGCTCAGCATTATCGGCAACTACAGAAATGAAACTTAAAGTCACATCGAGATATTTTCTCATCATTAGAGTAGCTCTCATGATTTGAAACACAGAGCAAAGTGGCTGGAAAGATGGCTCAGGGGTTGAGAAGACTTGGTTGAGTTTCTAGCACCTACATGATGGCTCACAAACATCTGTAACTCCAGTCTAAGGAGATCTAATGTTCTCTTCTGACTGCCATGAACACTGTACACATGTATGTGCAGACATTTAGGCAAACACTCATACACATAAAATAATATCAACAACAATACCAATAAAAAGCACAAAAAATAACACACACACACCCAAATAAGTGGTGGTGAGAAGACACAGAGAATCTTAATAAATTGTTTGTTGATAAGGTGTAGCACTACAGAAAACAAAGTTGCCATATGTGCATCTCCCCACGGAACTAGAAGCAGGTGCCAAAGCTAAAATAAAGGTAGAAGTGAAACTCCAAAACAAAAACAGTTTATTTTGAAATAATAAAAAATAATACTGCAGTCCAGAACACATGCTAAAATGACCTCTAGAATGTCTAGGGAACAAAGGAAAGGTTGGCAGCTTTGTTGGGACAAAGAAATGTACTCAAGCCACTATGAAAGAAAGCTCATTGGCACTTTGTGTGTTTGAGAGAACTGGTGAGCTCTCACTGGAGAGCAGCAGCAGTCACTATGCAGAACTAGCTCCATGACAGTTTTGTTAATTGATGAGAAGAAAAATATAGATTTTTAAAAGATAAGGCTGCCGTTTTGATAGGTTGGAATGGCAGGAAAGTTCTTGGAATAGTTACTGAGACCTGAGTGTTTTCTCTTTGACCCCTCTGTTTAAGATGTGCGTGACAGGAATATATTCTATGTAGATAAACACGTGGACATACATGTTTATGACGTTATGATGTTTCTCTCAGATTGCTCTGTAGCAAATACATACTAAATCCTAATTCTACCACTAATGGAGGAGATTAGTGTTTCTTGTATATGTGTTCCAGGCTCTGTGCCTGGATTCTTTCTTTCTAATAATCCCTGTAAAATTCCTACACCTAATTGTCATGAAGTGTCTACAGAAATAGATAAGCAAAGATCAGAACCCAGATGTTTTTGTCTCCAAAATACTCTTGTTTTTTCCTAAGCTTTAGCAATATTAGATTTTTCCCTTTGTTGGTTGCTATTCATTAGAAATTCAACACTTCCCTAGTAACTGCTCACTGTTCACATACTCTTATGAAATGCTCTATGCCTTTTGTCAGTCTATTAATAGATTTTGAAATTGAACATTTCTACATTTTTAAAGACAAAGGAATTATGTGCCAAAGCTCTATCATAACCTTTGGCTTCTATGATGTTCCTCTCTTTTAGGCTCTTGATGGAAATGTGTATGACCACCTCAAGGATTATTTAATAGCCTTCAGCCGGACCGAGCTAGAAACCTGCCAAGCTATACAGAATACATTCCAGTTTTTACTAGAAAACTCCAGCAAGGTAATGTGTCTTTAATGCAACGGGTAGTATTACCATGTTATTATAATCTAAAGTTACTCCATACATTAAAAATGAAGATATTAATGACAGTAGAAACATGTTTTAAAGGACATAGTTCTGAAAAAATTCTCCTTAACAAAGTGGGAGAGTGTTCTGATCACTTTCTGGATGAGTTGAGTGTGTGTGGGGGGGTGATGCGCAGGCTAGCTTGGACATCAGTCTGTTGCCATACACATTTCGTTTGAGAAGAATTAGTGACAAATGGCCTGTTCACAGGAACTTCAAACCTATTCAGCTCAGTCATTTGAGAGAACAAGGTCATCTCTCAATGCAGACAGTAAGAAAAGTGACCACAGGGGATATAGCATGTGATAATTGATTTAAAAATAAATTCTACAATGCCTTGGAGTTTAGTTTTTACAACTTAAATTCAATTTCTATATGCTATCAGTCTTTAGTAATGATCTTTTCATTTAAAATATTGATCTATTAACTTTGCCAACATGCCACACTGACTATACAAAGAAAATAAATATGATTATTTTCCCTCAGAATCAGATAAATTATGTTTATTTTTAAAGGTGGTGGATCTTTGCTTTAGGAGATAAATTATGCCTGTAAATGTTATTTTCTTTCTGGAAAATGCATTATGAATATTTCCTAACTGTATGCATTTTAAAATGTATACATTTCTATCTAGATCTACTACTTCTAAGACCTAGCTTAGTCAGTCCATTCTTTCTTTCATCAAGGACAATGAGAACTGAGTAATGTCTTTGGAAACTGTTTAGAAATCAGGGACTCCATCTTCACAAGACAGGAATGAGAAAGGCACACAGATTCTTTATCCTAAACACCTCCCAGTGCAAATATTCTTGTTTCAGTGTACCCGAACTCCTGATTCTGTGTATTGGAAACCATTAAAAGGGGGCTGGAAAGGAGCCCAGCAGTTAAGAGTACTTGTTGCTCCTCAAGGGGTCCAGGTTCAGATCCAGCACCCGTGTGGTAGAGCGCTCATAACCAGCTGTAACTCCACGTCCAAGGGATCTGACACTCTTCTGACCTCCATGAGCACCAGGCATGCATGTGCTGCACCTAACACATACATGCAGGCAAAACATTCCTCCATGTAAAATCAATGTTCTTTAAAAATTTAAGGAAGGAAAAGCATTTAAGATGCCAAGTTCCTATATCTGTCCCTACCCAGAGCCCAATAAAAGATGTGAAACATTGATGTGTAGAAAGAAGGATGGATGGATGAATGAGTGAATGAATGAGTGAATGAATGAGTGAATGTATTTTTGAAAGAAAAGAAGTAAAATTTTAATTTTGGAGTTGTGGTAATAAGTATACAGGTGTTCACTGTGGAGATCTTTTTAGTCTGTTGATTGATTGATTGGCTCATTCATTCACTTATTTATTTTTGAGACAGTCTCACAGTGTAGCTCTGACTCTAGGACTCAGTATATAGACTAGGCTGGCTTTGAACTCACAGAGATCTACCTGCTTCTGCCTCCAGAGTTCTGGAATTAAAAGTGTGCTCCACTATACCTGGCCAGTTCTTTTTATTTTAATGTATGTGTTTGAAATAACAAGATAGTATTGGAGGAAAACGTCTATAAAGGCGTATGGGTCTTGTCCTTCTACAAAAATGTAATCGTCCACGCATCAGACCTGGTGGTGCACATCTCGTAAGAGCTTGTCTGTACCTGAGGCCATCTTCCTTGTTGTTTCTGTGTTTGCACTTTATTTTTGGTGACACTTAACTGTCAGTTTTATTAATTTTGCCAGAAATACATTTTATTTTGTTTTTCAGTGATGTGTTTCCTCAATTATTACATTATCTAAAGTATTTCTTTCTATATTCTTTAGTGCTCTTGCTATTTCTTGAAAGGCTTATTTTTCTTGTTTTCAATCAGTTACACACACACACACACACACACACACACACACGCACGCACGCGCGCGCGCACACACACACACACACACACACACACACACACACACACACCCTACTCCTACTATAGTCTGATATGAACAGCTTTTATTCTTATTTCTCCATCTTCTCATTAGCCCATGAATTTGCATTTAGTGGGAATGTGGAAGAATGATGTTTTTCATTTCCAGCTTTACTGGAAACTGTAATCTATTTTTATTCTAATTTTGTCAGGTTATCTTTTGGTAGAATTCTTTGAAATTTCTTTTTTTCAAGAAAATCTCACTATTTTAAGTTTATAAAATATGTAGGCATCCGGAAGGGGGGGGCAATGACTAGACTGTAAAAAAATAAAAGTAATAAAATATGTAGGCATGAAAACTGGCTCATATTGTGCATGTATTTGATTTTCTGTGTATTCTTGGGTTTTCTTACATTGTGAATTCCATGTTTGTTTTATGGATAAAAAAGACAGACTGAGACTGAGATTGTATCTCTCTTTCCTTCTCTCTGTGTCACACACACAGACTGAGATTGTACTTCTCTCTCCTCTCTGTCACACACACAGAGACTTGAGATTGTACCTCTCTCTCTTGTCACACACACACAGAGACTGAGATTGTACCTCTCTCTCCTCTGTCACACACAATGTTTCCATTACTGTACTGTTACTCTACTGTGATATTTTATGTCTTTTTCTTATATTATTGTTATTGAAAATGAATTAAGAATTTATGAGCTACTTTGGATACAAAGAGATAAGATTTTTTTTTTGCTTTCACTCATGAGCCTCTCTCCCTGGGGGTGAGGTGTAAATGAGATGCTCTTATGTCAAGACTGGAAGTGGTAGGAATAAAAATTCAGTATGAGTAATGGAGCTTGGAGCTGTGCCCTGCTGTTGTAAGTGAGAAGAGCTCACACCTACGAGTTTTTATACCATGTGTTTTCCTGTTACAAACGGCTCTTTATGCTGTTTCTGTTCTGGTTCAGAAAGCAACCCAGAGATTGCTAACTGAATGAAATGTTTGAAAATCTTGACTTTTGTATTCTACATTGTTATTTGTTTGGGTAAAATTCTGTTTTTCCCACTTGCTTACTACGTAACATAGTCCCAGGTTGTTGCAAGGGGTAATTCATGCAGACACTACATATATAAATGTTAAAGTGCTCTCTATAGCTTTCATCCCCTAAATGGAAACAGCTGTCCCTAGGAGCTTCTATTAAATTTTAATTATTTATGAAGCTTGCTCTTCTCCTTAATATTTTATGAAATGCTTTGTATATGTAACTGAAGCAGATGTTGCCAGAGATAGTTTTTCTAGGGTGGTAGGTCCAAAAGCATCTCTACTGTCCTGTATAAGTGTGTTTCTGTGTGCCTGCGTTCTGCCTGCAAAAGACACCTCTACCAATTATTAGTGTAGCTCATTGAACAGTTTATAACTTGACAATTTTATCCTGTATTTCTTTGGAAACTATTCACTGATGATTTCAAGATATATATATCTTGAAAACTAACCAGAAAAGTGAATTTAATAAAGAACACAATTATAATAATTACAGTGGATATGAAAAGCTGGCTGTGGTGGCACACATCTTTTATCCCAGGACTCAAGAGACAGAGGCAGGCAGAGGCAGGTGGGTCTCTGTGAGATCAAGGCCAACCTGGCTTACATAGCTAATTACAGAATAGCCAGAGCTATATTACAGGGAGACTCTGTCTCAAAACAAACAAAAAAACTATGGATATGAAAAAGGACATTTTACAAATTTTAAAACTCTTGTGGTCAAAGCAAAAAATTCAGCAAACTAGAAATAAATGGGAATGTGTAGAGCACAATACCATTTGTGAAAAGACAGTAGCAAATACCATGCTCAATAGTGAAATTGTATGTTTACGAAGAACTACCCTCATGACTAGACTGCAGTGCTATACTCAGGTCCTGACTTAAACAGTTAGGTTAGAAAGAGTAGAATCAAAATTATTGCTAGTTGGAAATGGCATGGTTCTCTATATAGTAATAAAACCACTATAAAACCTACTGAAGTAATCCAGGTAAAAAAGCAATTTGGCAAAGTTACTCTGGAAACAAGATTAAACCACAATAACCAGTTTTCTGTCTATACTCTTATCAATTAATGATTTGAGAATAAAATTAAATCAGTCCTAAGTACAGTAGTACAGTAGTGTCCAAAGAATAAAATACCTGGAAATAAATTCAACCAAAGAATTACATACTGAAAATTACAAAATATTACTAAAGAGGACCTAAGTAAATAGAAACAATAAACATTCATAAATTGGAGGGTTTCATATTGCTGACTTCATAATATCACCCAAAGTGATCTACAGATTTAATATAATCCCCATGAAAACTCCAATAGCCATTTCTGTTACAGAAGTGAAAAAGACAAACCTCAAGTTTATATGGAATTGTGAAAAACACTAAATAGCTGAAGTAATATTGAAAAGGAAAAGCCAAACTTGGAGAACTTATAGCTCCAGCTTATGAAGCTTACTATAAAGTTACAGAAATCAAGACAGTATAGTGTGGACATTAGGAGAGACATAAGTGTCTCATAAGGATTTCTATTCCTGCACAAACATCATGACCAAGAAGCAAGTTGGGGAGGAAAGGGTTTATTCAGCTTACACTTCCATGCTGCTGTTCATCACAAAAGGAAGTCAGGACTGGAACTCAAGCAAGGCAGGAAGCAGGAGCTGATGCAGAGGCCATGGAGGAATGCTGCTTACTGGCTGGCTTGCTTCTCCTGGCTTGCTCAGCCTGCTTTCTTATAGAACCCAAGACTACCAGCCCACAGATTGTACCACTCACAAGGGGCCCTCCCCCCTTGATCACTAATTGAGAAAATGCCTTACAGCTGGATCTCATGGAGGCATTTTCTCAACTGAGACTCCTTTCTCTGTGATAACTCCAGCTTGTGTCAAGTTGACACAAAACCAGCCAGTACAACAAGTGATCAATAAAATAAAGTTTGAGTCTTGAAGTAAACCTGTACTTACATGGGCAACTGATTTCAACAGAGGTACCCTTACTATTAAGTGGAAAGGGTTTGATCTTCAGAAAAGGCACTGAGATAAATGTGCAAAAGAGTGGAGTTACACCACTGCCCAGTTTTTAATGATCTCTGAGGCACAGCAAATAAAGGATGAGTAAAGGGCAGTCAGTGGCCAAGTAGGACTCAGACTGTGCTCGGCTAAATACTGCTCATGCCTAGCCTTCCTTGAGGTATATCATGCAGTAAGTTGGCTTTCAGACTTAAGAGGCCTGTGAACCATATACACATAATGAAAATAAACCTTTAAAAAAAAAACAAGACAAGAAGATGAGAAACCAAAAGGGACTATGTGCTTCCAATCCCACCATCCCCTGCCTCACTGCCCCCAATAAGCCTTTATATAGTAGCTATCTTCTCATCATCCTAAAATATTGCATATTATTTGTCTGGTCTCCTAATCCAGAATAGTGTCTAAACTAGTACTTTCCAAATTTAGATTCTTGAGAAAATCAGACACATAAATAAGAAACAAAAATTAAGATGTATAACATTTTTATTTCTTTTTGACCATATAGTATTGAAAGATTTCTTGTTTTCTAGAAAATAACAGAGGGGATAGAGAGATGACTTGGTGGTTAGGACCAAGTAGTAATCTTGTAGAGGATCTAAGTTGGGTTCCCAGCACCTACCTCAGGCTGCCAGTAATGCCAGTTCTAGGGTGTCTGACACCGTCTAGCCTCTGTGAGGACCTGCATCATAGGTATACAAACCCATACATAGACATTCACATATAAATATAATTAAAAATAAAATAAACTGTTTGTTTGTTTTAAAGAAAGTAAGCCAGATATGGTGATACATGGCTTTAATTCCAGCACTTAGAAGGCAGAGGCAAGCCGGGCAGTGGTGACGCACACCTTTAATCCAGCACTTGGGAGGCAGAGGCAGGCGAACTTCTGAGTTCAAGGCCAGCCTGGTCTACAGAGTGAGTTCCAGGACAGCCAGGGCTACACAGAGAAACCCTGTCTCGAAAAACCAAAAAAAAAAAAAAAAAAAAAGAAGACAGAGGCAGGTGTATCTCTGTGGGTTCAAGGTCAGCCTGGTCTACATAGTACATTCCAGGCCAGCCAGAGCTCCATAGTAAGACTCTGTATCAAAAATAAGTAAATAAAAAAAGCTGAATAAATAGGCTTTAAACATTTTAAATTTTGCCATTTTTGGTGTGATGTGTGTGTTTGTGTGCACACAAGCATGTGATGGGAGGCATCTGTAGCATACTTGTAGAGGTCAGAGGACAACCTGTGGGGTTGGTTCTCCCTTTACACCTTTACCTGGTTTCTGGTGATTGAATTCAGGCCATTAGGCCTGTGCAGCAAGTGCTGTTTACCTGATGTGCCCTCCGGCCAGCCCCTAAACTTTAAACTTTAGAATATAATTACTGGACATTTAAAGTTTACTTAAGACTTACAGGTTCCTGTTTTGTCTTTAGGTGGTACGGGACTATAACCTTCAGCTGTTTCTACAAGAGAATGCTGTGTTTCACAAGCCTCAGCCCTTCCAGTTCCAGCCTTGTGACAGTGATACTGTAAGGGAATTCTCATCTTCATTTTACTTGTTTGTGCTTGAATAAGCAGCAGAAGCTGAGTGTGTCTCATTAATTTTATAACAAGTGTGAAGGCCCAGAGAGACCACACCAGTCCTTTCTTAGTATGGCTAGCGCACCAGTGTCTTTGTGCTAACAGCTCTCCACTATGTAAGTCAAGTTAGAAAAGTCACTGGAAATCTGAAAACAACCAGAAAAGAAAATGTATTCAGTGGATTCTTTTCAAGTAGAAATTATGTTCTCTAGGCATGAAATTCTTTATACTGTATCCTTCAAACCAACTAGTGGCTAAATTTTAACCAGAATAGAATTAATAAATGGAATGATAAATATGTGTATGAAATATTTTGGTTGGTTTTATATAAATTATAGGTCTTTGTCAACTTCCTTCATATTTTAAATTGTTAAAACTATCAATGGTAAGCCCCAATGGGTAGTTTTAAAATAGCAGTCATATTTTTCTGAGTTTATTAGAAATGTTTATAATTATTTAACTTTTGAAAAGAAACAAAATATTACTTTGACAATAAAAATACAAAATTTAATAGTACAAAAGAATAAGGCATGTATGAACATATCTAAAACAAAAGCAAAGTATATTTGTAAGTCTTAAATTAAGAGTCAATACCTGGAGAACTTGTATATAGTTAAGAGTTTAATAGATAAATGTTTGACTCTTTTATTTTTTCTTCATTTTCTTCTAAAATAAGGTCTCAGCTTTGTAGCACTGACTGTCCTCACATTCACAGAAATCTTTGCCTCTGCCTTTCAAATGCTGGGATTACAGTGTGAGCCCTCATACCCAGCCCCCCCCCCCTTACATTCTAAATAGCCTTATGTTGCAGGCTATATGGAAGAAATTGAGGAAATCCTTAATTTTATTTACATAATAATTTTTTTCTTTATAGTAATGCTTCTTTTAAATTTTTATTCATTTTTATTTTTTGTCAGTGTGGGGGATACAGCCTAGAGCCTCATGCATGCTAGGCAGGTGTTCTATTGCTAAGCTACCTCCCTAGTTTTTCTCCCTTTAAAAGCACTCAACTTTGCTTAATGACTCAATGACATTTTTTTAGAGTTTGACTTTTTGGAAGCCTGGAATGAATAAGCAGAAAATTAGAAGATATAGGATATGATTCTATGTGGTGGCTCATTCCTGTAATTCCAGCAGTCAGGAGGCTGAGGCAGGAGAATTGCCTCAGAGTTTAAGGTAACATGAGCTACAAAATGAGATGTTGCTTTTAAAAGAAAAAGAAGACACATAGTATGAATAAGTTTATCAAGTTTGACAAACTTAAAATTATGACCAATTTGAGATATTTTTTTCTTTGACTATTTACCATCAGAAAGTTAGAATAATAGTGACTCTTAACCTCACTTTTCCAAAGCTCAACTATCGCCCTAAGACCTCTCTTTGTTTCTAGGCACTGTGCTAATGTTCTTAGCTGTTGTGTCCTGTTTGCCTTAAAATTCTAACTCTCTGCTGTTTTCTGTCCTTGTGCAATCTTTACTGGGCAGAGTTTAAAAGCCGCCCAACTGGTGGATATTGAGCTCTCCCCTGTCAGTGCTCTGAGAATGACGATAGCTGAGGTATACGGGGATATGGGACAGGGTGGAAGGGTGGAATGTGTGGGCTTGCATGTCACTGAAGGGTGGGACCTGATGTTGGAGTAAAAGTCAGATGTATGGCTAAGGGGCCCTTTAGTGAACCAGCCATGGCTTTCAGTTTTTACCTTATAAATTAGAAAGTTTTCTTTATTGTTTGTAACCGAGAAAGTGAGGTGCTCATTCTTCATCTTATCTAGAGCACCTTAACTTCCCTCAATACGGGACACTGAGCTAATCAAACGTTTATTAAAAGAAAACTAGAGCCTGAGAAGTAAAAGAAACCTGACCAGAGTCCTGTTGTGGATGAATGGCGCATAGCTGTTGTGATGGCAGTATTTATATTCTTTCTGCTGTACGTTTTCTCTTTTGAAAAGGAATGCTCAGTGCTTGTGGAACAATTTATTTTTATGATGGAAGAAGAGAAATGCAATTTTACAAAAATCATTCTAGATTGTTAACTATAAAATATATTACCTTCACGTATGTCTTTGCACTATGTATGTGCCTAGTAGCCGCAGAAGCCAGAGGAGGAAGCTGAAACCCCTGGATCTAGAGTTACAGATGTATGTGAGTCACTGTGTGAGTGCTGGGAACTGAACTCAGGTCCTCTGTAAGAGCAGCCAGTACTCCTAACCACTGATCCATCTCTTTAGCCCTTAGGTGCAATATTTTCTATTCAGAAAGAATAACCCCTGCCTCAAGTATTTTTTCGTCTCCATATAGTCTAGTGTTCTTTGCAAGGATGGAGCCACTATTTAACGTCTTCCTTTTAGAGTTGGTAGCACTAAACCTGTTGTAGAGCAAAGAGTCCAAGTCAGAGCTGCCAACTCACTCATCCTGTGAGGTGACTTCGGCCATGCAGGGAGGACTAATTACCTCTGTCCTCAGTCTATATTGCACTAAAAGCATTCTAGTTCTTAGCTTGTTTTGAAGCATGTGTCATTTCAGCAAACCCTGACTTCCTACTGTATGTGCGGGTCACTTGGATATATGCTAAACTATAGACCATGGACAAATGAGCTCACTGAATGTTCACAGATAAGAATAAGGTTTTAAGTGTGTATGGTGGCATTCTCTTCTTGGTTCCTGTAACTGATATAATCAATAAATCCTGGTGTGGTATGATTTTTTAAATAGGCTTGTTGAGGCATACTTATATAATTTACCCAGTTCAAGCACACGCGGTAATTTCTGTGAGTTTGCAGAGTTCTTTAAGCATCATCATAAGTAATCATAGAGCACTTACATGACCATGAGCAGATCCCTTCGTCCTCATTCCCATCCCCTGCCACAGGCAGCTTATGCTTTCTGTCTCTAATTTTTCTTTTCTAGGCATTTCACTAAGTTAAATCATGCAGTATGCGTAGTCTGTGGTAGCTTGTTTCTTTGGTTTAACATGTCTTCTAGATTTATCCATGTTGTTGGATGTACCTGTATTTTTAAATTTTCTGATTAATATTTCATTATATGAATATTCCACATGTTGTTTCTCATTTGGTGGACATTTAGGTTGTTTTTCACCTTGGCTCTTACCTGGCCTAGAAGAGAGCTAAGTCAGTAAAGTGCTTGTCTTGTAAACATGATGGTCTGAGGTTAATACCCAGTTCCCACGCTTTAAAAAAAAAAATCAGTCTTGGTGGTGTGCATAATAACCCCAGGGAGGAGCATACCAGTTCATTGTCTGGTGCCAAATGGTGAGTCCTAAAAACCTACTTACAAGCAACACACAGGCTGAGCAAGTAACATTGGGAATATGTATATACACATATGCGGCAGTAACAGTTATTCAGAGACGAGAGATGACCTTGACTGGGAGCAGAGATGGGCATATGGGAAGGTTTGGAGGAAGAAAGGGAAAGAGAAATGCTGTCATTATAATTTGAAAAAACAACAACAACAAAAAGTCCCAATGCTGTAGCTGGTGAATCTCTTAACCACTGAGCCATCTCTCCAGCCAGCTGGTGAATCTCTATAGCTGGAGCGCTAGGCAGCCTAGCCTGCTTGCTGAGCTCCAGGCTAGTGAGAGACTGTATCTCAAAGGAAGGTGGACAGCACCTGAGGAATGGTGCTCAAGGTTGTCACTGGCACACACACACACGCACACGCACACGGAGGGGGGAGGGTGGCAGGGAGATAATGCTACTACAGTCATTTCTTTATATTAATATGCTTAGGGCGACTGGGTCATAAAGTTGATGTTTAAATCATTTTTAGAAAAATGTTGAGCTGTTTGCCAAAGTGTCTGCACCATTTTTTATTTCCATCAGTTTTGCATGAAGGTTCTTGTTTGTCCATACTATTAAAAATGTCTGTGTTGTCTCTCTATTTCTGTTGTTTATTTCACAAACCTAGAGGTCAAACCAAAGGCTTTATGTATACTAGGGAAGCATTCTGCTGCTGAGCTACACACTAGCCCATCTCCTTGATTTTAACCATCTTTGTGGGTTATAAAATAGTATTTTATGGAGTTTTGGTTTGTATTTACTTGATTGATAACTAGCTGTTGAATGTTTTCTTGAGCTTACCAGACTTTCATTATCTGCTTTGATAAAATATATATTTAAATTTTTTATCCATTATAAATTCTTATTTTGTTCTTAGGTTATTTTTCTTCTTGTTATAGGTTATTTGTTTTAAGCAAATCTTTTTTTTAAATGTTTATTTACTAATGTAGAGGTCAAAGGACAAGTTGTGCATTAATTCTCTCCTCTTTCTACGTGGGTCCCAGGAATCAAACTCAGATCATCAGGCTTCGTGGCAAGTACCCTTACCCTGAACCATCTCACAGACCTAGTTACGGATTAAATCTTGGTGATGAATTACAGTTTATCCTGCAGATATCAAGAAACAATATAACTGGAATTGAAAGATATAAAAATTAATGGCTGACATTCTTTGAACATTGCTTCACGCTAGACATTTTTCTAGCTATATAACTTAACTTATTTAATCTTTATGACAACTTTATTTTAGATGCAATTTTGAATCCTTGCTTTAAAGTTGAGGAAGTTTGTTTAAAGTCACTCAGCAAGTGCTGGAGCTGACAAAGTTTGAAAGTGAATGATCTAGTCCTAAAATGGCAAGTAGCCCTTCAGTGATGTCAAAGAAGTTAAGAAATACCATTTTATAACCAGAATTTTTGTTGGGCGTTTTATGTATTATAATAGATGGAGAAGTATAGGATTTGTTCAGATATGACAGTAATATAATGTCTATTACAGAGGCATGATAGTATTTATTGTTCCTTAATTTTATTTTTAATTTTATAAATTGAGTTAAGAATTTTTGAGCACTACACACACACGGTGCACAGTTTCCAACAATGAAAGGCTGACTTTAAGAGGGCAAGTGTCATTTTCTGGAAAGGTCAGTGTTGCTAGTCAAGTGTTTAAGGGGTTGTTCTCAGCTCTTCGGCTTTCAAAGGGACCTATTTGTCTTTCCTAGAAAGCCTACCATATGGTAGATTCTGGGTTAGTAGCTCTTCTCCTGGTTTGGTTTCTTCTCTGAACATCTAAGGTTATCCAGAACTTTGAATAAATGGCTTAGTAATATGCTGACACTCCAAAAGTTCACTCTTGCCTGGCTTATGATGGTAGCTCCTAAGCATCCTTCTAAGGCTGCTCCATAACCATGCCTCTGTGTTCTAGAGAATCTCAGACACAAGATTTTTGGTCATTGTAGGAGTTTGTTTTATTTCTTTCATGCTCAGTTATTGATTGCACTATATGTAGCACAGACCAGCCTTTAACTTGTGATCCTCCTGCCTCCTCTTTCCTGTGCTAGTATTGCAGGCATCTGCTATCATGTACACTTTTTATGTTTTTTCTCCCCCACCCCTCTTTCCAAGACAGGATTTCTCTGTGTAGCCTTTGCTATCCTGAAACTCAGTTTGTAGACTAGGATGGCCACCTGCCTCTTCCTCCTGAGTGCTGAGATTAAAGGCATGCACCATCACCACCAGGCTGGGTTTGTTTTCATACCACTCAGAAAACACTTGTTTAGATTTGCCATTAGTGTTTTAACAAGACACGAGAATGGTACTGCTTCATCAGATTTCTTCTGTGTGTAATGGGCTTGGATACCCTTTCCTCCCAGTTGTCCAGAGTCTCAGAACACACCAGTTTGTCTGCAGTATAGTTCTCTGAGAGAGGAGGCACACTCAATCCAATCATCCATAGGAGTTCCTGTATCTCTGTCAAGTGAAGGAGCTACTGGAATAAGTCATGGGTTTTAAGGAGTATTATTTCAATCTTCTTTACAGAAGGTCTGATATGTTTGAAATGGGTTACCTAACAGTCTACAGTGTTTTACCAAAAAAATCTTTAGACAAAAAGCTTATTTTAAAAATACAGAATTTGTCAGGCTGGGGAGATAGCTCAGTGGTTAAGAGCACTGACTGTTCTTCCAGAGGTCCTGAATTGAATTCCCAGCAACCACATGGTGGCTCTCAACCATCTGTAATAAGATCTAATGCTCTCTTCTGGTGTGTCTGAAGACAGCTACAGTGTACTCATATACATAAAATAAATAAATCATAAATTATATATATTGTCAGATTTTTTTTAATTAGGACACGAGTACATGTGAGTATGCACGCGCACACACACACACAATGAATAAATAAAATGCAATTCTTTTTTTTTTTATGAGTATACATAGACCGTGATTTATTCTAAAACAACAAAGAACAATGGTAGATACAATATTCTATTATCTATTTTTCCAAGATTTTGAATGTAATTAAATCATGTCTGAATGGACCATGATACATATTCTCAATAAAAGTAGAAGGTACATAAATTTATATAAATAATATGCTTTCCATATTCTTAATATTAATAATATAAGTCCTTAATTAAATCAATCAACTAAATTAAGTCTCCATATAAACAGGCTTAGATTTCACACAATCAAGTACTAATGAACACTGAAAATGTAAAAACACATCAAATTTTTTAAAAATATGCAGAAATTCTTCAGAGGATGCTGCTATGGTGATTCAACATTTGGTCCAATTATCTGTTACCAATTTTTTTTTCCTTTTTTTTAAAATTTATTTATTTTTTTTTGATACTTTATTTACATTTCCAATGTTTCCCCTTTTCTGGGTCTCCTCTTTGGAAATTTATTAATTAAAAAATTTGCAGCCGGGCAGTGGTGGCACACACCTTTAATCCCAGCACTTGGGAGGCAGAGGCGGGCGGATTTCTGAGTTCGAGGCCAGCCTGATCTACAGAGTGAGTTCCAGGACAGCCAGGGCTATACAGAGAAACCCTGTCTCGAAAAAAAACAAAATAAATAAATAAATAAAATTTTAAAAAATTGCTTCATTAGAATTTATCAAGTTTTATAATGGTGGCAGGTGCTATTATAACAACATTTTGCAAAGCATTTTAAGTTTCAGAACTATGAAATTGAGCTTGCACAGTGCTTGGAATATTATGACCTATAAAGATCCAGATATTTTTTCTTAAAACACCATAATTTTTTTCATTGTATTTCATATGTTCCACTTGTTTGGGAGTCTGGGTCTTCCTTGCTGTTTTGCCCAGACAGTGTAAGGCAGACCTATAGTCACTTATGCTTCTGCATTATCTTCCTAGTCTTGTGCTCTTATTATTAGAGAATTTAGGATTGCCTCTTTTGAGTTAGCAACCTCAATTTAAAAATGTAGAAACAGCCTGACCTACAAAGTGAGCTCCAGGACAGCCAGGTCTGCATAAGGAGATTCTATCTCCAAAAAAAAAAAAAAATGTAGAAACAGACAATAAGAAATCTGAAGGTCAAGTTTATTAGTGTTTGAGGAAAAAAAAAGACACCGAAGTAGGCAAGCAGCCCTAATAGCTGCTGAATGGAGTAAGACAGAAAAGAAAGAAAAGGCTATGCCTTTCAAGTTAAGGTTAGAAAACAGGCAGGTCTAGCAATGGAGGTTAGCACACAGCCACATGATAGAGGGCACTGTGTAGTGGAAATCTGGGGTGGGGGTGGGGAGTTCAGAGAACAAGTGAGAAAGCCCAGAGCAGAACCAGTAAGGTGGCTCAATGGGTAAAGGCACTTGTCATAAAGCCTGACCACTTGAGTTCAATCCTCTGGACCCACAAAGTGGAAAGAGAGAACCAACTCCTGCAAGTTTCTCTCTGACCTCCATTTGTGTGATACAGTGTGTGTGCATGCAGGCTTTCAGAGTAACAAACAAACAAAAAGGCAGGCAGTCTCCATAGTACTACGTGATGGAACTTTTTCAATCTGCTGCTCTAAGTAGAGTTTCTGGAAATGATAAGTACATTGTCTCATTAAGGGGATTATTCTTCCCCTCTTCTTTGCATGTCTTCAGGTGAATCAGCTTTCCTTGGTAGTGGACTGCTAGCCAGGTGATTGACAGGCCCAGCTGGATTCACTCAAGGGAGAAAACAGTATGTGTGTAATGTTCTGATCCTTAATGCAGATCAGAATGCCCATCTCCACCCAAGGAAACTTTACAGTGGTTCTTAGCCTGTGGGTTGTGCCGACTCCCTGGGGGCTTGAATGATCTTTTCACAGGAGTTGCCTAAGACCATCAGAAAACAGATACATACATTACAATTCCTAACAGTAGCAAAAATCACAGTAATAAAGTAGCAGTGAAAATAATTTTATGGTTCCAGTCACCACAACTTGAGGAATTGTATTAAAGGGTCATGCATTAGGAAGGTTGAGAACCACTGATGAGGAGTGGCAAAATTGATACCTTTCCAGTGTTGCCAGAGAAAAAAGGTGGGGCCCAAAGCTGAACATAAGGGAGAGGTTCATCCTCTGTGGCCTCCAAGGCTACTAATCTCTGTGTAGCTATCTAACTGTGATTTTCTGTGAGTCCTTGCTGCCCACACTAGTAGGGCATGCTTTGCATTGTCAGTGCTGATTAAGGAAAGACCCTCTGGTCCAGCTACGCATTGGTAAAAGTTGCAGTGGAGATAACAGTCCTTCTCTTTCTGTTCTCTCTTGTGTGTAGAGTCGACAATTAGAATCAGAAACTGGTACCACAGAGGAACACAGTCTAAATAAGGAGGCTCGGAAATGGGCCACACGTGTGGCACGTGAGCACAAAAATATTGTTCATCAGCAGCGGGTGAGTACGGTAGGGCACGCTGGCTGTGTGCAGCTGAAGTCAGATTTCAGATAGGGTTTTTTTCCATCCTAATCTTTTTATTGTTTATTTGGGAGTTTCACCTAAAGCACCCTGATCACATTCACTTCTCAGTCTTCCCAGGTTCACCTCCCCCAAAGAAAAGAAGAATGGAAAAAAAAAATAGCAAGTCCAATTTGCATTACCCATATACTCAATGGAGAATGGTCAAACTCCCAGTGGCCAGGCCCTTAAAAACCTGCTTCCTTCCTCCTCCCTCCACCCCTGCCAGAAGCCATCAACTGAAGAACTACACTTCAGCTCTTAAAGAGCTCACAGTTTTTAAGAATTCTCTTCAGTGGCTTCTTGTCTACACTGTTTCTTTTAGGGGGTGAGGGGGGAAGGTGGGAGAGAGAGTTTGTAACAGAGCCTTCTATGAGATTTAAGATAGAGCTAAAGAGTTGAATTTTATTTTTATTTGTGTTTGCCTTGCACCACATGTGTGCCTGACACCCACAGAGGTCAGAAAAGAGCATTGGATGTTGGATCCACTGGAGCTAGAGTTTTATAGGCAGTTGTGAGTGTCCATGTATGTGCTGGAAACTGAATCTGAATTCTCTGGAAGAGCAGCCTGTGCTCCTAACCACTGAGCCATCTCTCCAGCTCCAAGTAGTTGAATTCTATTAATTGAAAAATCTTATGTTTTCCCTGTACTTTCTCAACAGTCAGCATTATGCTCTTAACTCTTATCTGCTTTGAAAATCTAATAAGCTTTTTTTTTTTTTAAAGACATGAGTGTCTCCTCTGTACACATCCCTAGCTATCTTGGTATATACTATGCAGACCAGGATGGCGGCCACTAACATCAGCCTCTGGCCTCCACACACATCTGCATAGGCAAGTGCACTCATCCATGTGTATGTACACATACACATGCAGTGAAATAGGAATGCAGGTGACAGCAACACATGCAGCTATACTTTCTATACAGTCATAAAATGAAATCAAGTTTTCAAAATTTTGTATCAGCATAAGTTTAAAGTTTGGCAGTTTCCCTGTGGTCAGGATATAGGGAAGGGTAGGTACAACCTTTTGGGGATGTCTATTAATATTATAATATAGAATTATTAATAGGACTAAATATATCAGTAAGATGATTATATATTACATATATGTTAATAATATAAATATATTAATAAAAGAATTGAAATATAAGACTGATATTAAAATATAGAATATATAAATTTTGCAGTGTCTAGTAATATTAAAATATAGAAGTCCAGGTAAAGCTTACTAATAGAACACCTGCTTACTTGTGCAAGACAGTTGACTTGACCACCAATACTGCAAAACAGTGAACTAGCAACATGTACAACTTTCACTTTAGTAACTGAGGGCTTTCCCATCCACACATAAGTTCCCCGAAATAATAACTCTGAGAGTTTGGGCCTGTTCCCAACTAGTGTGTATCTTAATTATCCCGTTTATACTATTTTAAGTCCCGCCACGTAGCTGGTCCTCAGTTCATGCAACCACCTTCCTCTGTGTTCGGGTAAATCTCCAGGCCTGACTCAATCCCAGAATTCCTCTCTTTCTCTGCTGGATGTCTCACATTCTAATCCTGCCTCAGTTCATTGGCTGTCACCTTTTTACTGACAGGCGAATGCTTTTACACAGTGCACAAGAGATTTTCTTTACACACTTTTGTATTTTCATCTCAGATATCCCAGTGTGTTCAAAGAGTCATTAGACAGGTTCTTTGAATAGTGCTATTTGCTGTTTTAAAAGAAGTTTAAAAGTCCCAGTAGCAGTACTCTGAGTGTATGTGCACTGTTATTAAACAGTTGGGTGTGTGCTTTAAAAAGAACAAGGTCAGTTTCTGTAAACATGACAGGGGTTGGTAGCAACATTAAGGGAATGATATATCACCTTTTTTCCTCCTCATAAAAAAGATTTTCATAAATATGGTTTGGAAAAATACAAATTGATGGGGCAGTAGTGTCTTGGTGTAAAGAGTATGTGACAGATTCATTGAGCAGTCATGAGTTCTTTTTGTTTCTTTACAAGATTGTTTTATAAGAATATTCCATAATCTGGCAGGTGTGGTGGTCCAAATCTGTAATCCTAGAGATAGAAGCTGGAAAATCAGAATTCAAGGCCAGCAACTTAGTGAATTTGAAAATAGCTTAAGCTTTGTAAAACCCTGTTCTAAAAAAATAAATACAAACCAAAAAAAGTCAACATCTATCCATTTAAAAAAAAATCAAAGCTATACATGTCACAATTATGCAATGAAAATAAGGTGTATAGATTGTATCTATCAATTTCTTGGTTTTCACCCTACCTCTCCTGTTACCTTAGGTCCAAAATATTAAATGGAAAATGGGTAAGCAAACAATGAGTGTTTAAATGCCCACCATTCTGTAGCACAACAGAGTCCCACTGGAAGTTGTGGACTACTTATCCAGCATATCCACACTGTCAGCTCTACTCCCCTGTGGGTTTTGTCATGGCCATCTCTACTAGCAGATGGGCTGTCACAGCATCACAGTGCTAGTGTTCAAGTAATCCCAACTTTCACTTAATTGTGGCCTTATTGTGCAAGACCAGTACTGGGGAGGCACCAGCTTATGAGCCATGGAGAGACACGTCAACCCTGGTGCCATGTGCAGAGCTGCAGGGCACAGGCAACCATAGTAAACTTAAGGTTCCATAGTGCTGTGGTTTAGGACATCCGGTGGAGACCTTGAGCTGCACCTCCAGAGGAGGGCACTGTTACTGCATTCTTTTATAAGTCATTACCATCAGGGGAAGTTAAGACAAGGACTCTTCCTTGGTTTGCAACTTTCCATTTCTAAAAATTAAATAAATAAATAAAAAGTTTAAAATTATTGCTTTAGCCACTGAACCCTCTGGAATTATATAAATACTCAAGGAAAGAAATGAGAACAAAAATCTTATTTTCTTTGACAGGTTCTAAATGAACTAGAATGTCATGGAGTTGCTGTACCAGAACAAAGCCGAGCAGAGCTGGAACAGAAAATAGATGAAGCCAGAGAAAATATCCGTAAAGCAGAGGTAAGACAGTAGGACAGCTGTCAATTGTAGTGTGTCACTCAGTTCCAGGCACAATGTCACAGTATGGAATGCACCTTTGAAATTGAGTTTCTACATGGGTATGAAATTGAAGACAGTGAACCATCTTAGTGTCCACAGTTGTATTTTTGTGTACCTGTAATACTCACAACGAAAACTCTGAATGTACTGTGAAGATCCCACAGTCATGAAACATTAAATAGCAAAAGGAATGCCACAATGCAGATGTTAAAGTCTTCACATAGCATTAAAGTCAGTCAAATGAATGGTAGGGAAATTGACACGTGTGTGTGTTCAAATGCTAAGAATATCTTTGTATGGGACGAGTCCCTAGATCCAGGAGAATAAGCAAAGATTTGGTTAAGGAAAAAAGGAGCAAAGGAAAAAAAACAAAAACAAAAAACATTATGGGTTTTAATATTTTTTGGAGTTATAGGACCTTTTTAGGATTGTATAGCTGTGAAACCTCTCCCACAAAAAGGATGCCCATGATGAATATCTCATCCCTAGAAGAGGGAAGTTGAAATGAGAAGGAATGAAGTTGTAGTTTACGTAGGACTTTAGCAGCTGGATATGATGGTGTAAAGATAGCAGAAGAAAATGTGGTTATAGAAAGGAGGTAAACTAATTGTGGTGGAGCCAGTTCCCTGAGGACCTGTGCACACATGTTGAAGAGCAATGAAGAGACTCAAACAACAACAGCCGGGCAGTGGTGGCGCACGCCTTTAATCTCAGCACTTGGGAGGCAGAGGCAGGTGGATTTCTGAGTTCAAGGCCACCCTGGTCTACAGAGTGAGTTCCAGGACAGCCAGGACTACACAGAGAAACCCTATCTCGAAAAACTAAAATAACAAAAAAAACCCAACAACAAACCAATAGATTATGTTCTTGTTAGAAAGGGATAAAGCCAAGGCTATGGAACATTATAAAATACCATTGTCCAGGAATGGGCCACACAGAACCAGAGGAACTCTGAAGGAGGGACTATGAGGGCAGAGGTGGAACTCAGATTGAATAGTAGTCGGTAAGTAGTATATAATGAGTCACAGTGAAGGAGGCAGAACAAATGTATGTCATGCAGACTCAGCTGTCATAATTTGAACCAAAAAATGAAGACTTGAGTTTGATATTAAGAAATGCTCTCTTTTTGATGGCTATATATACCCCAGGGAACATAATGTGGCATTATAATTAGATAAAATATTCAAAGTAAGGACTGGAGAGATGGCTTAATTAGTAAAGTATTTGCCATGCAAGCAAGAGGACCTGAGCTCAGTCCCTAGTCTCCATGTAATACCAGCACTGGGGAGGTAGAGACAAACAGATCCATGAAACTCACTGGCTGGTCATTCTAGCCAGATCAGTGAACTAGGTTCAGTGAGAGGGCCTTTTCTTAAATAAATAAATAAATAAATAAATAAATAAATAAATAAATAAATAAATAAATGTCGTAATAATATGTTGTGTGTATGGTTGAGCTTGCCTTTAAACCCAGCGTTCAGGAGGCAGAGAGAGATTTCTTTGAGTTCAACGCCAGCTTTGTCTATATACTGAGATCCAGACTAGCCAAGGCTACAGAGTGAGACCTTGCCTCAAAGAAGAAGAGGAGGAAGAAGAGGAGGAAGAGGAGGAGGAGGAGAAGAGGAAGAGAAGGAGAAGTAGTAATAGTAGCAGCAGCAGCAGTAAGAATAATAAGAATAGGGCTGGAAAGATGGCTTAGCGGTCAGAGTACTGACTGCTCTTCAGAGGTTCTGAGTTCAATTCCCAACAACCACATGGTGGCTCACGACCATCTGTAAGGGGATCCGATGCCCTCTTCTGGTGTGTCTGAGGAGAATGACAGTGTACTCATATAAATAAAATAAATAAATAATTCTCTTTAAAAAGAATAATAAAAATATAATAGTGTAGTGGTAAATTAGGAAGGATACCCAACACTGATGTCTGGCCCCCACATGTGTACACCCATCTAACACATGCACACAAACATACATAATGTCACACACAGATTCTGGGCCAACATCTATTAGAGTGTTCAAATAAGGAATTCTTGTACTAGTTGAATGTTCATCTAAACTAGTGACTTTCAAATACCCCTTTAAAAGTTTTAAGAAAGTGTTTCAGTGGTTTAGCAAGCACAGAGAATGTAAGCATATTTTGAGCATAGTCCCACGGAGGTGACCTGAGTCAGAATAGACTTGACATTTGTCCCTATACCTACCTCCACATTTTACCTGGTACAGTCTGACCCTCAAGCTTCCATACAAAGGATAGCAAAGTGTCCAATGAATAGCCTTTTTCCTCTCTAGACTCAGGGTCTAGAATCTCTACATACAGTGCTGGCCAAATACTGTTGGCAGGCAGTTGCTGGGTGGTAAACACTGGCTTGTGGTGAACAAGAGTTGTACTTGTTGATTTTGCACTGTGGATGAAACATTAATAAAACAGGAATGGCTATTTTGAGACAAGTCTCCAAATGTTTCTGAAGGTATGTCTTTATATTTTCATTTCCAGGGTCTGTCATGGTGCCACTGGCTAATACCTTAACTCCACCAGACTATTCCACCTCACCCTTTGTGTAGCAGTAAAAGGTCACTCCGTCTCCATTTAGAGTAAATGACCTATTATTCCTGTTAGTATGCCAAACTATTAGTTAATTTAAAACTAAAACATTAAGTGGGATTTCCACAACACAATGTCTGACCTCTCCTGACACAAGCAGTTAAGTCTTTATTCCCAAAGATAATTTTCTTACTAAAAATAGAGAACCATGATATTATATCCATTATCTTAGTTTTAAATATCTCTAAAACTGTCTTCAAATGAGCTCTCACTTAGTTTCCGCTTATTGGATAATCAAAAATAGCCATGCTAAAATCAGTTGGCAGATGTGAGGCATATTTTATTAGGGCAGCAGTTGCAGGATTGTCATATTGAAATTTTTGGATCGACTAGATCACTGAACTCTTCAGAGAAACTGACAGTAATCATTTCTCTGTTTCTCCTTTTTTCTAGCTTATATTATTATTTGCATTATTTTTTTTTCAGTTTTAAATGTTTTTATTGAAATAACAGTGAAATAAAATTTTTAAAAAGAACAATGATCATTTTGATCAAACTTTTGCTTTACAAATACAGAAAACATAACCCAAAACTCCAGTTTCTTTATACATTCCTATAAACAAACCAGGTTCAAGTTCTCAAAGCCACAACTATAAATGGTGCATGTATACTATACATGAACATAATAACCAACTTTCCTGTTTGGAGGACACATGGATTGAACCCAGAGCTTTCTAGGCAAGCACTCTCCCTCTGAACAGCATCCCTAGCCAAAGCCTCCCTTTCTGAACACACTGCTCTTCTCTCAATGAAACAGTATAATTCCTGCATTTCCCCCAACTTAGCTCTAGCCTTCATCCCTCACCAAAATACAAAGTAGACTTAACTGGCTTAATCTTGATCTATTTGGTTGGTTTATTTTCCCCTCAAAATAGCCAATTGTATTATATGAGTTAATAGTAAGGTGAATTTAATGGCTACAGATGACTTATAACTTGTATTTAAACAGAGGCAAACTCAAGTGAGTCCAGTTTAACCCAAGTAAGTGACAGAAAACAAGTGGAATGTGTTGGAAAATCAAATCTTAAGCTACAAAAGCTAAGCTTCTTTAACATGGCAATAGGAAACTGAAAATTCTCTGCAGCAGTGAGCAATCCACATACTGTTCCAAACACTAAGAATTAGTTTAAAAAAGCTTTTAAGTTTGGGGAGCTGAAGGCACAAAAAGAAGTCACTGTCATAAACTTGCAGCAAGCTTGGATTGCAGAACAGCAAGTTCAATGGGTAAGACAGACCAAAGCCAAGAGAACTGAGCAGATGAAAGCCACAGCTTGGGACAGATCACCATGCAGGAACCATGTAAGGTGCCCTTGAGAGACAGTGGCCACTAGACTCTAACATTTTATGGACCACCTTAAAGAACCGTCTGGAGACTTGTCTCAGTGGTTAAGAGCACTGACTGCTGGCTGCTCTTCAGGGGACAGGAATTTAGATTCCCAGCACCCATTTGGCAGCTCACAACCATGTCTGACTCCAGTCCCAGGAGATCTATTTGCATTATTTTTGTTGTTTATCTTATTGTAAATACTTCACCAAAAGAGAAATTTTGGTTAAAATTTTATCATACTCTTTGTACTTTCTTTGTATTTCCTGCCAACATAAACAGCTCCCTCCCTTGTTTATTAATCTGCTTTGTCTAGTCTCTGTATGGTTCCATTCATTTTTATTGCCAAATAGAGTAAGCACTGTTGTAGTCTCTGTAATAGATAAAAAAAAGTTTTTCAGCAAGAAGAAATTGAAAATATAAATACAGAGACTAAGGATTCTGTAGTCATTAATTCTTGGCTGTTAAATTGAGGCCAAGTCATATTGATTAATTTGGCAATTTAATGAGTGCTTCCTATGTACCAGATTCTTAGAAAAAGAATCTCACAATAAACTATTATTACATTGTTATGATTTCTACAATTCTCACAAGAACATTTATATTAGCGTGGTACTCTCTTCAGTCTCTAATTAAAAATTAGAATTAGCCAGGCTTGGTGATACTCACCTTTAATCCCAGCACTGAGGAGGCAGAGGCAGACAGATCTCTGTGAGTTTGAGACAACCATGGCTATATATGGAAAATCTGTCTTGAAAAACAAAAACAAAGTAGAATGAGACAGTTGTTTAGTAAAACATTAGTAATCATTTTTTACCCTGTTTTTTTGTTTGTTTTGTTTTGTTATTTGGTTGTTTGAAGTTTTTATTTAGTTGGGTTTGGTTTTTTTTGTTTGTTTTTTGTTTTTTTCAGAACAAGGTTTCTCTCTGTAGTCCTGGCTGTCTTGGTACCTGCTCTGTAGGCCAGACTGGCCTCAAACTCAGAGATCCACCTGCCTCTGCCTCCCAAGTGCTTAAAGTGATTAAAGACAGATATGTACTACTAAGCCCAGCTTACCCTGTTTTCTAAGTATTTGAATTTTTTGAAATGCTGTTTGTCACCCACATACATGTGTACACACATAAACAAACATTAATCATCTGATCTATATCATTACAAATTAATAATTGAGTGTTATTGCTTAAGATATTAAATATAACTTCCTATAAATATATACATGAAATATACATAATATAAACATACTTGTAAAGAAAATGAGAAAGGAATCAAAACATCTCACTCCAAAAATTAAAGCCAACTTTGTACTGGAGAGATGGCTCAGCCCAAAAAGTGCTTACCTTTCTTGAAGGGGACTAGATTTGGCTCCCACCTCTCCCACATGGGAGCTCAAAGTCGCCTGTAACTCTGGTTCTAGGGAACCTGATGCTGTCATCTGACCTCTTGGAGCTCCTGCATGCCTGTGGTGCACATAGACTCATAAAGATACACACACACACACACATTATTATAATAGATAAAGCTTTAAAAAAACCTAAACTCAAAAGAAAACAGCACATCAGGAAGGGAAAATAAAACGATATCAGCATATACAAAACAAATACCAAGTTGGTAGAAGTAACTCTTCTGTAAAGTAGTGACTGTAAATGTAAGTGTATTAAATTCTCTAATCAGAAGACAAATCAGCAGAATGGTTTTTTAAAAAATTATATAGGGCCTAGAGTTAGGAGCATTTGATGCTCTTGTAAAGAACTCGGATTGGGTTCACAGCACCCACATGGTAGCTTACAACTCTCTGTAACTCCAGATCTGGGAAATCCAGTGCCCTCTTCTGACCTCTGTGAACACTAGGCACACATGTGGTACACAAACATACATGCAGGCAAAACATTCATACACATAAAATAAAAATAAATCAAATCTTTTTAAAATGTGACTCAACCATATGCTATCTCTTAGAAACATTTTAAATCCAAAGACACTAATAATTAAAAATAAATAGATGGAAGAAGATATTCCAAACAATAATCACAGGATGACAGTCACAGACAAATACTCTGTCGTTGTACCTAGAATAGTTAAAATCAAAGAGACAGAAAATCAGATAGTAGTTATGAGGACAAGGGAGGAGAATGAGAAACTGTTATTTACTGCATTGAATTTGGGGATTTTTAAAATATTTTTTAAAGATTCATTGTTATGTGGGTGTGTTTTGTCAACATGTACATCTGCATACTGGAAGAGGGCATTAGTTCCCATTATAGAAGGTTGTAAGCTACCATGTGGGTGCTGGGAATTGAACTCAAGACCTCTGGAAGAGTGTTCTTGACTATTGAGCCATCTCTCTTGCCCCTAGTTATAGTTGTATATGATGAATGAGACCTGGAGGTAGCTGGTGTAATCATTACACAACAATGCTAATATATTTAATACCCATTAGGCTGTATATTTAAAAGAGTATATGTATATGCACATATACATGTGACAACAGTTAATGAAATAAAGCACCATGGCTGTCATAGAGAACAAAAAGGGATCTGTGGGAGGAATTTGAAGGAGGAAGTTTGGGGGAGGGATGTTTTAATTGTATTATAATCTCAAGAACAGAAAAATAGTCATCATGAATATTTTTATGCTATATACATTTGCCACAATAAAATGTGTCTGTAATCCTAGTACTTGGGAAAAACAAAAGGATAAGAAGTTCAAGGCCATCTTCAAGTTTGAGGCCAGATTGGACTATATGAGACCCTGTATCAATCAATCAATCAATCAATCTTAATACAAACTAGACTAATTATTGTTGAAGAAATAAAATGTACTGACTACGTCTTGGTTTTTCTTGTTTCTCTGCCTTAGCAGAGATTTATATGTCTGATTTCCATGAGTGTGTGTGTGTGTGTGTGTGTGTGTGTGTGTGTGTGTGTGTGTGTGTGCGCGCGACACACACTGATGTAAGTACACAAGTGTATGGTTCTGCTTGGGTCATTTTATGGGTACTTGTCTATGGTTTAGGAACACAGTCCAGTTACTGTCCATCTTGAATTTAGTGAAGAGCAATTCTGTTCTCAATTTCAAGTGTTTCTGGCAGCTTCATCATGATTTAATTTAAAATCAAAAGGACTGTTAATTAACAGTCACTCATAGCAGTCAAGTCAAAAACAAAGTCCTTAAAGCCTCTCCTGGAAAGTGTTAATATTATTAAAAAGAAATGTTAGTAGCATTATTATTTAAAAAGAAAATACTTTATGTCCATGTCATTGAATGATAGCCTTTCAAAATTAATTTCAACTAAAGTTCAAAGTAAAAATTTCTCCTTAGAAGAGCAGGAGACGTGTTTTTATGTAGGAATTCAGTCAAAGATTCCTAAACACGTGTTAGGAGAATAGTTCGGTGCTATAGGAGGCAAAATTGTGTCAAAAAAAAAAAAAAAAGTAAACACCCGAACAGCTAGGTGTTTAATGCCTTCCTCATTATGACTGGATCTGTACAGAGTGTTTTATAAACAGAGGGAAGCACGTGATTAGCTGCCCAAGAAAGGAAAATCATTAGAAAAACCATAGAAAGGATTTTTAAACTGACCTTCAAAAAATAAGCGACATCATAAAGCGTGAAGCCTTGCGCATGTCAACCCAGCACGAGAGTGTGTGATGTGTTGGAGTGTGTAGTCATGTGGGAGCGTAGAGGCTGCGGGAAGGCAGAAAAAGACTGTTG
This sequence comes from Uromys caudimaculatus, assembly GCA_028551405.1. Taxonomy (NCBI): domain Eukaryota; kingdom Metazoa; phylum Chordata; class Mammalia; order Rodentia; family Muridae; genus Uromys; species Uromys caudimaculatus. The sequence continues at coordinate 92,650,254 of CM052703.1, read as the reverse complement.
TAAAATATAAAAGCTATTGTACTCCACATTATTACTCAGAATCCAGTTGGAGCTGGAGAGATGGTTCCGTTGTTAAGAGTGCTTACTTCTCGTTTAGAGGATCCAGGTTCAATCCTAGTACTCACATGTTGTCCCACAACTATCTGTACCTAGTTCCAGGGGATTAATGCCCTCTTCTTCCTTCTTCATGCTCCTAGACATATGGGCACATATATGTAGACACACGTTTATTCTAAATTAATAAGTGTGTTTTGTTTTCAGAATAAAACATAGTCCTAGTCCAGAATCATAGCATTTTAAAACAAGAGGATAACACGATTAAGTTGTTCACAGACCATCAACAATGGATTATGAAAGAAAAGAAAAATCCCAGGGTTAGCTTAGAAGGCTACTGAAGATGCTGGACTTCAAGATGTTGTAAGCCACATTCTTCTTAACAGCAAAAGGAAGATGTTGTGGTATTCTCATCTCTCCCTAGTTATGTTTTATGTGTCATCAGTACTGTGGTCTTGTTGCAGTACAAGGTACAGCTGGTGTGGCTTTGTGGCAGCGCATCTCATGCATCACAGGACCTGAGTTCAGTCTCCAGCAACCCCAGAATCAATAAGATACAAGTACACCATTTGCCTTACATGCTTGTATTCATGTTCTCTATTTCTGTAGATGAAAAACTAATATGTAACAATGCTGGTAAGTATCAAGATTGTTAATCAGTGTGAGGGAAAATTGCCTTGAGTTCCAACCTTGTTTGTTTTGCTGTTTTCTTAGATCATTAAATTGAAAGCTGAGGCCCGGCTAGACCTACTGAAGCAGATTGGGGTTTCTGTAGATACATGGCTAAAGAGTGCCATGAACCAAGTGATGGAGGAACTGGAAAATGAGCGGTGGGCCCGCCCTCCAGCTGTGACCAGCAACGGCACTCTACACTCGGTACAGTTTCTTTTCTTGGATTTCATTGGCTGATGGACCTTCACTGTTGTTTGCTCTGAGGCCAAACTTGATAAAATTTTAAAATAAAAATAGTGGGAGGTTGTTACCTTCCATCTGTCATTTCATTTAAACTTAATACAGGAAAGAGAAGAGAGGAGAAAACAAGTGTTAGTGTTTTATTTTGTTTTTTAATACAGTAGAGAATACTTTGCCACTAATTGGGCTATTGGTGTCTGTCCCCCAAACATATTATTCCATTTATAAGGTAAATATGCATTTTAACTGAAAGTAGTAGAAGAGAAAAAGTAGTATTTCTGTAATTCTCAGAGATCTTCTCTAGTGAAATGAACATTTAGAAAGTTGAGAAATATCTTTCAACTGTAGGATCTGAGCTGGAGAAATATCTCAATCAGTAAAGTGCTTATCGTGCAAGTGTGAGGGCCTGAGTTGAAGCTCCAGAACCTGTGTATCATAGCCAGGCTCGGGGGTACATGCTTGTACTCTTTCCATGCTGGGAAAGTAGAGACTGAAGAGCCCTGGGGCTCACTAGCCAGCCCATGTAGCAAGCCAAACTGGCAAGCTCCTGGCCAACCAAGACCCTGTCTCAGAAAACAAGGTAGATGGTGCCCAAGGAATAACGTCCCAGGCTCACCTCTGGCCTCCACACACACACATGAACACACAAGTACACACACATACACATAAAATACATGGGCTTAGTAAAGAGATGAATTCAGTTACCAGGGGCAGAACAAGAACCCAGTGCAGGGAGGCTTTGACAGATAATAACTAGCACACAGCTTGTTTTCTTCCCAAGTCCAGGGTTCGTCCTGCTTCTTTCTTGATGGAATTTACTAATGTTTGTTTCTCTTTGTTTTCTTTTGTTTATCATCTTCCTCTGTAGAGTATAATGGCCATGTCTTCTGACTCTGTTCTGCACAGCAAAGTGCCCTGGTACACAATAGATACTTAGTGTTTGTTGCGGGAAGAACTGAGTGGATGAATGGAAGGATGCAGTAATAGTAAACAAAAAGCTAAGGTTGTTCCATCTGCTTCTAATGTTTGGGCCCAGCAGATGTTAGGTATCCTTGTTGCACAAACTGGCTAGCGTCTTAGGAACGCTCCTGGAAGTTTCATCACATTTTTACATAGCACTCTGGTTTTCTTTTCTTTTTTTTTTTTCTTTTCTTTTTTTTTAATTGGATATTTTATATATTTGCATTTCAAATGTTATCCCCCTTCCCAGTTTCTCCTCTGGAACCCCCTTCTCCCATCCCCCTTCCACCTGTTTCTATGAGGGTGCTCCCCCTCCCATTCACCCACTCTCACCTCACTGCCCTGGCATTCCCCTACACTGGGGAATTGAGCTTTCACAGGACCAAGGGCTTCTCCTCCTACTGCCAGACAATGCCATCCTCTGCTACATGTGCAGCTGGAGCCATGGGTCCCTCCATGTATACTCTTTGGTTAGTAGTTTAGTCCCTGGGAGCTGTGGGGAGTCTGGTTGATTGATAGTGATCTTCCTATGGGGTTGCAAACGCCTCCAGCTCTTTCAGTCCTTTCTCTAATTCCTCCATTGGGGACCCCATGCTAACTCCAATGATTGGCTGCAAGCATCTGCCTCTGTATTTGTCAGGCTCTGGCAGAGCCTCTCAGGAGACAGCCATAACAGGCTCCTGTCAGCAAGCACTTCTTGGCATCCACAATATTGTCTGGGTTTGGTGTCTGTATATGGGATGAATCAATTCTCCAGGTGGGGCAGTCTCTGGATGGCCTTTCCTTCAGTATTCTTTCCACACTTTGTCCCCGTATTTCCTTTAGACAGGAGCCCTTCTGGGTTAAGAATCTGGAGACGAGTGGTTGGCTCCATCCCCTAGCCAGGGACCTTGCCTAATCTCTGGATATGGTCTCTATAGGTTCTCCCGCCCCTTTGTTGGGCATTTCAACTAATCTCATCCCTGTTGGGTCCTGGGAGCCTCTTGCTTTCCAGGCATCTGGGACTTGCTGGTGCCTACCCTATTGCTACACACCTCTGTTCAATTTCCTGACCTTCTGTACATCTCCCCCATCTCCTCCCATACCTGATTCTTCCTCCCTTTTCCCCCTTCCCCTCTTCTCTTACTTCCAAGTCCCTCTGACCCTCTACCTCCCATGATTATTTTGTTCCCCATTCTAAGAAGGACTGAAGCATCCACACTTTGGTCTTCCTTCTTCTTGAGCTTCATGTGGTCTGTGAATTGCATCTTGGGTATTCTGAACTTTTGGGCTAATATCCACTTATCAGTGAATGCATACCATGTGTGTTCTTTTGTGAATGGGTTACCTCACTCAGGATGGTATTTTCTAGTTTCATCCATTTGCCTAAGAATTTCATGAACTCATACATTTTAATAGCTGAATATAGTATTCCATTGTGTAAATGTACCACATTCTCTATCCATTCCTCTGTTGAAGGATATCTGGGTTCTTTCCAGCTTCTGGCTATTGTAAATAAGGCTGCTATGAACATGTTGGAACATCTTCTGGGTATATGCCCAGGAGTGGTACAGCTGGGCTCTCAGGTAGTATTATGTCCATTTTTCTGAGGGCTCACCAAACTGATTTCCAGAGTGGTTGTACCAGCTTGCAGTCCCACCAGCAATGAAGGAGTGTTCCTCTTTCTCCACATCCTTGCCAGCCTCTGCTGTCACCTGAGTTTTTGATCTTAGCCATTCTGACTGGTGTGAGATGGAATCTCAGACTTGTTTTGGTTTGCATTTCTCTGATGACTAAGGATGTTGAACATTTCTTTAGGTGCTTCTCAGCCCTACAAATTTCCTCAGTTGAGAATTCTCTGTTTAGCTCTGCTCCCCAGTTTTTGATAGGGTTATTTGGTTCTCTGGAGTCTAACTTCTTGAGTTCTTTGTATATATTGGATATTAACCCTCTATCGGACTTAGGATTGGTAAAGATCTTTTCCCAATCTGTTGGTTCCCATTTTGTCCTATTGACAATGTCCTTTACCTTACAGAAACTTTGCAATTTCACGAGGTCCCATTTGTCAATTCTTGATCTTAGAGCATAAGCCATTGGTGTTCTATTCAGGAACTTTTCCCCTGTACCCAAGTGTTGGAGAGTTTTCCCCACTTTCTCTTCTGTTAGATTCAGTGTATCTGGTTTTATGTGGAGTGCCTTGATCCATTTCAACTTGAGCTTAGTACAGGGAGATAGGAATGGATCAATTTGCATTCTTCTACATGCTGATCACCAGTTGAACCAGCACCATTTGTTGAAAATGCTGTCTTTTTTCCGCTGGATGGTTTTAGCTCTTTTGTCAAAGATCAAGTGACCATACGGGTGTGGGTTCATTTCTGGGTCTTCAATTCTATTCCATTGATCTACTTGCCTGTCACTGTACCAATACCATGGAGTTTTTAATCACTATTGATCTGTAATATAGCTTGAGGTCAGGGGTGGTGATTCTCCCAGAAATTCTTTTATTGTTGAGAATAGTTTTTGCTATCCTGGGTTTTTGGTTATTCCAAACAAATTTGCAAATTGCTCTTTCTACCTCTATGAAGAATTGAGTGGGAATTTTGATGGTGATTGCATTGAATCTGTAGATTGCTTTCGCCAAGATGACCATTTTTACTATATTAATCCTGCCAATCCATGAGCATGGGAGATTTTTCCATCTTCTGAGATCTTCCATTTCTTGCTTCAGGAACTTGAAGTTTTTGTTACACAGATCTTTCACTTACTTGGTTAGTGTCACACCAAAATACTTTATATTGTTTGTGACTATTGTGAAGGGTGTTGTTTCCCTAATTGCTTTCTTTTTTTTAAATTTTTTTTTATTTATTTATTTATTTATTTATTTATTTATTTATTTATTTATTTATGGATACTTTATTTACATTTCCAATGTTTCCCCCTTTCTAGGTCTCCTCTTTGGAAACCACCTAACCTCTCTCCCTTCCCCACCTCTATGAGGGAATTCCACCTCCCACCCACCCGCCCACCCACTCCCATATTCCCACCTTGACATTCCCCTTTATTGGGGCCTCTACTCTCCCTGATGGCCATATGTGGTCCGAACCATGGGTCCCTCGATGCATATTCTTTGGTTGGTGGTCCAAACGCTAGGATGACCGGGAGAGGGGATCAGGCCCATTGACACTGTTGCTACCTCCATGGGGCTGCAGACTCCCTCAGCTCCTTCAGTCCTTTCTCCACGTCCTCCATCTGGGACCTCACTCTCAGTCCAGCGGTTACTGTAAAGTGAAACTGGGCATTCTGAACTTTTGGGCTAATATCCACTTATCAATGAGTACATACCATGTTCGTTCTTTTGTGACTGAGTTACCTCGCTCAGGATGATATTTTCAAGTTCCATCCATTTGCCTGCAAATTTCATTAAGTCATTGTTTTTAATAGCTGAGTAGTACTCCGTTGTGTAAATGTACCACATTTTCTGTATCCATTCCTAGGATGAGGGACATGTGGGTTGTTTCCAGCTTCTGGCTATTATAAATATGGCTGCTATGAACATACTGGAGCATGTGTCTTTATTAAATGTTGGAGCATCTTCTGGGTATATGCCCAGGAGAGGTATAGCTGGGTCCTCAGGTAGTATTATGTCCATTTTTCTGAGGGTCCGCAAAA
>CM052703.1:92561249-92635811 GCA_028551405.1 Uromys caudimaculatus | reverse complement strand
GTTCTTCTAATCTTTGTCATTGTACTTACTGTGTAGGGTTTTTTTTTTTTCCAGTCATCAACATCACTCACTGGATGTTTTATTTCCAGTCCTATTAGTGGTTGTGTTAAATCTTTGTGTACTGTGTGACCTGTTAACATTCAAATTTCCAAGCTTTTGATACTTCAGCAGCTTTATTAAAGGTTGAAAACATACATTCAACTTCACATTTAGTGTACACATTCTGATATGACATGTGTGTACACCAGTGAAATCATCGCAGATAGTATAATAAACATATTTATTAATCTCCCAAACTTTCCTCATTCTCTTTCATAGTCATGTTCATTTTCTGTTCCTCAGTTAACCACTGATCTGCTTTCTGTACTTTAGGTTAGTGTGTTTTCTGGAATTTAGATAAAGAGAATCATATCTACTCTTTCCTGTGGAACTTTGAAAACTCAGTGCGATGATTTTGAGGATCACACATGTTGTATGTTGACTGTTTATTTTCATTGCTGAGCAATAGTGTGTTGTACAGCTGTAGATGTTTGCTCTCCTTCTACCCATTGATGGACATTTGGGTTGTTCTGGACTATTACTGTAATTTTGTGAGTCTTGAATTTGGGTAGGATATGTACTACCAACATACGCTTTTGAATAGGCTGTATAGTGGGTATATAGTTAATGTTTTAAGAAACTAATCCTGGTGACACGGGTCTATAATTTAGCTACTTGCAGGGCTGAGGCAGGAAGATCATAGGTTAAGATCTGAAATAGCCAATGAGTTCAAGGTCAGCCTGGATAATTTATTGAAACCCTGTCTCAAAATTAAAAGTGTAAAAAGTGCTGAGAAAAGGCTGACTTTCTGAGACAGGATCTCCACGTATAGCCCTTACTGGCCTAGAACTCACTCTGTAAACCAGGCTGACCTTGTCTGTTCTTCCTTCCTCTGCCGGACTTTCAGATAATCGCCACCAAGGCTGTTCTCCTTTGAATAGACTTTGATAATTTGAATTGTGGTTGTTGTAAAAACTTTGTTCTATCCAACTTACCAAAGTTACTGGCATAAAGTTGTTTCTAATAGTCTTAGTTATTCTTTGAATATATAGAGCATCTGTAGTGATGTCAGTCACCACTCTTATTCTTGTATTGTTTTGTCACCTCTTTTTTTTTTCCTGGTCATTCTGTTCTAATGGAGGCTCATCAAATAGATGGCTTTCCATAGTCAGCAAACTTTAGGTTTCATTGGCTTTTTGTTGTTCCTGTTGTTTTCCTGTTTTATTAATTTCCACTTAGATTTTATTTCCTTTCCCCCATTTAATTTGGATTTAATTGGCTCCTTTATGATTTTTTTTCTTCAGGTAGAAGCTGGGGATATTGATGTTAGACCTTGTCCCCTTTCTTGTGGAGGCCCTTGGTAAACATTGCTGCTATATACTCCTGTAGGTTCTTTGCACAGTTTTGCTAATGTGTTATCATTCAGTTCAAGATACTTTCTGACTGGCTTTTCAGCTGTTGAATTTTTAAATGTTAAAACTTTGGAGAGACTTTCCAGATACATTTCAACTTTAGAGTTCTAATTTAGTTATGCTGTAACATGCTCCAGTTACAATTTACTGAGACTTCTTTTGTGACCCAGTGTGTGATATAGAAAAGAGTGTACATTCTGCTGCTCTTGAATGCTGTGTTCTACAAGTGCAGTTACATCTAGTTGGCTGATGGCACTGCCTGTGTCTTCCATATTCTTACTGCTCTGTGAGCCTCACCTGATGTGCTTAGAGAAAACGAGTCATGTCCCAAAGCTGTGTGAGTTCTAGAGATACGTTTCTCTAATCCTTCTAGATGGTTCTATTTCTAGCTTCAGCTACACTGTTCATACACATACACTACTCAGCTGAAGACTTGAGGCCTCTGCAAATTTCTTAGGATCTCTTTCTGCTCTCCTTGTTACTGTGGTCTGAACCCTAGCCACCTTGGCCTTCCTGAGCTCCCTATTCACTCAATTCAGAGGACACACTCTCCTCAGCCTGGAAACTTTTCATGAGAGTTGAGCAAATTGTTTCCATTTCCCAGACACCGCTGTCTTTCATTGCTTGGTGGCCTATGTCTTGAAAACTTTCATATATTTTGACCTTATTTTTTATGTTATTACATTTATTTATTGGGGTGGGGCATGCCATGTTGATCAAATAGAAGTCAAAGGACAACTTGCAGGAGGTAGCAAGTACCTTTACTCATGAAGCCATTTTACAGGCCCACAACCAATTCTTTTAAATTGTTTCTGACATGAAATTCAAATCTGGTCCCTAGTATTCCATCTTGCTTTGAACAGAAGTTAATGTATTATCTACTTAGACAGTGCTTAGAGTAAGGTCCTGTGCTCTGCAGTCACTTCTCTGTCCAAGTAGAGTTCAGAGGTTTTGCTAATCAATTTTCTGCAAGTAGTTGCTTTCCTCTGTGTTGGGTGTCAGCAAATTCTTCATCTGATTCTCTGTGCCTCATAAAACCAGCAAAAGATAATGACGTACTAAGTACCTCCCATCTGCCAAGTGAGTGTTCGAGGTTTAAAATGCATTACCTCCTTTAATCCTTGTGATAGCCCTGTGGAAAAGTACTTGTCTTCATTAGAAAAAATACTGTCTTCAGAAGAGAGTTGAGGTCACTGAAGTTTAGGAACCAGATAACTTTCCCAGGGTCACACACAGCAAGTAAGTGATATAGTCAGTATTCACATCCAACATGTCATACTGCTTCCTGTCTAAGAGCACCCCATAGCTGAACATGCCAAGTACCAGAAGACAGCCTCTACAGAAACTCCCACAGGGTTCTTCTTACTGCCCTTGCAGGAAGAGTAAGCTTTTTACAACTTAAGAAACGAAAATGTAAGTATGGCTAAGAATTGTTTTGATTGAAGAAAGAAGGGTTGAGAGTATAGTCCTTAAGATAAGAGAGTAAGGAAGAGTGGGATTTTAGAAATGCTGGGTCAAGAAACCATGAGAACAATGAAGAGGGAAAAGGAAGAGATTAGTCTAAGATACCATGCTTTAAAAATCCATTACACAACGCATCTGACAGTTGCCCCTGTTGTCACTAAAGCCTTCTAGTCCTTTCTGTGAGAATCCAACATGACCTAAAAACAGAGGAGGTAAAAGGAATGTTTAGTATCAGTCCATGCCGGCAACTCTGGACTGATTCCCAGTACCAAATCACAGTACGTTAACATTCCACATGTATTTTTGGAAACTTGTTCTACCCCCATTTTATAAATGTCTGAGTATTTTGTGTAATACAGTAAAATGTCTGTAACTTTCCCTAGAGTATGAAAGAAAGGTCTTCTGAGCCGGGTGGTGGTGGCGCATGCCTTTAATCCCAGCACTTGGGAGGCAGAGGCAGGCGGATTTCTGAGTTTGAGGCCAGCCTGGTCTACAGAGTGAGTTCCAGGACAGCTGAGCTACACAGAGAAACCCTGTCTCGAAAAAACCAAAAAAAAAAAAAAAAGAAAGAAAGGTCTTCTGAATATATAAAATATGTTTAAGGGACCAGAGAGATGGCTCAATGGTGAAGAATGTTTGTCCTGCTCTTGAAGGGGACCCATTTCCCAGCACTGCAACAGGTGGCTAGTGTCCACCTGTAACTCAGTGCCTCTGGCCTCTGTATATGTGTGTGTGAATTAAAAATAAAATACATCCTTTAAAAAAAAGAGAAAACTTTCACTGGCTATGGTGGCCTTACCGGTAATCTGAGTACGCAAAAGGAAGAAGCAAAGAATTCTAAGTTGAGACCAGCCAGAGATATATACATTTCAGGTCAGTCTGGGATACATAGTGATACTCTGTCTCAAATAAAGAACTAAATGAAAACTGTAAAACTCTGTCCCTAGTAAACAGTAACTCCTTGAGCTACTTTCAGTCCCAATAAATGCTGTGCTACTATGCCTTTGGCTGCTCTTCATCCTTCTTAGAAATGGAGTTGGTGTTTATCTTTTTGTAAAGGCTTACTTTACTTAGCATAATGTCTTTACAGTATATCCATGTAGTAGCATGTGTCAGCTAGCATTCCTCCCTTTTTAAGACTGAGTAATATTCCATTATCTGTGTGTACAGTTTCATTTACCTATTCCTCTATTAGTGGAACTTTGGCTGTTGTAATATTGCTACTGTGAATAGTAGTTTACAAACATCTGTTCTAGTCTTTGCTTTCATTTCCTTTAGGTGTATACCCAGGAAAATTTTATATACTTCTATGTTTAATTTATTAAGGAAACATTATCCTGTTTTTCACAACAGATGTGCCATTTACCTTCCTACTACTAGTGTTTAAGGTTCCAGCTTTGCTGCATCCTTAGCAATACATGCTCCCTTTTCCGTGATGATAAAGACACCATGAATATGGAGTAGTATCTCATTGGAGTGGGTTTTAGTTGGTTGTCTCTTCTTGGTTTATGTTTCTTTTGAGGGTTGTGTTTTGATTGATTGATTATTACACGGGTTCATGTAGCCTAGACTTGCCTAAACTCACTATATAGCCAAGGATACTCCTCCTACCTTTGCCTCCAAAGTGCTGAGGTTATCAGCATGTGCTACCAAGCGTCACCCTGTAGCCTAGACTGAAACCACACTTAAAGCAGTCCTCCTGACCCAGCCTCCCGAGTGCTGGTATTAAAGACAGGATCCATCATACCTGGCTTCATTGTAGGGGCGAATGAGTCTCTTATAACTCATGCTGGCTTCAGACTTGCTCTGTGGCCAAAGATGACCTTGAATTTCTGATCTTCTTGCTTCTGTTTCCTGAGTGCTGAAATTGCAGCCATGCACCACCACCACACCTTGTTTTGGGGGTGTAGAGAATGAAGCCCAGATCTGAATGCATACTAGGCAAGTACTCTTGTAAACTGAGCTGCATCTTTAGCTCCTTTATTGTGGTTCTGGTAATGTCTTTCAGTAACAGAGCACTTTATTATATTTAATCATGATATTGGTAATCTGCTGTTGGTCATGATTTACGCTATGTGTTGGGCAGTATATTTTCTAAAAACAATGTGTAAAGCATTTTTAGCAATCTTTGATATTTCCTCATGTTAACATTTAAAAATTAATTTAATTAAATTTAATTAAAAATTAAATGCCAGCATTTAACAGCAAAAAGTTAAAGGGTACTGATAAATTACTTTTTGTATATTTGAGGTGGTTAATTTGTGGCAGGGTCTCATTTAGCCCAGAATCTACTGCCCAGCTAAAGCCAATCTTGAATTTTAACCTCCACTTCCCAAATGCTTGAATTACAAGTGTGCAACACTGAAGTATTAGTGTTTTACTTTATTTGTTAGTGTGTGTGTGTGTGTGTGTGTACACACCATGGTGTGCATGTGGAAGTCAGAAGACAATCCTTGGGAGTTGGCTCTTTCCTTCCACCATAGGATCTGCTGATGAAACTCAGGTCATCAAGGTTGGCATGGCAAGTACTTTTACAAAACCACCAGCATCCCAGCCTCATGTTTTACTTTAAAAAAAAACCAAACAAATAAAAACCACACAGTTGCACTATGTAGCCCCCAAGTGGTATGAAACTTTGCAGACCATTCTGGCCACAAATTCACAAAGATTTGCTTGTCTCTGCCTCCTGTGTGCTAGGATTAAAGGCATGTATACTACACCTGACACAGCATTTTACTTTTTTTAATTTAAAATTCTCTGGTCTTTTATAATATGTGAAGTTGAACAGATAAACTAATATTTTGAAACAATTCTATTTCAATTGTATTTGTTTATTTTCTACCATTTTCATGAAATAAGCAAAGTAGCCAATGGCTTCTAATTTTTCCTAGCTTAATGCAGATGCTGAAAGAGAAGAAGGAGAAGAGTTTGAAGACAACATGGATGTTTTTGATGACAGCAGCTCCAGCCCTTCTGGCACCTTAAGAAATTATCCACTCACCTGCAAAGTTGTTTATTCCTATAAGGTCTGTATCTCCCCATATGTCGCTGGTAGTGAATTGTGGCCACTCTGAGAATTCATGGAACTGCATCTGCTTACTCTATGCTGGCTAGCATAAAGCTGCCATCTGTTGATAGCAACAGGACGTGGTGGTAAAATGTTGAGTCTCTGCCATCAGAGCAACAAAGCAAATGGTGCTAAATCCTCTGGAGTCAGCTCTGTGGTAAAGGCTTTAAGCAGGAGGTGTATAACCTCATACATCACTAAGCACCTGTGGCGATGCCTGTGCACAGCAGATGATGGAAGAACGAGAAAATGAGCGATGCAAGGGAGACGTGAACAAATGAACCCTCTGACCTCTGACCCCCACTGTACTAAGGCACAGTAGAGGAGGATAGGGCCAAGGATGACAGGGGTGGTATAGGGGGAACTTCAACTGTTACACACTGACACCCCGCCTCCAACCCTGTGTGCTGAAAGTTGGCCCCATCTACTACTCAGTAGCAGTCATTCCTGGGCTTTTTTGAGTTTAATATCCATTTGTTAAATTTAAACTCATAATACTTCTCGTCTCTAATGGGTTACATTTTAGCAATGTAACTTATTTTAATAATCTTCTGAAAATTCGGAATCATCTTCTAAGACACTTGGAAATATAAAGCTAAAGCTAAAGTATTTCCTGATGTTACTTCTTATTGTTATATTTATTTGAAAGTTCTAGAAATAAGATTTGTGATACTTAAATGTAGAGTCCTAAGCCTCCACCTGATCTTAGACAGCTCACATTCTTCCCCATCTCTTCTGCTGATATATCCAGTCATTTCCCTATGGTAAACCAGACTTAAAAAACCTGTCTAGGGATCAGAAGTTTAGCTCAGTAGTAGAGTGCTTCACTAACATGCAAGACTCTGGGTTCAAATCCCCAACCCTGGGGCCAGTGCTTGATCCCCAGAATCAAGCACATGATAGAAAAAGAGACCTAATTACCAAAAATGCAGACATACTTGTAGACAAAACTCACATACAATTTTTTAAAAGGATCGTATATGTTGATTCACATCTTTAATGCTTAACACTCTGAAGACAGAAGCAAGCAGATCTTTGTGAGTTCCAAGCCAACTAGAGCTTCAAAGCGAGACCCTACCTCAAAGAAAACAAAACAAACAAAACTTGTATTAATGTCAAATACAAAGGAACAGTACCAAATTGTCTGTGCATCTCCACAATCTCTGTGCACATTCTTCAGCTTTCTACAATGAATAAGCATGACTTCTTAAACTAGGAAAGCAAAATACAGAAATTTGAAGATAAGTGGGAACGGATTTCTGACTTACTGAATACTCAGACTTAAAGGACACACGTTTAAGACTGTATATTTATATTTGTAGGCACTTAGTAACTATTTGCTGTCTATAGTTGGGGTGAGAGAAGAGAGAAACATAGCCCTGCTTTAAGTCATTCTAAAAGGAAGCCCACGGGGAAGAACTACTAGCTGAAGTATCATGCATGGAAGTCTGTGTCTGAGAGATACAGAGGTCTTATGGAACTAAAAAGGAAGAAGCAAGAAGCTTATGATAGCTGTTCTAGGAAACATAAGCCACACATCACAAGTCATAGTAAGAGCTGCTGTTTATTTGCTCGTTCCTAACCTCTTCAGTAATCCAGTAAGGAAAAGATTATCAAATGTCCCTTTAATTTAACATAACAAATTTTATGCGAACATCTCAATTTACCAGCAGTGGGGGTTTTTTTGGTTTGTTGTTGTTGTTTTGGTTTGGTTTTGGTTTTTTATTGTTTTGATTTGTTTTTTTTCCCTATAGGAATGTGACATTGACCAAAAAGGCCCTTAATGGACCTTATATTCTAGTTGGGGGTAAGGTAGGGTGGGAAGATCAAACTAAAGATCAAAGATGACTCTCTCTTTTAAAAAAAAAAAAAAAACAGATTTTTAAAAACTTTTTTGAATGTGCATTGGCTTTTTGCCTACATGTGTAGCTGTATGAAAGTGTCAGATCTCCTGGAGCTGGAATTACAAAGAGTTGTTAGTTGCCCTGTAGGTACTGGAAATTAAATCTGGGTTCTCTGGAAGAGCAATCAGTGCTGTAAGAGCTGAGTCATCTCCTCAGTCCCTCAAGGACATCCTATGTTATTGGCCATAGAAATAAACTAAAGCTGGACTTAACACTCACAGCAATCAGACCTACTCATTTGAAAGACAGAGGAAGGCTGGCAGACAGAGAACAAATGGAGGAAGCAGAGGCAAGGAAGAGCACTGTGTTCAGAGAACAGGAAAGAATATGCCGACTCAAGGCTTTCATAGGCCCCCAGGGCCCACTGCCTGTAGCTCTTACACCATCACTCTAGTGCTTGCTTCTATTGGCCCACTGCTGCAGAGCTAGACATGAACCTCCATAGACTGTCACAGGACAACAGTATGTTTAAAGGTGCTCTGAGCCTCAAGGTGGTGGTGCACACCTTTAATCCTGGCACTCAGGAGGCAGAGGCAGGCAGATCTCTGTGAGTTCAAGGCCAGCCTGGTCTACAGAGCAAGTTACAGAACATCTAGGGATACACACAGAGAAACTCTATGTCAAAAACACCAAAAGATAAAAAACGTAAGTAAAAATAATAATAAAGGCGCTCTGTCCCCTCTGCCTTGCCTTCACACACACTCAGGCCTGGCTGCATTGATACTAAGTCTTGCCATGTACTTAGGAAAGGGACTTCATTACAAAGGTGCCTTTTGCTAATATATTTAAACACTAGTGGTTTTGTTTGGTTATATTTTTGTGTATGGTTTTGTGTTCCTTTGGAAAGGATGTCCCTTTGTAATCCAGGCTAGCCTGGAACTCCTCTTCTTGTCTCAGCCTGGAATTAAGACATGCGTCACCCTGTCTGGATCACAATGTAGTTTCAGAGTAACAAGAAAATTCCACTGGGGAAAAAATTCGAAGAGTAAATAGTTTTCATATTTTGAAGTCAGTGGTAATGTACTTAAAAATCTGTCATTGTAGTATTATGAAGAGTCCTTCATCTTCAGTCCTGTTTTGTGTCAGAAAGCTATGACATCATCCATAATCTGAGTTTTAATGAGATGGGAAATATGTCTCAGGAAGTGACTCACTTTCAATGCCAGTTGTGGTACAGCATACCAGTGATCCTGGCACTCAGTAAGTGGATGCAAGAGGATCAAAAATTCAAGCTCTTCAAGGTCCTCAGCTATATAGCAAGATTAAGGGCAGCTTCGGCAAAATGAGACCATACATCCAAAAAAAAAAAAAAAAAAAAAGAAGTGGCTCACTTTATTACTTTCTTTTTGTTTGCATAATAATTTGGAGATATTTTATACTTGATATTTGAAGAACAATAAGGCCTTGTGTAGTAGTAGGATTAGAGAAAGCTTTGAGGGCTTTTTCTAAAGAACCAGAAGACAGATGTCACATGTGTCAACAAGACTCTTCAGGAAGCTTTGGTGGAGGCTCTCTCTGTGGAGTTCCCTCTGGAGCATCTGAGTTTCCTCCAGGTTCTATGTCTCAAAAGAAGACATGGTGGTGGGTGCCAACTGAGACAGAGAAGCACTACAGCTAATGGAGAATTATCCATGTGGATCAGCCCAGTCTCCACATCAAAGTGGAGCAAAGCTCAGCTGCAATCATTGGCTTGCTCATAACTTTTTTTGGCCATGACTTTTCAGTGGTTTCAGAAGAGTCCTGGGCATTGCTCAAGCCACATGCAATCCATGTACATAGTGTCTGCATTCCACTGCATGCATGTCCATTCAAGTGCCTTCTCTGTTACTCTCACCTCCCAGGTCATCTTGGTTCCGTGCTTATACTTGTCACATTGACCACCATTCTTCAGAGAATGGCAAGGTTGGCATTTGGAGTAAATGGAGGCATTATGCTGAATAGCTTATAGCAGATAAGCGAGCTGGAGCCAACATCCAGGCCCTCTGCTTCCAGCACGGCACTCTGCTCACTGAACCTGATTACCTCTTGAGGATGCAGTTTCTGTTGCAGTTTTATTTTGTTTAGTTTTCGGAAGTAAAACTTCACCTCATTATGATAGTTTTACAACACTGATATTTTGTTTCTCAAAATCATTTTGATATTTTGATCCCTGGCTTTTGTTATGACCAGCTCACATCTGCTCTTTATCTAACCTTTTTGATTTTGTTCATGGCCATCCTACATTGCAGGCTTCTCAACCAGATGAGTTGACCATTGAGGAACATGAGGTGTTAGAAGTGATTGAAGATGGAGATATGGAAGACTGGGTAAAGGTATAATTCCTTTGCTCATATCACCCCTTCTTGTGATGTTTTAGGCATTTGTTTTGGTTCTTGGTATGTGCTGTCCAAATTCTGTATACAAACCCTTTTTTTTTTCCCTTGTCTTTTTACCCAGGCTCGAAATAAAGTTGGCCAAGTGGGTTATGTGCCAGAAAAGTACCTACAATTTCCCACCTCGAACAGCCTACTGAGCATGCTACAGTCTTTGGCTGCTTTGGACAGTCGGTCACACACGTCCAGCAATTCCACAGAAGCAGAACTCGTTTCAGGCAGCCTGAATGGAGATGCCAGTGGTAAAGACAAAAATAAGGCGCTCAATCTGGTCATATTTTTCACCTAAATTAGTACCTGAAAATTAGCCTTCAGTAGGTTTAAAAGCACTTTATGTCATATTTCTTCCTATATTTGATAGCACTAGTCTTGATCAGCAGAAGCATAAAGATACTTTCAGTGAATAACTTACAACTTACCCTGTCTTGTGTGATGCTCACTAGTTGTCATGAAGCAAGGGTGGTTGTGAAATCAGTCCATCTTGCTAGACATGTTGTGAGTACACCTGCTATTCTAGTAGTTGGGAGTTTGAAGCAGGAGGATTATTGCAAGTTTGAGACCAGCCTGGGCCACAGAGAAGACCTTCCTCAAGGACAAAAGCAGTGCATCTGTCTGTCTCTTACCAGTTTGTCTTTCTCTTGCTTCCAGTCTGTTTTGTGAAAGCACTTTATGATTATGAGGGCCAGACAGATGATGAGCTGTCCTTTCCCGAGGGAGCAATTATCCGCATCTTGAACAAAGAAAACCAAGATGATGATGGCTTCTGGGAAGGGGAGTTCAGTGGTCGAATCGGCGTTTTCCCATCGGTGCTAGTGGAAGAGCTCTCGGCCTCCGAGAATGGCGACACTCCATGGACAAGAGAGATTCAGGTACTTGAGAAGGAGCAAGAGTGATAAGCCTCACCTTCACTCCACTCCTTAGTATAGTAGCCAAGTGTTTACACAACCGAGTTTAGAAAACTAGAGACTTGTGAGGACCTTGTAGAAAATGACCATCTTACATCTCATTCTCTTTCCACACTGTTTTCTCTAAATTCATTAAAATACTAAGTTTCATAGGACATTTGAAAGATGATTTTGCTGGAGAGAAAGAAGCCAGGAAGAAGGGTGTGTTGTCTCCAGCTAGCTTCCACAGTATTGCCCTTAACCAGGCTGTCTTACCTCATGAGAACCTGATTCTCCCAGGTTCTACCAGAGCTCTAGGGGGCTCAGTTTCCCTACCACAGCTAAGTGTGGTTTTACAGGAAATTGTCAGTTTTATTTGTCCTCTTGTTCTAGCAGGCCTGGCAGATGGAAGGTAAGGCATGTGATTGTGACCACTTAGTCTGACGTGTAGAAAACCTAGAGAAGTCAGAAACACCCAGACACCATTTGTTCTTCACAGATTTAACTGAATGGCCTAATAGAGAACCCCAGAGAATGGTTGACTTGGAAATGGTTTAAGATACAGTCAATAGAACAATGTAATGCAACACAAAATTGAAGTTTCGGGGGTTTATTTTAGCTCCAGTTGCTTCTATGAGGCTGACAACCCTTAACAGTTGTAAGTGATCTCCAAAGAAAGGGAAGGCATGCTGAGCAGCAAAGCAGCCAAGCTCTCCTTCCTGAGGAGACCACCTAGTAACTCTCTCTGCCTCCTTTGCTGCAGATCTCTCCATCCCCCAAGCCTCACACATCCCTGCCTCCACTGCCTCTGTATGACCAGCCTCCCAGCAGTCCTTATCCCAGTCCAGATAAGAGGAGCTCCCAGTTCTTCCCCCGGTCTCCTTCAGCCAATGGTAAGAGTTCCCGGCATCTGCCCCTCACCACTTCCATCTACACTAGCATCATTACTGTTCAGTCATCAACCTCTTGGATTCTCTTCCTTAGAAAACAGCCTTCATGCTGAATCACCAGGATTCTCACAGGCCTCAAGACAGACTCCTGACACCTCATATGGCAAGCTTCGGCCTGTAAGTCTCCTATCTTGAAGGGTTATAGATTGCATAGCTCTTCCAAATTAAATATGATAAATTCATTTTTCCCACATGGTCCATTTTGTTACTGATCTGCCTTGCAATGCTTTGGGGAAGTAAAGAGAACTGTAAGAAAGAAAGACTTTTTTTCGGTTGTGCACCTAGCCTTTAATGGCTGAGCCATGCCCCACCCCCACCCCACTGCCCAGCACATATGCCGCAGAGGGCTACCTTGTCTGGCCTCAGTGGGAAAGGATGCACCTAATCCTGTAGAAATTTGATGCACCAGGGTGAGGGGGTATGAGAGGAGCACCCTCTCAGACTCTCAGAGGTATGGGGATGGGGAAGGAACCCCATGAGGAGCAACCGAGAGGGGGGCAGCATTTGGGATGTATATACATAAATTTTAAAAGGAAAGAAAGAACGAAAGAAGGAAAAGAAAGGCTATAAAACGAGCTGATATGGTGGTGCATGCCTTTAATCCCAGCACTCAGGAGGCAAAAAGCAGGTGAATCTCTGTGAGTTCTAGGCTAGTCTGGCATATATAGCAAATCCTAGGCCAGACCCTGTCTTTTTTTTAAAAAAAAAAAAAAAAAAAAAAAAAAAAAAAAAAAAAAAGACGCATTGGAGAGATGGCTTAGCAGTTAAGAGCACTTGCTGCTATTGCAGAGGATGAGTTTGGTTTCCAGCACCAACATATAGGGTGGCTCACAACTATCTGCAACTCCAGTTCCAGGAAGTCCAGAAGGCCCTCCTCTGCCCTCTTGGGAGCCAGGGATGCACGTTACACAAGGGTGCATACAGACAAACGTTCATACACATAAAGTAAAAATCATTTTTTTTAACTCAGTTTACATCCCGGTTACAGCCCCCACTCCTTCCTCTCTTCCCAGTCCCACCCTTACAAGTTTCTCCTCCTTTTGCCCCAAGAAGAGGAACCCCCCCTTGGGTACTATCCCACCGTAGGACATCTGGTTCCAGCAGGACTAGACATAACTCTCCTACTGAGACCCAACCAGGCAGTCCAGATAGTAGGAAGAGGATCCAATGGCAGGGAACAGAGACCAAGACAGCCCACTTATTAGGGGACTCACACAAAGACCAAGTTGTACATTAACCATGTGTAGGGATCTAGGTCCAGCTCCTGCATGCTTCTTGGTTAGTGGCCCAGGCTCTGTGAGCCCCCATGGTCCCAGGTTAGTTGACTCTGTAGGTCTTCTTGTGGTATCTTTGACACCTCTGGCTTGCTCACCTGTATCCCTCACTCTTCTACAAAACTCCCAAGCTCCACCTGATAGTTGGTTGTGGATCTCTGCATCTGCCTCCGTCCGATGTTGAATAAAGCCTCTTAGGAGACTTTTTAATACTAGGTTCCTGTCTGCAAGCATAGCAGAGTATCAATAATAGTATTGGGTTGGCTTTCTCCCACGGGATGGTCTCAGGTTGGGGCAGTCATTGGCTGGCTGTTCCCTCAGTTTCTGTTCCTTTTTGGTTTTTTCGAGACAGGGTTTCTCTGTGTAGCTCTGGCTGTCCTGGAACTCACTCTGTAGACCAGGCTGGCCTCAAACTCAGAAATCCGCCTGCCTCTGCCTCCCAAGTGCTGGGATTAAAGGTGTGCCATCTTTATCTCTGCAAATCCTGTAGGTAGGACAAATTTTGGGTTGAAGGTTTTGTGGGTGGATTGATGTCCTCTTTCCTCTTCTGGAAGTCCTGTCTGGCTACAGGAGTGCCCACTTCAGTCTCTGTATCCCTCTCTGTTAGGAATTTCAGCTAGAGTCACCCCCATAGACTCCCTGTATCCTCTCCTGTCCCAGGCCTCCAGCTAGTCAACAGAGATGATGCCTATTTCAGCTGATTTCTGTTCTCACTCCCAGCCCTCTCCCACCTCCCTCTCTCCCCACACCTGATCCCCACCCCCATTCCCCTCCTCACCCCTCCCACCCATCGCCTCGCACCATCCACCTCCAGTGATTATTTAGTTTCTCCTTTTGAGTAAGATTCATGCATCTTCCCTTGAGACCTCCTTATTACTCCGTTTCTTTGGGTCTGTGGATTGTAGCTTGCTTATCCTGAATTTAATGGCTAATGTTCCCTTATAAGTGAGAACATACCTTACATGTCTATCTGGCTCTTGGTTACCTCACTCAGGATGATATTCTTAAGTTCCATCCAGTTGCCTGTAAAATTCATGATGTCTTTGTTTTTAATAGCTGAGTAATATTCCATTGTGTAGATGTACCACATTTTCTTTATCCATTCTTCAGTTGAGGGACATCTAGGTTGTTTTCAGTTTCTGACTATTACAGATAAAGCTGCTATGAACATAGTTGAGCAAGTGTACCTGTGGTATAGTGTGACATCTTTTGGGTATATGCCAAGGAGTGGTATAGCTGGGTGTTGAGGTAGAATTATTCCCAGTTTTCTGAGAAACCACCAAATTGATTTCCAAAATGGTTGTATAAGTTTGCACTCCCACCAGCAACAGAGGAGTGTTCCCCTTGTTTCATATCCTTGCTAGCATGTATCGTCACTTGAGTTTTTGATCTTAGCTATTCTAGTGGATGTAAGATGGAATCTCAAAGTCATTTTGATTTGCATTTCCCAGATGACTAAGGATACTGAACATTTCTTTAAGTGCTTCTTGGCCATTCAAGATTTCCCTATTGAGAATTCTGTTTAGCTTTGTACCCCATTTTATAATTGGGTTATTTGGTTTGTTGGTGTCTAATTTCTAGAGTTCTTTATATATTTTTGGATATCAGCCCTCTGTTGGATATAGGGTTGGTGAAGACCTTTTCCCAGTCTGTAGGCTGCCATTTTGTCCTGTTGACAGTGTCCTTTGCCTTACACCTTTTCAATGTTATGAGGTCCCCTTTATCAGTTGTTAATGTTAGAGCTTGAGCCATTGGTGTTCTGTTCAGGAAGTTGTCTCCTGTACCCAGGCATTCAAGGCTATTCCCCACTCTTTTTTCTACTAGACTTTATGTTTAGGTCTAGTTTTCTGCAGGGTGATAAATATGGATCTAGTTTTGTTCTCCTACATGGAGGCATCCAGTTAGATCAGCACCAGCACCATTTGTTGAAGATGTTCTCAGAAGTCAAGTGTCTGTAAGTGTGTGGATTTGTTTTGGGGTCTCCGACTGGATTCCATTGATCTACCTATCTGTTCCTATACCAATACCATGTAGGTTTATTATTATTATTATTACTATTGCTCTGTAGTAGAGTTTAAAATCAGAGATGGTGATACCTTCAGAAGTTCTTTTCTTTTTCAGGATTGTTTAACTATCCTGGGTTTTTTGTTTTTCCATATGAAGGTAAGAATTGCTCTTTCAAGGTCTGTAAAGAATTGTGTTGGAATTTTTATGGGAATTGCACTGAATCTGTAGACTACTTTTGTTAAGACAGCCATTTTCACTGTATCAGTCCTACTGATCCATGAGCATGGGAGATCTTTCCATCTTTTCTTATCTTCCTCAATTTTTCTGTTTTGGGACTTGAAGTTCTTGTCATACAGATCTCTCACTTGCTTGGTTAGAGTTAATTTATACCAAGATACTTTATATTATTTGTGGCTATTGTAAAGGATGTTGTTTCCCTAATTTCTTTCTCTTTATCATTTGTATAAAGGGGGGCTACTGAATTTTTTTTTTTTTTAAGTTCATTTTGTATCCAACCACTTTGCTGAAGGTGTTCTCTGGTAGAATTTTTTTAGAGTCACTTATGCATATTATCATATCATCTGCGAATATTGACACTTTCACTTCTGCTTCCAATTTGTATCCCCTTGATTTTCTTTAGTTGTCTTAATGTCCTAGCTAGAACTTCCAAGTAATATGTTGCGTAGATAGGGAGAGAGTGAGCAGCCTTATCTTGTCCCTGATTTTAGTAGAATTGGTTTAAGTTTCTCTCCATTTAATTTGATATTGACTGTTGGCTTGCTATTTATTGCTTTTATTATGTTTAGGTATGTGCCGTGAATTCCTTATCTCTCCAAAACTTTTAACAAGATTTTGTCAAAGGCTTTCTGAGCATTTAATGAGATGATCCTGTGGATTTTTTCTTTCAGTTTATTTATATGGTGGATTACATTGATGGATTTTTGTATATTGAACCATCCCTGCATCCCTGGGATGAAGCCTACTTGATCATGGCAGATGATGTTTTTAATGTGTTCTTGGATTTGGTTTCCAAGTATTTTATTAGATATTATTGCATCAATGTTCATAAGAGAAATTGGTCTAAAATTCTCTCTTTGTTGAGTCTTTGTGTGGTTTTAGGTATCAGGGTGACTATGGCCCCATAGAATTATTTTGGCAGTGTTCCTTCTGTTTCTGTTTTGTAGAATAGTTTGAGGAGTGTTAGTATTAGCTCTTCTTTGAAAGTCTGGTAGGATTCTGCACTAAAACCCCCTGGCCCTGGATGTTGTTGTTGTTTTGGCTTGGAGACTTTTAATGACTACTGCTATTCCTTTAGGGATTATGGACTGTTTAAATAGTTTACCTGATCTTGGCTCAACTTTGGTAAGTGGTATCTGTCTAGGAAATCATCCATTTCTTTTAGATTTTCCAGTTTTATTGAGTACAGGCTTTTGAAGTACGATCTAATGATTATTTGGATTTCCTCATTGTCTCTTGTTATGTCTCCCTTTCATTTCTGATTTTGTTAATTTGGATACTGTCTCTCTGCCTTCAGTTTGTTTGGCTAAGGTTTTGTCTATCTTGTTGATTTTTCTTAAAGAACCAGCTCTTGGTTTCATCGATTTTCTGTATTGTTTTCTTTGTGTCTAATTAATTGATATCAGCCCTGATTTTGATTATTTGATGCAGTCTATCCCTCTTAAGTGTGTTTGCTTCTCTTTTTTCCTAGAGCTTTCAGATGTAAAATTGTTGGTGTGAGAACTCTCCAATTTCCTTATGGAGGCACTTAGTGCTGTGAATTTTCCTCTTAGAACTGCTTTCATGTGTCCCCTAAGTGTGGGTGTGTTGTGCCTTCATTTTCATTAAATTCTAGAAAGTCTTTAATTTCTTTATTTCTTCTCTGATCCGGAAGATCATTGAGTAGAGAGTTGTTCAGTTCCCATGAGTGTGTAGGCTTTCTGTTGCTTCTGTTGTTGTTGATGTCCAGCTTTAACCCATGGTGGTCTGATAAGAGACAAGGTATTACTTCTTGTATCTGTTGAGGCTTGCTTTGTGACCAACTATCTGGTCAATTTTGGAGAAGGTTCCATGAGGTGCTGAGAAGAAGGTATATTCTTTTGTGTTTGGGTGAAAGGTTCTGTAGATATCTGTTAGGTCCATTTGATTCATAACATCAGTTAGTTTCATTATTTTTCTGTTTAGTCTTTGTCTAGATGACCTGCCCATTGGTGGGAGTGGGGTACTGAAGTCCCCCACTGTTATTGTATGGGAGTTTGGTGTACAATTTAAGAAGCTTTAGCAATGTTTCTTTTACAAATATGGATGCCTTGCATTTGGGGCATAGATTTTTAGAACTGAGACATCATCTTAGTGAATTTTTCCTTTGATGAATATGAGATGTCCTTCCCTATCTCTTTTGCTTAATTTTGGATGAAAGTCTATTTTGTTGGACGTTAAAATGGCTACTCAAACTTGCTTTTTTTGGTCTATTTGCTTGGAAAACTAAAAACTATTTTTCTTTAAAGAAAGGAAGGTTAAAATAACGCATCTAGTCTACATTGGAACTTTCCTCACTGAGCCAGGGTAAGATCAGAAAGGGTAGCTGTGTGGTACTTAAATACAAACATAGCACATTTATGAAATGAAGCAATTTCTTAGCAGATATTAAGAATCCATTTTTTAGCCAGTGGTGGCACTAAGCTTTAATTCCAGTAGTTGCTTCAGGTGGATATCCGAGTTCAAGGCCAGCCTAGTCTACAAAGCCAGGACAGCCAGAGCTACACAGAGAAACTATCTTGAACCCCCTAGTATACCCCCTCCCACCAAAATGAGAACCCATTTTCCTGGGACTAACAAGATGGCTCAGCAGTTAAGAGCACTGGCTATTCTTTCAGAAGACCTGGGTTCGATTTCCAGCAACCCCATAACAACTCATAGCTATCTGTAACTCCAGTTCCAGGGATCTACCACCCTCTTCTAGCCTTCAAGGACACTGCATACACATGGTGCGCAAATGTGTATGCAGGCAAAACACTCATATACATTACAGTATGTTTTGTATTTAAGAATCTGTTTTTCTGTGTTTGCATCTTTGAAGGACTTTGAAATAAGATACACTTAATGACCTCAGAGAACTCGTGTTCTGAAGGATGTATGCTGACACGAGTGATCTCTACAGTTGGTAGTTTGTTACCCTGCACTCAGCTGTCACTCCCTCTCATCTGCCACTACACTCCCAGGCCATAGCCTGAAAACTAGTAATCTGGAAGATAGGAGGCAGTTTTATTTTATTCAAATTTGATTCCTTGATTCATTCATTCAGCTGATGTGCACTGAGAACCTGGTTGGAGTTATGGGTCTCTATTGTTATGGGAAGGCATTGTAAGGTGAAGAGCAAGATAGCATTTTGGCTGCTTATACATTTTTAAAACCTTGCTACTGGCTGGGCATGATGGCACATGCCTGTAATTCCCAACATTTGGGAAGCTGAGGTAGAAGGATCATGAGTTCAAAACCAGCCTGGGCTATAATAATAATAAGACCCTGTCTCAAAAAGAAAAAGAAAAAATTCTCTGGCAGCTTACTAGAAAATGTGGAAGGAAGCAGAACAGACGCAGGGAGAGCCACTAGGACACTGGAGGAGGCCGTGGCAACAAGGCTGCCAGGCTTAGATACACTTCATTGTTCTGTCTCAGCTGCATTAGTTGAAGCCATTGAACTCACTCTTCCCACATGATCTCATCTACTCCCATGACCAGGAAAGCCATTCCCATACCAACAGCTCCCACATTCATGTCCCTCATAAGCTTTGGGTTTGTGGGATCACACCTTAGATTTCCCAAACCTGCAAACTCAGCGAAATGAAGTTAAATCTCTTCCCTCTGGACTTGTTCCCTCTCCATCTTGCCTGTGTGGGTGAGTGGAAGCCACTCCCTCCTCCCTGTCTTGGAATCATTCCTGCTGCCTTACTGGTCCCAGCCTCCTACCCCTCAACCCAAGGACAGTGACAGGTCCTGCTGGGTTTACTCTCAGAGCCTTCCACTGCTCTGCACTATTCAGGTGACCAAAGTATCTGCTAAGTCTTCTTCCAAGAACTCTAGCCCACCTACAGTCTCTCCTATGCTGCTAAGTCATGTTTTCCCACCCAAATCTGGCACTGCATACAACCAATCCAAGCCTCTGTCTAGAGAATGAAGTTTCTTGTTTCTTTTCTTTCTCCTTTAACTAATTTTTTTTCAGTACCAGGAATTGAATCCCGAACCTTGAGCCTGCTAAGCAAGCACTCTCCCACTGGGTTACATTTCCAGTCCCATGTTTTTGGGTTTGGTTTGATTTTTGAAACAAAACCTCACTGTGTAGCCCAGGATGGCCTCCATCTTTCTGCAGTTCTCCTGCCTCTTCTTCCTGCATGCTGGGATTGCAAGTGTGTGCCACCCTGCCTAACTATCCAAGTTTCTTACTATAACTTAATAAGGCCCTTCACTACTTGCCCCAGCCCACCTCTCCAGCCTTGTTCCCAGTGGCTCTCCTCGGAGACATGATAGAGCAGTTCCAGTGCCTAGACTGTGACTTCTTTTTGCCACTCCCAGCTTTACCTTGGAGAAGTGTTTTGGGACTACAGCAACTTGCATGACTTGGTACTTATGACTTGGAAGCATAACAAGCACTCTGACCTGACATTTCATGCAGAATGGGGCCTGCTGTACCCGGCAGGGAACACATGGAGAGCTGAGAGCATTGGAGCTTTCCACGTGCTAGCCTCTGAGTCAAGAGGCTGATAACCCTGTAATTGTCTCTTGCTCAGGTTCGGGCAGCACCCCCACCACCCAAACAGAACCACCAACGGACAGCTGAGAAGATGGAGGATGTGGAGATCACACTGGTGTGACAGTGGATTTACCTTCCGTTACTGCTACAATCAAGGCCGGGCTTGGAGTTTGGCCAGTCTTGTTTTTAGGCACCTTTGCATGATGATGACTCTTGAACAGAGCAGAACCGAGGAGGATTCGACGTGACTGGTTGGCCTGATTGTGCCTTTTTTGTTGTCATTTTCTATGTCATCTCTCCTACCATAGCACAAATCATAGCGGGTCCTAGAAGCAGTGGGGAGCAGCTCTCATGCCTTATGGTGGCCCGTTTTTATATGAGACTCAAGGCCAGGCCTAGATCCAGGGCACAGACCCAGAATTACCAATTGTGTGAACTGGTACAGTATATTACTGTGGCCAAGAGGCTGTAGCAAAGATCTCATCTTTCCTCAAGTAGAATTTTGCTCTTCTGATTGTTATTCAAATCAAGTTGACTGTGTAAGGAAACTAGAGGGATCCAGGAGAGGCTGGCTCCTCCCCAGGTTCATTCCCACACTGAAAATGCAACCTTATTGGGAAGAAAGTGGACTGCCTGAGCTTAGCGCCAATTGCATTAATGCACATCTCTTCCTCAACTAACAGATTTAAAATAACAGTGTCCTTTGTATTAATATTTATGCCATTCATTTAGTATTAGTGGGCTAACCTGGAGGGGCTGAGGCCACATCTTTCCCATCACATAGACTAGAAGGGAGGCTATGGAAGAAGCAGAAATGGAGCTTTCACATCTGAATGAGCCACTTTAATGTTCTTTTTGTCTTTGGATATTTTTCCTCTTGGTTTTTACAGCATATACCCTTCTGACCAGTATCCTTTGAATCCAAGTGTCTGGTTGCATTGAGGACAAAGGCCTACATTGCTCAGCTTCTCTACTGGGGAGGCCCTTATATTATTTTATTCCCAGGCCAGAGTACTGGCCTAGACATCTGGGTTGTGATTGGTGCAGACCAGCTGTCCCCTTCTGAAAGTACAGCTTCAGGTCCCACTGCCCTGACATTTGTCTGGGGTGAAGAATCTATGGGCCCTGGAGGAAACCTGCTTTCTATGGAAAGGATAAAGGACTGCACACCTATCCAGGTGAGACCAAGGAGGCTAGAGCCTCATGGTGCTCCCCTTGGCCTCAGCCTAGAAGGGCCAAGCACTCTGTGGACTGCAGATCTTGACCTAGGGAACAAAGCAATGCTTGCCAATCCTTTTACCTTGGCTGGGAAAAGAAATTCACAGATTTAAAGGTTGTATGATGCTTTGAAATTTCCATCCCTCCTGAGAATCTCTAAACACTTGAAATGGTCACATGTCCCCGTGGGATTTTTGACTGATATCGGAGCTGAAGGGATTTTCAGTCATTTGATCACTTTAGCAATGATACTCTGACGAATCTTCTCCATGAATTTGGATTTTTGGTTTTTGCATTTATCTGTTGATCTATTTGAGGTCTTTTTATGTTTATCAAACTTATTCTTAAGTTTAAAAAATTAAAAGGATATTTTAAGATTTTCAAATTTGCTGATCTTCAAAGTGCTTATAATAGAGCAGTTCCTGTCACCCAGTCTTGTATTCTGTTTAGCTAACCAAATTGTCCTTGGATTTGAGTTTCCCATAACCTCAGAGTTATTTGAACTCTTTTGTTATATTTTAAAATATTTTTTGGAAGAGCTGCTAATTTTATTTTAAGAAACAAAGTTGTAAAAATATGCCTCCTTTTGAAAAAAAAAAAAACAAAAAAAACCCTTCTCTCCAGGCCGAATAACCTGGCATCACCATGCACAGGTCAGGGCTCAGAGGGAGCCTCCGTGCAGATGCGCTTTCTTTACAGTGGCTGTAAAAAGTTTGTATTTATTATGTATAAAATGTTGAATAATAAAAAATGAAATTAAGTTTTCCAAGTGTCCTGATAAAAAGAGTTGATTGGGCAGGCTTTGAGAGAGAGGATGCTTCTTGTGGGCCGTCCTAAAACCACTTATCATGTGCTGAGAGCTGGAAGTGAGTCACCTAGGCAACACAGATCCTGATGCTATTCTTGTCTAGCAAGAGGAAGAAAAGACAGGTCATGTGTTTGAGGCCAGGACCATAAAACGAGGCATGTTGTGATCTAGTTACAAACTGAGTTTCTATGGTTCTGAGGTTTCTTGAGTTCTGAGGTTCCCCTATGGGTTCTGGGGATTTAACTCAGGTGACCAAGCTTGTGCAATAAAAACTTTCACTCACTGAGCACTGGTGTGGAGGAACACACAGATCCAGCACTTACCTAGAGCAGGGTTAATACCTTTCCAGGCATTTTCCTGGGCATGTGTGTTTACTCTGCTTATTTAGAGCAGCGTTAGATGATACTCTGGAGTTTATGTTATCCTTCCATCTTTGTTTTTGTCACTTTTTGATTATGTGTATGAGTGCATGCATGTGTGTGCATGCCATAGCACATATTTGGGGATCAGGACAAATTTTGAGATGGCTCTCTCTGCACTTTCCTGAGATGGGTCTTTGTGGGGGTTTTGTTTTGTTTTGTTTTGTTTTTGCTGGGCTGTGTGCACTCCAACCTAGCTGGCTCTCAGGTTCCTGCACCATCCTTCTTATAGAAGCGCTAAGTTACAACTGTGCAACATTGTAATCACATTGTAACCTGCTTTTTGTTGGTTTGTTAGTTTGTCTTCCTCTGTGGGTTCTGGGGATTGAACTCAGGTGGCCAAGCTCTTGCAGCAAAAGCTTTTACTCGTTATTGAGCTTGAGTTGGAAGAGGCGAGTCTGGTCTCAAAATGGAGGGCCATGATCCAAAGGAACCAGAGCAGCTGAGGAAGCTGTTTATTGGTGGTCTGAGCTTCGAAACCACAGATGATAGCTTAAGAGAACATTTTGAGAAATGGGGCACACTTATGGACTGTGTGGTAATGAGAGATCCTCAAACAAAACATTCCAGAGGCTTTGGTTTTGTGACCTACTCTTGTGTTGAAGAGGTGGATGCTGCAATGTGTGCTCGGCCACACAAGGTTGATGGGTGTGTGGTGGAGCCGAAGAGAGCTGTTTCTAGAGAGGATTCTGTAAAGCCTGGTGCCCATTTAACCGTGAAGAAAATTTTTGTTGGTGGTATTAAAGAGGATAAGAAAGAATATAATCTGAGAGACTACTTTGAAAAGTATGGCAAGATTGAAACCATAGAAGTTATGGAAGACAGGCAGAGTGGGAAAATGAGAGGATTTGCTTTTGTAACCTTTGATGATCATGACACAGTTGATAAAATTGTTGTTCAGAAATACCACACTATTAATGGGCATAATTGTGAAGTGAAAAAGGCCCTTTCTAAACAAGAGATGCAGTCTGCTGGCTCACAAAGAGGTCGTGGAGGTGGATCTGACAACTTTATGGGTCGTGGAGGAAATTTTGGAGGTGGTAGAGGAAACTTTGGTGGAAGAGGAGGCTATGGTGGTGGAGGTGGTGGCAGCAGAGGTAGCTATGGAGGTGGTGATGGTGGATATAATGGATTTGGAGGTGATGGTGGCAACTATGGTGGTGGTCCTGGTTACAGTAGTAGAGGAGGTTATGGAGGTGGTGGACCAGGATATGGAAACCAAGGTGGTGGATATGGTGGAGGAAGAGGAGGATATGATGGGTACAAGGAAGGAGGACATTTTGGTGGAGGTAACTATGGTGGTTGGGGGAACTATAATGACTTTGGAAATTGTAGTGGACAGCAACAGTCAAATTATGGACCCATGAAGGGGGGCAGTTTTGGTGGAAGAAGCTCAGGCAGTCCCTATGGTGGTGGCTGTGGATCTGGAGGTGGAAGTGGTGGATATGGTAGCAGAAGGTTTTAAAATAAAACAGAAGTGGCTACAGTTCTTAACAGGAGAGAGAGCGAGGAGTTGTCAGGAAAGCTGCAGGTGACTTTGAGACAGTCGTCCCAAATGTATTAGAGGAACTGTAAACATCTGCCACAGACGGGACAATGATCCACAGTCAGAAAAGTTACTGCAGCTTAAACAGGAAACCCCTCTTGTTCAGGACTGTCATAGCCACAGTTTGCAAAAAGTGCAGCTATTGATTAATGCAATGTAGTATCAATTAGATGTACAGTCCTGAGGTCTTTTATCTGTTGTAGCTTTGTCTTTTTCTTTTTCTTTTCATTACATCAGATATATTGCCCTGTAAATTGTGGTAGTGGTACCAGGAATAAAAAATTAAGGAATTTTTAACTTTTCAAAAAAAAAAAAAAAGCTTTTACTCACTGAGCCATCTCCCCAGCCATGTTTTCCTCATTCTTTTCGATGGCTGCATATTCAGTTGTTTGGCTACATAATTGTTTAATCATTCCTTTTGTGACAGGTATTTAAGTAGTATCTAGCCATTTGCTTTTAGGAAGTTGAAGTTAACATCATTGTATATACTTCTTTATAAATTTGTTAACACTGTAACTATGGGCAAATTTCTAAATGTAGAATTTGACAGAAAGGGTACATATTTTCTTTTGTTAGATGTTTGCCAAATTGGCCTCCAAAAGAATTGCATGAGTTTGCATTTCCACCAACAGTGCATGGAGCAGCATGGACATGGAAGTCGGGTATGGGTTAGTAAATCCTGGCTGAGCCACTTGGGGCAGCTACAAGGACTGATCCTGTGTCCTACAGCCTGAGGAGAAGCCTAGATTCAGGAAGGAGACAGTATGTAGCAGAGGGTGGCATACAAACACCGTCTGCACTGCTCTCAGCCTTCCAGGTCTTCAGGACAAGGGGTCCTTTTCCATCTCCTAGCCACTTAGTAACCCACAGGATCTAGAAGACTGTGAGGATACATTTTCTGCCGTGAAAGCTCACTCTCAAGTCTGACACTAGTCTTGGAGGCCTAGTCTTTAATTTAGGCCAGAGTTCAGCTAGTTTCCTACCCTGGTGTCATCCATGTTGATTTCCTTTGTCACAGGAACTGACCAGGCTGTCAAGCCATCGTCTCACTGTTAATTACCTGACCCCTACCTCTCTAAGCCCAGGCCCATAAGTTAGAGACAATGCAGGATGTTGCCTGGCTTTAACCCTGCCACCACCTAATAGAACATCTTTTCCTCCCAGCTGCCACTACCCCATCTTTAGAAATGATGCAATGAAGGTGACTTTGATGGGCTTTATCCATTCTCCCCCTAGATCAGTTAATTAGGTGCAGGAGAAAATTACACAAAAGCTCAGTGTTTGGGATGACAAGAAAATGAAAATTCAGGTCCCAGGACTCATCCCCAGAGACAAGGCAGCCATTATGCTCTGTTTTACTATGCCACTCCTGGGCCATGCCAGTCAGACTGTCCGAGGAGTCTAGCCACAGCTTCAGGATTTGGTTCTAATTACTGCCCACCTGAGTGGCCTTAGGACAGTATCTGGCTGCACTGAATCTCTGCATTTATTTAGTTTAAGCTGGGTATGTATGTATGTGTATACACATACATATGTCAGAAATAAAGCCAAATTACAGAAATTATAGGTCAAGAAGGGGAGAATAAACATTTTTTTCCTGAAATTCTGCAACTTGACATAACCAGTTTAGTTTCCTCCTGGGATTTTGCTGGGTTTGCTTTGTAACAGCATGAGCTGCCAAGAACTATGAGAACACCAAAGAGTATCTTGTTCCTGGACTATTTTGCTTTGGACCAGTGGCCAAGAAAACACATAGGACTCCTTCATGTCTTTTCCTGAGAGCACAGTTCAAGGAACATGCTTTTGGAATGTTATCCTGAAGCATAATAGAAAAGAATCTGTGAACAGGGTTCACATGGCTGTATGCTAGACACACCAGTAAGGGACGGGGAAGAACTGGGTGAAGACCCGTGGACAACCTCTGCCATTCATGGATTTGTCTGCCATAATCTGAGCCTCAGCCCTCAACTTCCTTACATGTAACTTAGGAGTGAGAAGATAAAATAAACTGCCTCAGATCTAGGAGGATTAAATAAGATAATGTGCAGATGAACTAAAGATAGTTACTAGTGGATTTACTTCCAGCAGACATGGTACCCTTGGTATGTCTGAATCTCACAAGTGGGCCTACAGCTGGTGTCAGGATTTCTCCAGGGCCACCTACAGAGCACTAGAGGGGCTCACATCTTGGGGGAGAGACTCAAGAACAGGCTTGAGTTAGGACTGGCAATAGGATCCCTATATCAGGCTGTGCCTCTTCTCCCTGGGGTCTTAGGATCAGTAGACTTGAGACTAGCCAATTTAGGCAGCAGCCCTCACATCTGTAGATCAGCCTCCGAAGGAAGTTCCATAGGGAGGAGGGGTAGAGATACACAACCTGGAAGACACTATGACTTCCCTGAGATTTATAATAAGATAGGAGTGGGAGCAGAAGCTAAACTGGTTTCCACAAGACTTGGCCAATCCCCTCTACTGAACCTGAGTCTAGTTTTTGCCAAAGAGAATCAGAAAGTTCACCAATATTTTGCTGTTTTGGCTTCTATAAATTGTTTGAACAGTCTTATGCAGCCCAGGCTGGCCTCCAAGTCATGATGACCTTGGGTTTCTGATCCTCTTGCGTTCTAAGAGCTGATATTCCAGGCATAATATACAATACTCAGTTTCATGTGATACAGGAGGTTGAATCCAAGGCTTTATGCATGCTCAGTGTGCATCCTACCGACTAAGCCTGAGCCCCTTTCATACAGTTCTACATTGTGACACTAGGCAAGCTCAGGACATTCCAGTTTTTATTAGGAACCCTAGGGATCTCTCCTTGCTGGCCTTGGCTCTTCCTCAGAGGTTCACATGGGCTCCCATAGAAGAACTAAAGAGGGGTTCCTGTACCAAGGAGTGACTCACATTTCCTGGGTAACTTAAAATAGAGCTCACTACTGCCCAAGGTAGGACGGGAACATCTGGAGGGACTTGGCCCAGATGCTGTGGCTGGAGCAGCAGCCTCCTAAGACTCGCTCTTGCATCTCGGCATGTGCCTCCAGAGATAATCTCCAGCTCAGAGTCCAAGGTGGAAGAGCATTTGGGAGAGTCAGGCTAGGCACAGTTCTGTGTTCCTCTGGTGGGAAAGACTTGCCTAGTTGAGAGCCTCTGTCTCTTGAAATTTTGGTTTTGTAGTGCAGGAGATAGAGAAATGATTCATAGGTTAAGAGCACTCGCTGCTCTTGCAGAGGACCTGGGTTCAGTTCCCGGCAGCCACATGGCAGCTTATAACCATCCATAACTTCAGTTTAAGATGTCCTCTGCGAGCACCAAGCACACACACAATGCACTTACATACATCCAGACAAAACATTCAAACAGATAATTGTATACAAAGAGAGGATATGGGTTGAATATGTAGGTTGTAGATTGCTTTCCTGCCCCACACAAAGCCCCAAGGCTCTAGTCTCCAACACCATATGGGATGGGGGTATACATCTGTAATGGCAGCACTTGAGAGGTAGAGGCACAGCCAGGAAGGAGGTTATGCTCAGCTGCATAAATGAGTACTTTCTAGGCTCTGTTTCAAAATAAAAGGCTACAAGGTGTGATGCGGAACCATTCAGCTGTGTATAGCTGTGTGACCTTGAATGGCAACCTTCAGGCCTCTCCTTTCTCACTTGTGGAACATGACCCATCACACATGCTTAGGAGGAACAAGTAAAGCTGCAGAGAGCAGAGCAAGACCGGTCCTCAGTAACACTGGCCACTGGGTGTATTAGTCTTTCCCAGAAGAAAGGCAGAAAGGCAGAAAGAAAGAAGAGAAAAAAA
Source organism: Uromys caudimaculatus (assembly GCA_028551405.1). Lineage (NCBI taxonomy): Eukaryota > Metazoa > Chordata > Mammalia > Rodentia > Muridae > Uromys > Uromys caudimaculatus. Next base: position 92,607,894 of record CM052703.1, on the reverse strand, counting down.
AAAAAAAGTCAAACCTCCTGCTGACCAGGAAACTAGTGACCCCTGGTGGCCACTGAGCCCTACATCAAAGGGACCGGCCAAGGCTGAGGGGTAGAGTTTGAACTGCTGGAATGTCTCATCCCTGGAACTTGCAAAGCAAGAGAATATGACCACCCAGGAAATATTTCCTGTGGCTTCTGAGCCAAGACTGGAGGCAGGGAATACTGTTGCTACTCATACAGTTGCTCCCAGTTTTAAGAAGGGAACAAACTGGAAGTAGGGGACCAAGGCTTCTTACTGAACCTGACAGGTAAGGATAGGCTGTCAATAAGGGGATCCCAAAAGATAACCTGAATTGCCACTGAGAGAGACAAGGACATTGAAGGCAGAGGAAGAAGCATGTGTAGACCACAAAGTGCTGAACTTCTCTGAAGGCAGAAGGGGGACTTTTTGACCATGCTGATCATGACACCTTAGATGCTGAGAGCCGAGAGCTGAGACAGTCAATGTCTGCCATCCCGGCACTGAGGCTGAGGCCAGATTTCCACTAGTTCTGAGCCTACTCTGAGCTATTACATGTGTGTCTGACTAGACATGGTTACATAACATGGCCTGTCCAAACAACAACAAAAAAAGCTAAGGAAACTCTGTGCTCTGTGAGGACAAGACTAGGGGAGTGAAGGCACCTTTACAGAGGAGCACTAAACACAGTAGCCCCAGAGACTGGCATTGTGGCTTCAAGGGACAGAGGTAACATACAAAGGAGGAGGGAGATAGTGGCAGGAGGAGGCCACCTATCATCCAGAAGATAGGACTACAGCTCAGGCCATGGTCCCAGGCTCCAGGCAGGCCACTACCAACTATTCCAGTGTTACTCTAGTTTATTCACCCTTTCCATCAGGACCACTCCCTAGATGAAAAGCTGTTCTCTGCTGCCCCTGCATGGGCCTTTCTTCATGTTATCCCACAGTCAGACTGGAATAGCCCATCTCCCAGGCAGAAGCTCTACTACCAAGCTCTAGCTCTATGGAAGAAGAGACCAAGTCTAAGTCTCCCTGTACCCCCAAATGCTTCAGAGAGGCAAGGCACAGCTTAGATACAGTTTTCAACACTGAGGAGAGTAAACAAATAGATTTTTAAAAATTGTAGTTCCTAATCCACACTTTGATTTTTAACAAACAGGCCAGGTCCTGCCTGGCCCTCACATGAATACTACAGTGGACCCCAACCCCAGCTTTGGAGTCCTGAGCATAGGGAAGCTGTTCTCTGGCTTCTGGCTTCTGGCTTCAGAACAGAGTCCAACCCATACAGGGAACTTGTGCCACTAGTGCCAGAGTACCACCTTCCTGCCTTGGTCCACACTCACAACTTGGTTCCCGGAGAAGCACCAAGCCACGGCATTGACAGCAGTGCTGAAGAGAGGGAAGACAACCTCAGGAGGACAGCAGGAGCAGGCATGCAGCCTGACTCTGATTCTGGACATCCAACCAACAGGCAGTCTGAAAAGCCTCTATAAGCCCAGGACAATTTCCTTATCTATAAAATGGGCTCCCCAGATGGTATCGATGGACCCAAAGGTATGTGAAAGGTCTGGGGACATCTCGGAACATTGAGGGTTTGCATGTGGAAGTTCCTTCCGGTAGGATGCTCACCAGTGGGGTCCCTGTAGGCTGGTCTCCAATTTCCCAGTGTTTACATCCCATATGTACAGCGCACCATTTGAGGAGCCTGCCAGTGCATAGCTTCTGTCAGGGCTGTACAGATTACAACAGAACAAGAGAAGATCATTAGTATAGACACACAAACACAGGTTACATAGGCATGACCTCCCAGACGCACCTGAACACAGCTTTGGTCCAATCAGAACTGCACTTGAAGCCATCTGCCCTAAGGTCAGAATAGGGCTGCAGTCAGAGAAGCTGCTACCAGTGTGCCAGATGTGAAAAGGGACCAGCACTTCAGTAGGTTCTAGTCTAGAGGGGGCTATTAGGAAGTGCCTCCCAGGACTTTCCTTTAACAGGAGAGGCCCTACTGGCCCAGGCCAGTACCTGAACACCTGTCGGATATTGCTGATTCGAAGGTCGATAACCTTGAGTGTATTGTCTCGGGAACAGCTAAGCAGATGCAGCTGGTCATGGCTGAGGTTCAGGGAGGTAACCCGGCCCTGCACAGGGATGACCTGGGTGCAGTGAGGGCCCCTGTGGAGTTAGGGAAAGACAAGGATGTGGAAGAGACACAGGCTGTATGTGGCCACATTCCCAGGTAACATATTCCAGAGGCACCCAGGGCTTGAATCCCTGGGGCTGAGGCTGACAAGACTACTGTCCCTTCTCACTATGGATTAGAGAGTTGGATCCTTTAGAAGACTTGGATCACTGAGGAATAACAGTGATAGCCAGATATGGTGGTACTGACAGGTAATCACAACTGAGGTAGGAGAATCATAAAATCATAAGTTCAAGACCATGCTGGGAAACTTTGTTGAGGTTCTGTCTCAAAATAATACTATAAAAGGGCTGTGAGCATTCTAGCAGACACAAAGCCCTGGGTTCAACCCCTATCAAAGGACCAATCTCAAAAAGAGACTGTAGAGAGCTGCTAAGCTCTAGCTCTGCCTTTGTCAGCCATTCATGCCTAAGAATGGGCTCATTACTTTAAAAGGCAGCTATTCTTTTGTTGCTGGTTTTTTTTTTACTAAAAAGTGGTGATAATATAAAAAAGGTGCTTGTCTGTGCTGGCTGTAAGGCCTGGGAAGGAGTTCAGTGCTGACTAAGAGCCACTAAGAAAGTGGCACAGCTCCCCAGACATTCTGAACCCTCAAAGACCATGCCCAGCCAAAGCCACCCACTAGCAATGCCAGCCTCACAGCCATACTTCTCCAAGGTTCCATAACCCTTCCTCCCACAGCCAGAGAAAGGAATGAAAAGTCAGGAACCTCTACCACCCACAGTCCCTGCCTATATCACCTGCTGTCCCAGAACCGGATCTTCTGGTCATTGTGACCACTGATGATAATGTGGTCCCCGCACACCACGTCATTGCAGTAGGAAAGTACATTGATGGTCCTGGAACCTAAGGACCAATGGGAAGATCCCAGAGTCTCTGTGAGTCGTCAGGAGCCACTAAATGTGGTGGTTGTAAGGTCAAATAGGGAAATCTCCTTCCAAGATTAGAGTACAGGCCTTCCCAGCCTAGGGCTCAAGCTATCTCTAATTCATCTCCCAAAGACCAGGGTCACCAAGAAAGCAGGAAGCGAGCAGCAGTGACAGAGAAGGAAATCATTAGAGGTTTGAGCCCAAATGAATGAATCCTGCAGCTACTGCAACAGAGCAAGGTAAGGGCCCTGATGACAGAGAGTTGGGGCAGATGGGATTGAGCCTCACAGTAGGCACGGCCCAGGTCCCACTCCTTCACTGTCCGGTCTCGGCTCCCAGTCACTGCCTGGTGCCTTGTTAGCTTAAATTTGGCAGCTGTCACTTTGTCCTTGTGTCCAGACAATGTCTCCTGTCCCCATAGAAAGCACACATTAAGCCAAGTCCCCAAATAACCACTCTGCAAATCTTAAGGCATGACCTTTTAACCCTTAGGCAGCTTCCCCAGTTGGGCCTCACCTTGGACTGTGTCTCTCCTACTTTCCAGAGCTGGGCAGCCTGGTTGTAAGTAGCTGCCAAAACCTGGGAGCCCTGGAGAGAGAGAGTAGGAAAGGTCCTGGGCCATACTGGGTCTGGCAAAAGCATTGGCCCTTAGGCCAGAGAGCCAGAGTAGAGGCTGACTCTGAGTTTCCCAGTCACTGAGGCAAGCCAGGGCTCCAAAGGGAGCCATGACCCAGGGAAGTGAGTATAGCTCCTCTAGAGCAGGTTCTAAGGCACCCACAATATGCCTTCAGGTCCCAGAGCCTGGTGGAGACTGGTGACATCCATACCATGGTGCAAAGTCTCCTTACCGAGGGGTCAAAATCCACACTGGTGATGCTGCCACCAGCCCCTTCAAGAGTCTGGTTGGCCTCTAGGCGACCTGACAGAGCAGAGGAAAGGACAGTGGAATGAGATTTTTAGCCTTACAAAATAGAGGAACAGACACAGAGCAGGAAGTAGAAGACAGAATGGTTGGTCATGCCTGGGCTCTAGGGTGGAGCCGGTACCTCCTCTAACTGCTGGTATAGCCCTAGGGGGAACTAGTTAGTTCACAATGCTAGAGAAGACCAGAGCAGAGGGACTGTCCTTAGGTCATACTACAGGCCAGGCCAGGCAAGTTGGAGACCCACTTCTGGGCTGAGTCCCTTTCCCTAGAGAGCACAAGGTGGACAGTGTTGGTCACCTCACTGATTTCTGGTAGTACAAGTGATACTAGAACAGGATGTAGCTATGCCAGGCACACTGGCACAGTTTACACCAGCACTGGAGAGGCAAAGGCACATAGATTTCTGTTTGAGGCTAGCCTGGACTACATAGTGAGTTCCAGGCCAGCAAGGGCTACACAGAGAAACCCTATCTAAAAATTAAAAGGTGTCTTGGTAGACCCAGGGACTTGCCCAACACCTGGCTCTATATGCCTTTAGGATGGGGTCAGAGGTCCCTCTACCTCTCCAGCAGCAGCCATCTGGGCTGAGCCCTCCCTGTTCTGTAGGTCTGAACCCAGAGCGCAACCTTCAGAGCCATCAGCTCAGACCCATCTTCCCCCAGGTGTCCTCTAGCCACTGTGCACAGAATCATTCCAGCAGGGGAGGACAGAGGACAGGTCTAAGACCCTTACCTCCCACAACATTCCAGAGGTGGATACGCCGGTCAGCCCCTCCAGTGGCCAGGAGGCTGCTGTTGGGGGCAAAACAAACAGCATTGACCTCAGAAAGGTGGGCATCCTGTAAAAAAAAGGGGGGGTGCGGGTGTGAGGGGTTGGCACCTCAGTCTTCCCCATGCATGGCTCTTTGTGCCCACTCACAGGACTTTTCATACCTGTTCTTGGATTGGCAGTTCTCTTTGAGGGTCTTTGTAAACCTGAGTTTCAAACCTGTCCCCAGAAGGTCTTTTCAACTATGCCTAGACCCCTGCTTCCCCATGCCCCATGTTGTGTGTCTGTTTCCTCTCTCACTCTCTCTAGCCTGTGTCCCACTGTAAAATGCTGTGTGGCTCCCCCCACAGGCTGAGGGCAAACTCCTCCAACCTTGCTTTTCCAGACCACTTGACCAACCCCTGAACATTCCTATCTGGCACCTCAGGCATGTGGCCCAGCTCCTTCCTTACCAAGACATCCTGAGCCTGGGAAGGAATTTGGGCAGACACACACACAGGGATGCTTTGGTACCGATGCTCAGGTACACCCCCAACTGAGTGACCTCTTCTTTTCTTGAAGCTACAGAGGTGGAGACAGAAAAGCATTCAGCAAAGCCTGCTGATGTGGGGACTTTAAGCTCTCCTGAGGCAGCAACAAGAAGAAGCAGACATGGCAAGCGGCAGGTATCACCCATAGCACAGTAAACAAGGTCCACAAGCCAGCCTGACCATTGTGGGGATGTGGGCACTGTACACTGAGCCCAGCAGACAGAAGACAGGGTAGTGGATACAGGGAAGCATTAGGGGTGGCCGGAATGTTAGTCATGGCATTACCACTGCTAGGCTAAGTAACTCTGAACAAATCTTAGACAGTTTTGACCTTCAGTTTCCCAACTGATGAATCAGCCTCAGGCTGGTGCTCAGTCCCCTATGAGGACCCTGAACAAGGACAGAGCATTATGAACCTGGAAAATAGTTATAAAGAGTTGGTCTTGAGCTATCCACCCAGATCCTGCCTGTGAAGCCCAACAAGATGCACATACAGACAGATGCCAATGGATGGACAGACCAAGGCTATGCTCAGGAAGCCTTACAGGGGTGCCAGTCCCTTCACACATGTACACACACACTTACTCCAGCAGCCCCTTCACCACATCCACACAGCGGGACAGTGTCAGGGAGGTGGCTGAGGCAGACCTGGGGCAGAATGGAAAGACATTACTGAGAGCCTGGCTCACGGTTGTGCCAACGGCAATCACTGATCCCTGTATTTTGCTAGGGAACCTTTGAAAAGGCTCATGCTCACTCAAGGCAGAAACTAGACCTTGACTCCTTGAAGACTAGGAGAGGTATGGCATAGACTAACCCAGAAGGGGGGAGGGAGGGAGAACCTTAGCAATGAACACCTCCCGAGTCTCCACCAAGATGGTACAAAGAGTCTCATTCTCTAAGTTCTCACCAAGAAAAGCTCCTGGGAGACCAAGCCCCAGCCTGTGGAGAGGGCTAAGGAAGAGAATGGTGCTCCCAGGCTGAGACAGAGAGTGAAGAAACCCCCAGATTGCTGAGCAGCCCCCAAAACACTCAAGAAAGTGTTTATGCTGGGATATCTAGATTCATTAGGATTGCCAAGAATCTGGGAAAACAGCATTTCACAATTCTCCTGTTTATTCACTGTTCCAGGGACATGAGTGCCTGAAGGAAAGTCTTCTGGAAAAGAGCCTTCAGGCCCACAAATGGGAAAGGAGGGACAGCCCGATGACAGACCAAGCAAGATGTAGTGGAAGTCAGATATGCTGGCACATGCCTATAACTCCAGCTACTGGGAGGTAAAGGCAGGAAGATCACGAGTTCAAGGTCATCCTTGACTACACACTGAATTTGAGGCCAGCAGAGAGGTACCTAAAGATTCAAGCTCCCATCTGATTCAAGTGTGAACACACTTGGACACAGGCTCACACTCAGGTATGCTCACTAACCTTGCACACGTGCTCATGCCCGTGTGGACACACACATACACTCCCGTGCTTACACACACAAGCCTAGGACACCTGAGTGTCCCAGGGTCTTGTCTACTTCCCCACCAGTGACACCCTTTTATAAGCCTCATAGCTCACCCTCAAGTGCACTGGATCTTGGAAGTAGAGAATGAAGTAACACTGCCTCGTGGCACTGGAGGTCGGACTAGTACTGAGATGTACACAGCCCTCTCCAAAAGCTGGTCCTGGAAGATGTGGACAGCCTCTTGGGTGGGAGGCCAGCTCAGGTGGGAATAAATGAATGCTCACCTGAAAGGCCTCTTCCATTTTTCACAAGTCTCACTCTCCAGGAACTCAGGACTAACGGCAGGAGCTAGAGCCACAGTCTCCTCTTTGGTCCCATCTTCTAGAGTGTTTGGGATCCTGGGAGAGAAAAGCAGCTCAAGAAGACCAAAGGGGAAGCCCGCCCCTCCCTGCTGCAGCACTAACAAGTGATAATCGCTAGCTGCTAAGTATTGGCTTTCATGACCACACATTACCTCTACACGTGTCTAGTGACCTGACCGGTGCACATAGGCACCTGATGTACCTGTAGCCAGCAGGAAGAGGGTATAAGTAGACTGTGGGTCATGCACATCCTAGGGCAGCTCCCCAATACTAGAGCCATCCCTGTCCCCTCCCCATTCTTACTCGCTGATGCTCACAGTCCTCTTAGCCGCTTTCTTCAACTCCTGGGACACCCGAGCTTGGATGGCCCTGGCAGAGAGAAAAGCATCCTAAAGGCTAAAGTACGTGATTTGCCGAAGGGGCACCACAGCCTAAGCAGATCCTTCCGATTAGAGTAAGGCCCTGACCTCTCCCACACTCGCTCCCCTCCCCAAACCTTTTAACCAAGCTGGGTCCAGATTGCCTCCCCAGGGGCGTGGCCCAGAGTTTTCACCTCTCTCTACGCTCATTATGTAGATTGCGCTCAGCGGCGGCGCGCGCCTTACGCTGCACAAGCAGCTCCAGCAAGTTGCGTGCCTCTTCCTGGAGCCTGCGCAGTGCCGACTCCTGGTGTGCAGCTTGCTCGCGCAGCGTCTCATAGGCTTCTCTCTGCGCCGCGTTCTCAGCTTGCTGCTCCTCCAGCAGCCGGGACTGCTGAGCCCGCGCCTCCTCCAGCTGCACCACGCAGGCCTGCAGGGCTTCCAGCCTGCAGAATAAACATCAGCCGGTGTCTCCGTGGGTCCTCTAACCCCCAACCACACACAGGTGTAGCGATTGCTTGGAAACTAGAGGAAAGCTTTAGGGGTCCTTCCCACGCCCTTGCCTAGGGTAGAGACCAAGTCCAACCCTCCTCTCACCTGCCCTGCCGCTCCTCCAACTGTGACTGCAGGGTGTCTAGAGCTGCGCTCTTCTTCACCACCTGGTAGGCCATCTGGGGAGGACAGGTGGTGGCATGGGCACTTTTGCAGGGTGAACCTAGCCAGCCACCACCCCATTGCCCGGTTCCTGACAAGGAAACCAGGCTGAGATAAGTTTGGATCTTGTATAAGGATGCCCTGCAGCTTCATGGTATAATTCTCAGACCAGGGGCTCTAAAGTCTGACCCCTAAGTGTCAGTACGAGGGATGTCCTTTATTTTCTCGGTGACTCTGCAGTAGATATTTAACCTGCAGCAAGAGGAATCTGCTCCATTTCCATACATGTAAAATGGCAGGGGAGTGCTTTCCTATCACAAGGTAACCCATAACTACTATTAGGAACTTAGAATAATGGCAGACTATTAACTGGCACTTGTCATACCTTGCCCCAAGCACTCTACACACACTGACTCAGTCTCTGTAGCACCAAAGGAAGCACTTCCATTTTCATTTTACTCATGAGCCGACAACCATTAAGTGACTCACCCAAAGTTACACAGCTAAATGGCAGACCTGATTACTTGAACCCAGGCCACATTAAGCTCCATGTACTTAGGGGGTGCAAGGGATGTGAGTTCTATTTCCCAGCTCCCAACATCTGGCTTCCTAGCCCATCCCCTACCACTGGCTCTCAGAAGAGAAGCACACAAGACTAAGAACAAGAACACGGGAGGAGATCGGAAGCCAGACTCAGTCCTAGAGCCCTGGGTTGAGGGTAGCTCAGCATTCCTTCAGCTGAGAAGTAAGAACTGAGAAGGCTACAGGGATTCAGCCCCATCAGTGGGCACAACCTTGCCCTGGTGAGGAACCAATCCCAGGGTAAAGTTGTGCCCACCAGTGTGGAGAAGATCAGGATAAACACTTGTGGCTCAGAAACTGATGGCAGCTGGGGACACTTCTTACTAACTTGTTCCAAATTCTTTCTCTTCAGGGCCTGAGGAGCAAGCCAGGGCTGCACATCTACCCTGACACAACTCCTCATTCAAGAGGCGAGGCCTGGAGAGGGACCCTGTGCAGGCAGGTGGAGCACCCATTCCTTCATAACCCAATTATAGCATCGTTTATCTTTGTTTTGTTCTGTTTTTTGTTTTTTCAAGACAAGGTTCCTTAGCTGTCCTGGAATTCACTTTGTAGACCAGGCTAGCCTTGAACTCACAGACTTCTGCCTCTGCCACTCCAGCTCTATCATTTTCAACACCGAGAAAGCCAATTGCCATCTCCAGTCCCCTCACCTGTCACTTGCTTTCAAAGTTCAAATGATAGGTAGAGGTAGAAACAAACTAGTGGTTGCCAGGGATTAGAGATGTTCCGGTGTGAGGAAAAAGAGGTATCAAGAAAGAGATCCTTTAACAAGCACTTCAGTATCATGATGGTTACATAAATCTGTTCATGATAACGTCACACCACTGTCAAATTATAACCACATAGCACACTGGGGAGAGGCCCTCAAACGTCTTCATAACCCGCTCCCACCTTGTGTTGGGCAGGTGAGGAGGCATGCTATAATGACTTGTGATTACTGGCTCATCACAATCTCCATGGAAACACAGAACCAGGTCTTGTTTATGGCCACACTCCCTGTTCTTTGGATTGTCAATAAATAGTTGTTGAAAGAGTGAATGAAGAATCCCGGAAAGTAGATTTGTGTGGGTAAAGGTTCGAGTCCAGGGTCCACATCTCTAAGCCCCAGGATACTCCTCTGCAACTCTAAAGTTATGGAGGACTGACTGAGATAATGCAGCAAAAACCAGTACCACCCACTGTCTGCCTTCTGTGGACCATCTCTCCCTACCCTAACATTCTCAGAGCCCACCCTGCTTACCTCACCACAGACCAGCTGAAGCCCCTTCTTCTCCTGCTGCCACTTCACCCTCAGAGAGGCTGGTGATGAGACTTGGTCAGAGCCTGTTCCTGAGACCTCCTCCCTGACAACCAATAAGAAGAATTCATAGCCCCTCCTCTCTCCCCAGTGCCCAAAGTATACCCTAAGAGTGCCCCCATAAAAAGTTTGAAGAGCCATTTGCTTTCTCTTGGGGTAGGTGAAAGCCAATCAAAGAACCGTCTTAGAAATAAGTTATCCGTGACTCCTCAGCTCTAGGATGGTCCAGACTTTGGACCCCTGCCAGTGACACTCCTCAAGAGTGCCTGCTAGCACAATAACACTTGCTTGCTTTCCCAGAACTCTGGAAGCCAAAACAATATTCTGTGATCAAGGACAGCCTGGGCTACATAATGAGAACCTGTTAAAAATAGCTCAGAGTTGTAAAGATGTCTCCCTTGATACAGAAGAGTAGGACCTGAGTTTGGGCCCCAGCACCTATATTAAAGAACCCGGCACACTTTTGCCAAGAGCTGAGAAAGTTGAATCTGCTAGCTATAGGTTCAGTGCAAGACCTTGTTTTAAAAACTAAGGTGAAACATAATTAAGGAAGACACATGTCAACCTCTGGCCTCCACAGGTGCACATACAAGTAGCCCAGTGTGATAAGGTGGCACACACCTGTAATCCCAACCAGAGAGGTAGAGGCAGGAAAACCAGGGATTCAAGTTCATTTCCAGCCTACCTAGACTGAATCCTCTTATCGGTTCTGTCTCCAACCCATTCCCGGCCCTTTGGAGTAGGTACCGAGCCTCTTTCTGAAGTTATCAGGTAAGAAACAGGAAGAGGGGCAAGATCCAGAAAGGAGAGCTAGGAGAATAGGATTGAACAGGAGGCAAATGCAGAGAAGAGGCAGGGAAAGATATTAAGCAGCCAGCTTGGGGAGGGCTCAAGAGGCTCTCTACTGCCCCCCCCCCCACACACACACACACATCCCCAGTAGCTACAAGCAGTTGTGGTGCCAGGGCTGAGCACCGCAAAGAGGTAGGCACAAGCAGCTCTGATCACTCACGGACAACTCACCTCAAGTCCTGATGTGGGGTGGGGATGACATCCTTTGGCTCTGACTTCAACTTTTCTGAGAACTTGGCTAGCAGTTCAGCCTTCTCTAAGAGATGGTTATCTGGGGATGCAAAAGGGTGAGCCGGTGGCAAAGACAGACGCTTGCCAGCAAACTCCTCACACACAAGTTACCTCTCCCTGAAATGGCTGCAGGAGCCCAGGGGTCCTGGGAATAGGGAAGCCCCTGGAGGCTGGGCTCTGCCCCTTCGCGGGAGATATCTGTGTCTGGCAAAGCCTCTTCATAGCATAGGCCCACAAGCCCACCCAGGAGACAAGGACAGGAAGACCACCAAAGCTGGGGACAAACATGGCTAGGTAGCACTTGAAGAGAGACAGAAGGAAAACAAGGAGCTTGGGATTTAATTCACCTCTGCCAGAGACAAAGTCTGGATCCAGAGCGTGTTGAAACAAACAAAACCACCTGTGTATGGCCTCCAGCAAGTCACTTCCCCTCAGAGACCTCAGGTTTACAATGAAGTAATTCTCACTTCCACCCAAAAGCTTCGCCCAAGTCAATATTGAAAGTCCTTGAGCAATTATCTAACAGATCTTCCCAAGTTAGGTGGTTAGATCTTTGACCCCTCATCCACATCCCTTCCTGCTTTTTTTTTTTTTTTTTTTTAACCAGTTCCAGGCAGACTGGGGCTGCTAAACTCAGGCCAGATCCTCATCTCCCTTCCTTCACTGTCACAGGGACTGATGTTCCTGGACCCCGACTAATTCTCAAAACTTTAACCTAGACCCCAAGGCATTTCAAGCATCCCTACCCCAACATACAAGATCACAATGTGCCTCATTTGCAAGTAAGAAATATGAGGTAAAGGACTTGAATTACCCAAAACTACAGACCTGGGTCTCTTTAGGTCCCCAGTCTTGCTGCTCCCGTACAGTTCTCCGAGTGGTCCTTCCCTCAAACCGATAGTCCCCCATCAGAGCAGTTGGAAAAGTGAGGCTGTCTAGAGGTAGAGGTATACAACCCCAAGAGAGGGCCAGCCCTTACAAAGTTCCAAGGGAAAAAAGTGGGTGCGTGGGTGCATCAAAATTAGCACCAAGTAAGGAAGCAGTGGGGAATATGGTTAGACTTTCAGCCTCAAACAGTCACAGTTGACCAAAAGGCAGTAAATACAGATGCACTCCAGTGTTCCTCGGATGGAGTACACACACCTACTTCTGCCCAAACTGCCCAGAAATAACCACATGAGAGTTTAACTTCCGCTGGCGCGACAAGCAACCTAAAGAAACCCGGGGCCCCATTCGAGCTATGATCCTCTAGGCACTGAGGTGCTCCAGGAATGTACTCCAGGATAACCTATCCATAGCAGAACCTACCAGAGACTTTTCGCTCCTTCCTTTCAGCTACCATGGCTGCTCTGGCCACGCCTGCCTTCCTTAACCGGACTCTGGGACCAAACGGATTGACCAGGCCCTGCCCTGGGGACCGCCTGAAAGGGGCACTCGACAAAACCAGCACTGAGGATGCTCAAGGGAGGCAGAGCTGAGTCTTGAGGACTAAGCAGCACCTGGGCTGGAAACGTCAGGCAAGGACTCTGCCTGTCCGGAGAGGGGCGTAACAGGTTCCAAGATGCAAGGCCTTCGGGCGCCACTGCCCTGAGTCATAAGTCGAGAGGCGGGACAAGCCCTCTCCCCGAACGGTGAGCCCCACCTCCTCAAAGCCAGTCATCCCTGAGCCCCCGGGGACGCACTCACAAGCCGGCACTAGCTCCAAGAAGAGCGCCTTTTGCGTGCGGTCCCGATGCCGCAACTGCCTCACGATGTGGCGCTTCCAGACAGCAGCGGGCTCGCGGGGATCGCTAGGGGCGCCGGGTCCTGCCATGGCCGCCGAGTCCCTAGCGGCCGCGCACAGCTCCAGCCTGAACGGGAGGGGCGGGGCCTCCCAGGGACTCCATGACGTCAGGCCGGCAGCGGCGGGGAATCCCCGGGCTGTACCAAGCGCTTTTGTCGGGGAGATCTGGACACCTCAAAAGCAGGTGCTGCTGCGGCCTGGCCAAAACCTTCAGCCCCACAGGAGCGCGTTTCTGTCCCCGGGGTAAGCTGCAGGGATCGCAACCTCCCTGACGCCTGTGGGCTCGTCCAGGGCGGGGCCTCGGGATCGCCTTCCTTAACTTCTCCAGAGCCTGTACCAGTGTGAGAAGCTGAGGATGCAGGACACACTTAAGTTCCCGGACTTAAGACCCTGCCGCCACCCCTGAGCTGTACAGGGACAAGCACCAGGCACAAGCAGTCTAACAGAAAAGACTGCCTGAAGGAGCCCCACTGTGTGGAGTTTATGAGGGATCAACTAAAAACATTACCCAGAGGGAAAGGAGACTAAAAGGACTCTTAAGTCCCGGAAAGAACAAGTGAACAGGTCTGATGACATGAAAATTACCGATGCAAGCAGGCGGTGGGAGTAGCTCAGCCGTAGGGTTCTGTCTAAACCTACTGGGAATTGAACTCAGGACCTCTGGAAGAATAGTCAGTGCTTATAACTGCTGAGCCATCCCTCCAGCCCCATGACTTACTTTCTAAATACCACCAGTTTTGTTTTTGGTTTTTCGAGACAGGGTTTCTCTGTGTAACTATGGCTGTCCTGGAATTCACTCTGTAGACCAGGCTGGCCTCAAACTCAGAAATCCGCCTGCCTCTGCCTCCCAAGTGCTGGCATTAAAGGCGTGCGCCACCACTGCCCGGCTACCACCAGCTCTTAATACTCTTGTTGGGTAATGGGCTCCAGCATGACTTTAGGGTGATGTCTACATTCACACCCTAGAACAGTGTATGCACTCAGGACTGACCTGTCCTTTAAAGGGAAGACTGTTCAAGAAGGGATGAACAGAAACTTCTTGTCTCTTCCCTCCACGGGGAAAAACTTGAAATTTCAGCATCATTCCATAGTGGCTAATGCTATAAAATGGGTAAGGAAGAGGAAAGTGACCCTATATTACTGTAGAAATTGGGTCAAGGCTATATAGATACAAGGAATACAGATCTGCTCCAATGAAATACAGTAGCAGTGGAGTGAGATCAAGTGACAAGAGGGTGCTTGACAAGTAAGTCAAATTCTTTTTATTTTTTATTTTTTTTATTTTTTTGGTTTTTCGAAACAGGGTTTCTCTGGATAGCCCTGGCTGTCCTGGAACTCACTCTGTAGACCAGGCTGGCCTTGAACTTAGAAATCTGCCTGCCTCTGCCTCCCAAGCGCTGGGATTAAAGGCGTGCGCCACCACTGCCTGGCTGTAAGTCGAATTCTTAAGTTGTTTGAGTGTATTTGGTTTAAAGAAGTGTTAGAGAGAGCTGGGGGTGTGGAGAGCTGGGGCAGAGCACCTGCCTAGCATGCACAAGACCCTGGCTTCCATCTGAAGCAAGAGAAAAGCCAGGGAGAATCAAAACAAAACTTCCATCCCTACTCAACCCTCCTCCACCTACACACAGGCCATACTCCTTGCCCTTCTACAGAGCTTTCAAAATGCCCCCCCCCCCCCCGAGGAAAGCCCCTGGGCTCCATGAAGGCAGATGTCTGTGCAACTTCCAAAGCACCTAAAGGGTAGGGAGTTGAGGCGGGGAACATAGCTCAGAGGTAGAATGACCAAGGCCCTGGGTCAGATTCCCAGAAACACACACACAGAACATTTGGGGACAGGATAAGGTGGAGACACTGAATGGACTTCAAGGGCGACTCCATGGGAGATCAAACTAGGACGAGAGAACTTCACGTTGAAACTCAATCCTCTGTGGAAGAAATGGGGTGGAGACAAGAAATACACCAGAGCGTTTCCACATTCCCTACCCCAGTCTTGGCAACTTTCTAGGTCTTATAACATTGATCAGATATCTGAATACTACAGTTTGAAAAGCTACCTGTTATTGGTGAGGGGTGTGTGCCACCCATCCCATAGCCAGAGGTGGTCAGCAGCAGAACACGGCAATGAATATCAGTCTTCCTCCAACCAAAGAAAAGGTCAGCCAAAAAGAGAGTTTTAAATACACAGAAGAACTTGTGGGTAGACCTGAAGAAGTCCTCAGTATTGGAGAAAGGCTTGAGTCTGGGGTTCATGAGTCCTACGCAGATAGATGGAAGTAAATGAGGTCATCCAAAGAGAGTGTACAGACGCATAATGGACCAAGACAGAACCTAGTGGATGTCAATGTTTTAGGCTGTCCTAGCCAGTCAGACAAATCTAAGCCCCTTGTGATGGCACTTGCCTGCAATCCCAGCACTTATACAGCAGAGGTAAGAGAATTATCACAAGAATGAGGCTAGTCTAGTCTACAAAGTGAAAGGCCAGCCTGGGCTATATAGCAAGATTCCATTTCAAAGCAAAAACCATTATCTAATGAAGTTAACTTCTAGACATGGTATTGCACCCACCTCTGTTCTTGCAGCACTTGGGAGGCAGAGGGGATCACAAATTCAAGAGCAGTCAGGGCCACGTAATTAAACCATTTTTTTTAATATTAAAAAAAAAAAAAGAAGGTGGGGATGGGGTTAGGGCCAGGGTTTGATTCCCAGCACACACATGATAATTCACAATGCTTGTAACTCCAGATCCAGGGGATCTGATACCCTCTTCTTGCTTCCTCACATACATTCATGGCATACCCACACACATACAATAAAAATAAATAATTTTTTTAAGTTGAGATGCTTGGCATTGTAGCATATGCCTTTTATTCCAGACTGAGGCAGGTGAATATGCTCTCAGTGTGGCCTATGACTTCAGCTGTGGCCTCTTCCAGGAAAAGGTACAAACCCACAATAAACAAAAGGACAATGCATGTATCCATTGTGAAAGACAATGCATCAATTACTAGTCCTACTTTTCTGGAGGATCTCTGAGTTTGAGGCCAGCTTGGTCTACATAAGGAATTCCAGTCAACTAGGGCTACATAGTGAGACTCTGTTTCAAAACAAAATAAGACAAAACAAAACAAAACAAAACAAAAACAAGCTGTGAGTGCTAACACATGCCTGTAAGTATATTTTACTTGAGAGGTAGAGGCAGGAGGATCATAAATTCAACGTCATCCTCAGCTATGTAGTGAATTCCAGGCCAGGGTGAGATTGTCTTCAAAAACTGGACAAAACATCAGTTTCTTGACGAAGAATTAATACTTTTCCAGGCTACCCTCCTAAGAGCAAGTGCACATTTTTAATATAACCAGCTTTTTTTATTTCTGTTGCATCTAGTTTTCAAAATATTTGCATTATAATACTTTACAGTGTTCCGCAGTAAAATACTTTCATTTTCTACCATAAAAGATGCACATTCTTAGAAGAAGAAAAAAACAGTCTTTCAGAATCCATTCAGGCTGTCAACATCATCCCCACAGCAAGCAGAGCTACGTAGAACCATTAAAATACTGCAGCTCTTGGAGCCTTCTTATCGCATATACCTTTCAGCTTGCTACATGCATCTCCAGTGAAGTACAAACAGAGCCACATGTTCCCTGAGGTAAACTGACAATTTATCACGAATGCTAACTTGATGGGACTTAGAATCACCAGGAAAACAAGTCCCTGGGCATGTTTGTAAGAGATGATCTAGATTAGGTTAACTGAGGTGGGCAGAGCCACCCTAACATGAGCAGTACTTTTCCATGGGCTGGGGTCACCCGCTGAATAGAAAGAAAGTGAACTGGACGCAAACATTCATTGCTCTCTGCTTCTGTGATTGTGCCCCCAGCCTCACACTTCTCCCTGAAAGATTTCCCTGCCATCATGGGCCATATCTCAAACTGTAAGCCAAAATAAACACTTTCTCCTCTTTTTTGCTTTTTTTGGGTGTTTAATCATGGGAATGGGAAATGTAACTGATGGTTCACAGTGTGTATTAGCCACACATGCCTCATCTTTTCATTTATTGTGGGTTTGTGCCTTCTGGTGGAGACCACAGCTGAGGTCATAGGCCACACGGAGAGAAGGCTGTGTCACATCCTGTCCATCTGTCCATTCCTACTCTTGACATCTATCTGGCATATGCTTATAGGTGATTTTGTAAAATAGTTGCAGTCTCCACCCAAGCAGGCATAAACTGTGGAATTGACAGTTGTATTGGCATGTGACAAGAGAATGGCTATGTTCATTGCCACCATTTGTCCTTAGCCTGAACTGGCTGATAAGGAGAAGGGGGTTGGATAAAACTGATGGCATTCACTAGTACCTAGTGCAGAACATGACCCCACAGTCACCTCCAATGACTTAGCTCCACAGATCTTCACCCGGAGGGTGGCTCTTGCATGGTCATTAGCTTGGTGTGCTGAAGTTGCCTGTGGACCATCAGGAAGATCTTAATGTAAACCAACAGCACTGTATGTAGGACACACTCAAACCAAAATACATGGTATGGCTCATGGGGACCACATTTGAGAAGAGACACATCATGAGATGGAGTTTTCATCACAGGCTTTTGTTGCCTGTGCCTTGGACTACTCACCACCTGACCCTACCTGCCCTTGGGGGTTGGAGGTGAGGTGATGCAGAGTCAACAACACAGACTCTGGGAGCAGGTGAGAAAACCAACAACAAGCTCATCTGAGCACTGCTGCAAAGCTCATTTAATACCCTCCACCCGTGCCCCATTAGTTCTAAGAAAGCATCTCTTCTAAACAGCAGTTCCCGATTGGCTGGCATTGTCTGGACCAGCAATCCTTGGCCTCTCAGGCAGTCTTCAATTAGGTCCTCCTGCAAGAGATGCTTTTGTGGCTCCCTACCCCCTCCCAGCATTTACCTAGAGGTGGCCCTGCCATTCCTGCTACAGGCTTTGGTCAGACTCTTCACTTTTCTACCCCAGGGATAAAATCAATCTGAAGCCAAAGGCAGAGACCCAGAGAACAGCACTGAGCCTTTGGAAGAGCTCAGGATCCAGGGACCAGTTACATAATGGAGTGGGCTGCTACAGTGGCTCTGCCAGAAGCACCAGAAAGTGGCTGGCGGGTGTCTGCAGTACACTGCACATGCCTGCTGCAGTGCACGTAGGCATGTTGCCCACCAGCAGCACAATGTCAACACAAAAACACAGATCTCACCTCACAGCAACTAAGAGAGAGTTTATTCTGGAGCCAAATAGGAGTGTAATGGCCCAGAGAACACAGAGAAGGTTACCCCAAATACGGTGCTCTAAAGTAATAACAGTATGAAAATTTTATAGTAGCAGAGCAAAATGACAAACCAAGACACTGTTCATATGTATTCGTAGAAACATCAGGTAGGCAGGTTACAGCAAAGTAGAGCAATACCTGTCACAGGCCTCAGGCTACCTGGTGGCAATTCTTGACCAATAGGTTGGTGAAAGCTAGACATACGTTTATACACTCCAAAGAGGACTTTACCTGACAGCCACAAGGGTGTCAGGTCAAATGCAAATGTGGGCAATAAATGGCTATGTAAGGGGTTAAAGATAGTTCAAGATAATTTAGCTCTAGACCTGCATCATTCTACCTATCCATGATCATTTAAGTTTTTATCTCAGTTAGTCAGCTTGTTAGAATGTTTAACATAGCTTTGGCTTTTTTTTTTTTTTTTTTTTTAATTTCTGGAATTTTGATTCAAAGCATCAGGCAGCCCCGGCACAATGGACAGCACACCTCACATTTTTTTTGACTGCATAGCCAGTAACCCTTGTCACCTTTCCCAGCCTCAGCCAACTGAGTCTGGTTGTCTGGTGAAATTTAAGCAACACAGTCTGAAAGACGCAATCAAGTCTGCACTGCCAAATGGACCCAGAATCTTGCTTCCTTAAATTCATAAAAGTAGCAAAATTGGGCTGGAGAGATGGCTCAGCAGTTAAGAGTACTGGCTGCTCTTCCAAAGATCCTGAGTTCAATTCCCAGCAACCACACGGTGGTTTACAACATCTGTAATGGGATCTGATGCCCTCTTCTGGTGTGTCTGAAGACAGCTAAAGTGTACTCATATAAATAAAATAAATAAATCTTTTTTTTAAAGAGTAGCAAAATTACAGTTACAAAGTAGCAATGAAAATAATTTTTGGTTGGGGGTCACCACAACACAAGGAAGTATATCAAAGGGCTGCAGCATTAGGAAGGTTGAGGACTACTGTTGTACCAGGTTTAGAAGCCCTTTATGTGGATCTCTGTACCCAAGCCCACTCAGTGGCTCAGATCCCGCCCGCAAGACTCTCCATTTTTTTCATATCATTTCAAATAGCAAAGTTCCAGATAGCCTATGATTTCAGAAAACAAGCCTGCTGGGTTGGTAAGAAATAAATTGTTACTCAAAGCAGGAGGTCATTATAACATTTTTATAGCTGCAGTATGTCCTTGGGAAAATATTATTTCCTGTTAATTTTACAGCTGACTTTTTCTGCACCTATTATTCCAGCCTAATGAACAATAGGAAAAATTTTTACAATCCAACCTAATTTTTAGGTTGCAAGGCACAAACAATGGAGAAAGAAGGAAGTGAGTAGGCAGGAAGAAACTGAAACCTGAGCCTCACAAAGCAAGGTGAGACCATTACATTGAAGGCAGCAACAGATTTAATTTACGGAACTGTTCAACAAAGTAGCCCTAGCCACAAAGTAGCCATTTACATTAGTTAAAACTAGTTTCGTTTAAAACGGCATTCAATTAGGGTGGTATATGTCATTTGTATCAAATCTAGGGCCTCCTGTCTGTTAGGCAAACACTTTACTACTGAAGTTCCACCATGGAGCCCAGTCTGACCTCATGCCCCTCCCAACTCCAACTCCTGGGACGCCAAGGCGCCTAAAATCTTTAATTCTTACATGGCATTTAGCCATGTATCAAGTAGTCACACATTAGTGGCAACGATATTGGACTGTGAAGGTAGTGAACATTTTTATCATTGCACAAAGCTCTTCTTAATTAAGTAGGCATATTGGCACTGACCTGTAATCGCAGCACTTGGTACACACACACACACACACACACACACACACACACACACACACACACTGTTTGGATTTGACAGCAGTAAGATAGAAGAGTCCAAGCCAATGGTGATCTAAGTGCTGACTAGCGGTGGGTCAATTGCAGACAACTTAGTGTTCTTTCTAAGACACAAGCTAGCTACTGTGTAATTTATGCGTCCTTAGAACCAACCAGCCCTGGTTTAGAGCCCAGGCTCCACCTCCTCACTGCCTTGACCCCCTGCAGAAGACCTCCACTGTCTCCAAACGCTAACTCCCAATATGCCCTTCTGCGACCTCACTCTCCGACTTTCCGGAAATGTAGTTTTTACTAGGGCGAAGCACAACGCTCAAGCCTCTGCCCTCCACCCCACTGGCACTTGGTCCGACCACGGTAAGTGGTCAAATAAGCTTCACGGGGTGGCGGCCTCTCTGCCTCTCGCTGCGCTAAGGCTGTACAGACGCCTACACCGGAGAGAAACCCCAGGAGGCCGAAGTGGCCAAGCTGCCACAACCACTAGGCGGCTGCTGGGCCGCTGCTTGTTCATCGGGAGCTTGGGGCGTGCTCACGGGAAAGCGCACGCGCAAATGCCAGCCTCTCCGCCTCGGTAAACACCAAAAAGGCGCCTGCGCGACGAGGGCCTCACGTTGGACGCGCGGGGGCGCCTGAGCAAAGGTAACAGTAGTGTGTAGTAACAGAACTGTCCACTCATCTTTCGGTGAACCTTTTATTGTTTACAAAGCACAGCCCCCTCGTTGCCTTGATCCTCACACTGGAGTTTACAAAGAGAATAAAGGACCAGAGTAGGATTCCAGAGCTATAGTCCAGCCTCCACTTTTGACTTGCTGTGTGACTTGTGTAAATTGCTTCCTTGGGAACCTAACCTTTCTCCTTTTTTAGATGGAATCAGTTTGTTGGAAGGATCAAATGAGATCCAAGGATGAAAATGAAACTCCCAAGCAGTCTGTAAAGGCAGAAGATTATTACAGTTAGTTGATTGCAGGCTGAGAGACTCATTTCCTCTTTTTGCAAATTGCAAACCTGAAGGCACCAAACAGACCCAGGACTAGCTCAAGTCACTATGTGAGCTGGGGCTAGAGCCCAGCCTTTTTGCCTTTGGGCCTGAAGCTCTTCTTCCTCACACCGCAAAGACTAGCTTTGTTGGATGTACATTTAGCAAGCCCACTTGTTCTAGAAAGGTGAGTCACTGTTCTGCTTCTGACCCAACTAGGCACGATGGGGAAGGCCTGGCTACTCAGAACTGATCAATAGTCTCAGGACGCAAAGGAGGATCTGAACATCCTGGAGGAAAAGAACAGTTGTAGATCAGCAGTTCTCAACCTGTGAGGTGCGACCCCATTGGGGTCGAATATCAGATATCCTGCATATCAGACATTTAGGTTATGCTTCATAACAGTTACAACATTGTAGTTCTGAAGTAGCAATGGAATAATTGTGTGGTTGGGGTTCACCACAATATGGGGAACTGTAAAGGGTCATAGCCTTAGGAAGGTTGGGGACCACTGATGTAGCTGGAACTGTGTAAACCCTGCTTCCCAAAGTAGTATCCCAAGTGTGGCGGATGAGGAGCAACGCTAAGAGAAATGCACTCTGAACAGTCAGGAATGGGAAGGACCCCTGAGCGGGCTGTACTGCTGCTCTGATCACTTTAGTTGGGGCCAGCAGCAACAAGAAGTGGTCGTGAAGCTAGCCTGCATGAGGAGAGAAAATGCTACACACTGAAATGAGGCTTGAAGAGTCTCTGGAACGTGTAGAGGAATAAGGTGGCACCATGGACACTCATGGCACACACAGGATCAGGCAGCTGTCCACTAGGGAAGTACACTTTTCTACGTCTCTCTGCCTTGCAGCGGTAAGCTTTATGCATCTGTTTCTGGAGCGTTCTCAGAAGCTCTGAGGGTAGACAGATGAGGGAAAAGGCTGGGAGTCACTGGGGCCTGGGTGCTTATGGGTCCTCCTTGGGTAACTCGGGAAAGGTGGATACATGTAGAAACAGAAATCCAAGAGCTGTCCCAGCTCCAGATATCTAATCCTTTGGGCCCCACTTATTGTTTTGTTTTTCAGCCAAGAAACTAAAGCTGAAGGAGACAGAAGCCTGGGGACACAGCTCAATTGGTAGAATACTTGCCTAATGTGAACAAAGCCCCAGATTCAATCCCAAGCACTGCATAAACTGAATATGGTGGCACATTTTCACAATTCCAGTACTCAGGAGGTGGAGACAGGAGGATCAGAAGTCCAGGCTCATCCTCAGCTACACAGAAGTTTGAGGACTGCCTGGTATATGATACATAAGACCCCTCAAAAAAGCGTGAGGGGTTGGAGATTTTATCTCCTCTCTCTCTCTCTCTCTCTCTCTCTCTCTCTCTCTCTCTCTCTCTCTCTCCTTCTCTCCTTATCTCTGTCTCTGTCTTCCCTTCTCTCCCTCCTTCCCTTCTTCTCCTCACCTCCCATTTCTATTTTGTTTTGATTTTTCTTTTTTTTGACTTTTCAAGACAGGGTTTTTCTGTGTAGTGTGGGTTTCCCTGGCTGTCCTGGGACTCACTCTGTAGACCAGGCTGGCCTTGAACTAAGATCCCACTGCCTCTGCCTCCCAAGTGCTGGGATCAAGTGCATGTGCCACCACCACCCCTAGATCTCTTTTTTAAGACTGTGTATTATTATGGAGCCCAGATTGGCTTCAAACCTGAAGTATTTCTTCCTTCCTCAGCTCCAGAGTTCTGTATAAGCATGTGCCACCACACCAGCCTTCGGAAGGGACTCACTTAAGGACACACATGAGTTGGGACAGAATTGGACTAGGATGGAGATCTTTCCATTACGCAGCAGTGACCAAACATCTTCATCAATCATTTATAGAGAATCTAATATATACTCTGAGAAGAGCTTTCTTAGAACCAATGAGAGCCAGGCATGCAGTCTGTCCTGGGTTTTCATTAACTCTTACGGTGTCAATACTGTGACCCTGGATAAGTCACTGCCCCTTTTCCATGCCTCCAGTTGTCTCTAAAGTGAAGGTGGCAAGCATTATCCAGGGCTGTCTGGGGGGTGAACTATAAATTAAATGAGTTATAACCTGTCTAGTACAAAGAGCAGCACCGAGCATGTGGTAAGTAATAAGTGCTGGTCATCACTGCTTCCAAGGAAGACAGGTTGTGGCAGGCTACGGATGGTGTTCTTCTCCAGCCAGACAGCAGCCCTGTGTTTGTTCACCTCCTCCAAACTTTTACAACATGCCTCTGGGGTGCCAACATTTCTGAAAGTAAAATGGGGACTCAGACTCTCATGTCCTCTCCTGACCCAGGGAAAGAGATGTCTGGAGTGTTGACACCAGAGAGTGCATGTGCTCTGCCCACATCCCAAGGCCCAGAGTTAAGGGGATTCTTGTCTTATGTTGAATATATTTCTGACCATACTCGAACCAGACCCTGGGCTTACTCCAGGTCCTTCGAAGTGTAGGAATAGTGAGGGTCTTCCTCCTGCAGGGCAGAAGTCTCAATTCTTGGCCCGTGTTTCCTGTGAATGAAGCAGGTTTTGGGGCCAGAGGAGGATAGCAGAGGTAGGCAGACAGGAGCCATGACACATTAGAAACTACATCCCTGGCTCACCCTGCTTGAAGGTGGGTAGAGGCCTGGCCCAGTGGTAATTTCAACTTTGCTCCAAGCCTTTATAAGTAATGATGCGGTTCAAACTCCTCATTTAGAGGTGGGTAGGGAAAGTGCAATAAGGCTGCTGTCAGGTGTGGGCTCTGTCTAGAAGCCAGATGGGAGGGGGAAGGACTTGGTTCCACCCCTTCTCCCCTGTGAGAGAGCCCCCAAGATGGCCTCACAGCCAGATCAGTGTCCCTGGTTGAGGCTAGAGAAAGCTGGGAGGACAGAAGTGGAGCAGGAGTATAGGATCTGGTCAGAGAGGCACCCAGAGCAACTCAGGCACATGGGAGCCGGGAACCCTTCTTAGTCTGGGGTTTCTGCGGGATTTGGGGCCTGTATTCTTCAGTCTGTGGCAGTGGAGGATAAAAATACCGCGGGAGCACACTCCTGGAGGAGGGAGCCAAGCAGATTCAGAAATGAGTCACAGAACCAAGTCCTAAATTTAGAAGGTGCTGAAGGAGGCAGCCTCCTCCAGGGAAGATGTGGAGATGCCCACTGACCCAGGACTCCACAGACTTGGGGTAGGAAGAGTCCCCCAGGAAACAATGTCCCATGGCAGCTGAGGCTATCATAGGTCTGCTCCAGGACTAGATGTATGATCCCAGAATGAAGCTTGACCTAGAACCTCATTCTCACAGCAGAGGCTCTGAAGAGGCTTACCCTCACCAACCCTTCACTCAACCTGAGAAATAGCCTTCTCTGCCCTTGAGTAGGTAGGGCTGGGCTCCCTGTGCCCTGCTGGCAGGTTCTGTGTGAACATAAGGGTAGAGGTAGGTGGGCAATACCTCATCATCCAATGTGCACTTAGTGAGAATTCACTGTGGTCAGGGCACTAAGCTTAGCACTCCCTGCTCAGCGACTCTCTCCACTGTAATAATGGAAACATCATCAGTCTACACTCTTAGAGGCAAGGCCGTCTAGACAGACTGAAGTAAACTGTTTTAGATCCCAGCACGGGGTATCGAGGTCCTGACCCAGACGGGCTGGCTTCCTTGCCTAAGCCGCAGGTCATTCCCAATCTGTCCTCTAGCTCCTGTGCCCTGGATTCTGAGGGCTGCCCTTCTGAGCTTTGTAGGTTTCTGCTGCCCAAAGCATCCCCAGGCTCTGAGGAGAGAGAGAGATCTATCCCCTCAGTGAAGGACTTCACAGTGGACAGGTCCCTCTTTCGGCTCTCCTGCCTCAGTCTTTGGGAACTGTCTTGAGATAGAGAAGAAGAGGTGCAGCTAGGACTCTAACAGAATCAAGGCAATGCTTTCCCAAAGGGATCCTGGAGCCTGGATTACTACCACACCCGGGGCTACTGGGGCCCTGCTGACAAGGTCCCGACACCTGCAGGAACTCGGTTTGATTGATAGTTGGGTGGATGTAGTCTTCCAGAAGCCCTTGAATTTCCTATTAGAGGCACTGGATCCATCTACAGATCCACACCACCACCGCCACCCCCTCTCTGTGCTAAGGCTGGGTGGTGAGGGATGTCAAGGAGAAGATTATCTAGGCCTTCTTCTGCCAGGGTAGGTAATGACTCCTGGGGTTTCTGTGACCGTGCCACCCCATAGCCTACCCAACTCCTTAATTGTTTTTTTTTTTTTTTTTTTAATCTCAGAGCTGGGTGGACTCTGAGGACCCTGAGCAGAACAGTCATCACCATGTTGAACTAGAGAGGCCTCTGGGGAGTGGTCAGGGTGATACTATGGGTGTGACTCTAGCCTGACTTCCCATATCCAGGGGACCTCAAGTTGAGGCACCAATTGTAGATTCTGATTCTTATTGGTTTATTTTCCTTGATGTCAAAGGGTCCTAGGTCCCTGCCTAACCGTCAGCTTAAGGTTATTGAGGAACAGACAAGATGAGTCTAGTCCTACCCTGGACCTGGTGCATCCTCACATGTGCAGGATGTGCCTGTGCACGGCTGCACGTGTGCACTGTTACTTGTGCACACTGTTACTTATGCAGTGTGTATGTATACATAACTGACGTAATAGGTGTCTGAGGTCTGTGGAACTTGCCATGTGATGATGTGGCACTGTAAGGTTGGACAGTTCCTTAGATGCAAGCTTTTCAGATTTAGCAAATATTTGGTATGTATTTGTAGTAAGAATTATTTGGTGTGCATGTGTGCATGGGTGCATGCGTATGTGCGCGTGTGTGTGTGTGTGTGTGTGTGTGTGTGTGTGTGTGTGTGTGTGTGTTTTTCTTGGCATAGGGTCTCACTACATAGCTCTGGCTGACCTGGAACTTACTATGGAGACAGGCTGGCCTTAAATTCACACAGAGATCCTCCTGCCTCTGCCTCTGAGGAGCTGAGGTTAAAGGCATGAGCCATCACACCCAGTGTGGTGTGTGTCTGAAGTTCTCATTTCACTAGGCACCTTGAATATGCACTTTTCATCTGACTTCACTCTGATGGTGTGTGTAATCATGTACGTACAGGTCCTTGTGCCAAGCTGGCCATTTTTGTGACTGAGATGATATGTGGGACTCAGCTAGGACAGCAAGTGACAATATATGGCTGTGACAGTGTCACCAAGAATGAGGATGTGGGTGACCTTGAGTGACTGGCTTAGTGGCTGTGGCTCCCTCAGGGAAGCTTTGGGCTGTTTACTCAGCAGGGCATGAGACCTACCCTGAGTAAACAGTTAGATCCGGACCTTGCAGGGCTTGGATACAGCTTCTATTATCACTGTAATAGGACGTGGCCCTCTCCAGTCCCAGCCCACCTCGGAGGCCTGAGAGGATTCTGACATGAGAGCCTAGGTATAGAACTACCTCTCCACTCTACTTCCCAGTGATGTCACACAAGTCACTGTCTGGTCTTCTAGAACAGTGATCTCAGGGCACACTGTGTTGCCATAGACAACTTCTTGGCATTTACTCCATCCTTCGTGGCAGACAGGGCTACCCCAGGAAGAAGGTGGGGAAAAGGGGCCCGTGGGGGTAATTATCATCCAAAGACCTCCGTCTATCTGTCTGTCTAGATGGTGAGTAGGGGTGGGTACTCAGGACTTGAGTCTGCTGAGCATGGGTGACTGACTCATCTCTGTAATCCTTTGGAGGCTGAGGTGACACTGACTCAAATTCTAAACCAGCCTGCTAGATTACCGCGTTAGACCACATCTCACAAAAACAAAAGCAGAGTGGCAGGACCTGTGTGTGTGTGTGGAGGGTTTGGTTAATGTAACCACCTGGCAAGTTGTCAAGGTTCCCACAAGAAGTAGAAAAGATGGTATGTAATGGGAATAGGGGCTATTTCAGACCAGGAGAACTGGGTCTTTTTGTTTTGTATAGCCCAGGTTAGCTTCAAACTCCCTAAGTAGGTAAGGATGACTGTGAATTCCTCCTGAACCTCCTGCCTCTGCCTCAAAAGTGCTAGGATTACAGACATATTCTACCATACCCAGCTTCTGGGTTTCTATTTCCAATTCTCCTGATCTCTAGGCGTTGGTGTCTCCATGTGTCAGGGTAGGTCCAGATGACATCGCCTGAAGGTCTTTAGAACTGGTGCAGGGAGTTGAGGACATGGGGGAGCAGGTAAAGGAGTAGCTCCTGGCAGGTTCTGCATGACCCCTGTACCAACTGTCTGGGATAAATCTCAGTGACCTCTGCTTCTCCCCTCTTCCAGGAACCACAGTGCAGAGGAACTGAATGTTCCCTCAAGCACTGTCCCTCTTTATTCGGGTGCAAGTGAGAGCCAGGGTTGCTCAGTGTCTGCCCTGAGCCTTGAGTCCTCACCTTCCCTGAGTCCCACTTGCTGATTACCTCCTCATATAAACTCTAATCTCTGTAGCCCATGGCACCTGTTCAGTGCCAAGCTTTTGGAGCTGGGAGCCAGAAAAGAGCCAGCCCAGCCTTCGCACTGTAATCCTGCACCAGAATCTAACTACATCATGATCTTTCCTCAATCTTTTTTTTTTTTTTTTTTTTTTTTTTTTTAAATCAGACAGTGAGTTTCCGACATGAGTTCTCCTCTGCTCTACCCATCCTCCAGTTGGGTTGTGGTTTTGGTTACTTATCTAAGGGTGAAAGAAAGGTACTTATGCCCAAGACTGAAGCCTTCGTTGTTGTCATTCTCAGAGGTTAATGTTGCAGATGAGGAAACGTGTGTGTGTGTGTGTGTGTGTGTGTGTGTGTGTGTGTGTGTGCGCGCGCGCGTGTGTATGTGTGTGTGATCTGCTTCCAGTTACAGAACTAAAAAATGGTATTGTTTGGATTTGAACCGGGGTCCATAACCAGGCAGTAGGAAGCAGGGGTGACTGGGTCCTGGGACTCATGCCCAGACCCTTCTGTTCCTATCTCCTTGGCTCACTCCTCTTGTCTCTCTTGCTTAGGGATGTGATGCCACAGGATTTGGGACTACTTTCATGTTTAGGAAGCTGTCAGGAGCCTCAGAGCCAGGGACACCTAAATTCATGGGATGGGGGTCTGGCACGGACAAATTAATGTGCAGGAGATGTGCTCGTCTTTCTGGCAAGTCACCTGCTATTTTTAACCCTCAAGACCCAAAAAGTTTGTTCTTAATCTGGGTTATGTGAGTGAAGGCTTGGCTCCTGTCATCTGTTCCTCCCTAGCTGGCTGTTTTCCCCTCAGACTGGCACCCCGGGGCTGGGGCAGTCCTGTCAGTTTGCCTTCACAGCCACTTCCTGCTCTCACCCCAGCTCTATCTCCCCACCACTCTGAACTGGAAGGTGGACATGAGAGGTTTAGTACCCTGCTGCCTGCAATCTGCCAAGATTCGTGCTGTCAGGGCCCCCAAAGCCACCAGCAGGCCACTGCTGCTATCTCTATCTCATGGCCAGTCCCTGAAGATACAGCTCACAAAGCAGTCTTTGGCTTTGCTGAGGTCCCTTTGGGCCTCCCGCCAACCTGGGAGTATTGGTGTCACAAACACACCAGGCTTGGGGAAGGTGGACTTGGGCAAAGGAGGTTCAGAGAGTTAGTGTCTGAGGCCTCCCAAGCCCAAAGCCAGCCCCCAATGCCACCTACTCATTTCCAGACACTTCTAAAGAGTGTGGGTTTAGAGGGTGTGCGTGTGATTGGCTGACGCTCCCACACCGATGGGAGGCCTGGGTATCTAAGGTCATTGCACCGGCCTGATAGGGACCTGCAGTTTTGTTGTTTTAGAAGACTTACTTTGTAGAACACCCTTCAGGGTCACTTGCCATCATGGCTACCTGTTTGCCCCTGATTTATTTTTTATTTATGTCAATAATGATTAAACCTAGGGCTCTACCACAAAGTTACAGCCTCATCCTTTTTTAAAAAATAAAATTGAGGTAAGGTCTTACTTTGTTGC
Source organism: Uromys caudimaculatus (assembly GCA_028551405.1). Classification (NCBI taxonomy): domain Eukaryota; kingdom Metazoa; phylum Chordata; class Mammalia; order Rodentia; family Muridae; genus Uromys; species Uromys caudimaculatus. Next base: position 92,578,973 of record CM052703.1, on the reverse strand, counting down.
CTGTGCTTTGGATCTTCCTCCTCAGTCTCCTGAGTAGCTGGGATTATAGGTCTGTACTTCCACATCCAGTTTCCTGCTCATTTTAAAATTGGGCATGATTTACAAACATCTCAGAGCCCTGAGCACTTTAGGAAAAAAAAAACCACATCTATTTGTGAACCTGCAATGCTGACTCTGCGTTTTTTTCTTAACACCTGTAAGAAAAGAAATCTACATGGTGAAGATGGGAGGAGACTTCTCAGGGCCCAGGGAAAGAACGCAGAGGGTACAGCAAGAAGCCCCGGTGGCAGAGGCTTGGTACTCTGGCTGTGGTGGAGATAGCCATTAGCTCACTCTAGCACTACTAGGTCAATGGTGGTCACTTATTGCTCCTATTATCATGTACTCTTTTTTTTTTTTTTTTTTTTTTTTGGTTTTTCGAGACAGGGTTTCTCTGTGTAGCCCTGGCTGTCCTGGAACTCACTCATGTAGACCAGGCTGGCCTCGAACTCAGAAATCCACCTGCCTCTGCCTCCCAAGTGCTGGGATTAAAGGCGTGCGCCACCACTGCCCGGTATTGCTCCTATTATCTAGAGGAGCACACCAAAGGCCTTCCCTGCTCTTCTCTGGCCCAGGACCAGTGACCAGACTGTCATGCTCATACTGGCCTGGTCCTAGCTCTCATTGAGTAGATAGAGCTGAGCTAGCAAAATGGGTCAGGGCTCCCAGGATGGAAGAGTAGGCAGAGGAGTTATCTGGTAGATCTTACACCAGGCTACAGAGTGGGGCTCTGGGCCACTCTGTTCTATAGAGGGGTGGAGGGGGCGGGGCTCCAGCGTTCTGGAGCCCATGTGCTTTTGAGGGAGGTGTGTGTACGTGGCTGAAAGCTAAAGAGGGGTGGATTTGGAAGCTGCTGAAAAGGAATGTAAGAGAGTGCTGGTTCAGGACCTCTCTCTGGCCAGAATGAGACTGAAGTGGAAATTTTGCCAAATTCGAGTCAGCCTGTGAACCTTGAGCCTTTTAAGTTGGATCAACTCCCGCCTGGGTTTGCACACCCTACTGGGAATTGAATTGGATGTGTGGAGGAGGCTTGTTATGCTCTTGGTTGTTGGGGCTTGCAAGCTGTGGCCATCTCTAAGTTAGTTACTGAATGGCTGTCATCCCTATCCCTGCTAGTTAGTCTCTCAATTGTCATGGGTGTGTTTGCCCACCCTTGAATCTCTGAAGTGTTGTGTATGTGAACAAGTTGTTGCAGAAGCGTGTACCTGCAAGGGTGGGAGCGAGGAGTAGAGAAGAGGATCCCAGTTAACTTCCAGAATCCCTCTTGGCACCTCAACCTTACTCGGAGAGCCCAGGCTACTTGTCACTTCTCTATGTCGCCACTGCTCACAGGTCTCCGGTCCTTTGCTGGTCTACAGCTCCTCCCGGACTTTGCGCCTTCTCCGGGGCTTACGGGGGCGGGCGCTAGGACCCGGCGGGGCGGGGCGGGGCGGGGCTCGGTGCTCCCGCAGCTCTTACCTCCGCAGCCTGGAAAATACCAAGGGAGGCGAGCGGAGCCCGGGAGCCCCGATCCTAGCGGGAGGGAGGAGGGCGGAGGGGGCGCGCGGGGCGGGGGGCGCGGAGCGGGGCGGGGCCGGCGGCGGGACCCACTGCTCCTCCCCCCAGGGCCCCCGCGCGGCCCCCGGTCGCCCGGGCAGCGGAGGCAGCGGCGGCGGCGGCGGAAGAGCTCGCACCCCGGCCCCGGCGGGCCCCGGCAGAGAAGCCCGCACAGGTGAGACTCGGCCACCACGCCCCGCCCCCACCACGGCCCCGCGCAGCTTACTGCCGAGTTAGTTGTACGAGTCTGGCCAGCACCGCGCGGGGACTCCGTGCCAGACCCGCACCTGCGATCCTCCAGAGTCCCGCCCGGCTCTCGCGGGCTTCTGCACCCGCTACGCAGCAACCCTACTGCCGCTCCAGGGAAGTATGAGGTCGCTTCTTGTGGGAGGGTGGCCCGAGTGACTGTCCTGTGCCGGTGCACAACCGCCTGGGGCCAGTACCTGCCCTTCTCAAGCTGTCCGCTGGTCCGGGACCCCGGCTAGCCCCACCCGCGCCCCAGCGCACTGACTCTGGTCCCCAAACCGGTCTTGCAGGTCCCAGGAAGGTGGCGTCAGCATCTGCAGCCGCGTCGACGTTCTCTGAGCCTCCGCGGAGGACCCAGGAGAGTCGGACTAGGACCAGGGCCCCGGGCCTCCCTACGCTCCCTATGGAAAAGCCAGCTGTCTCCACAGAACCCCAAGGGTCTCGGCCTGCCTTGGGCCGTGAAAGTGTCCAGGTACCCGATGACCAGGACTTCCGCAGTTTCCGATCAGAGTGTGAGGCCGAGGTGGGCTGGAACCTGACCTACAGCAAGGCCGGCGTGTCTGTGTGGGTGCAGGCTGTGGAGATGGATCGAACTCTGCACAAGATCAAGGTAGGGGTGCCCTGTGGTACTTGCAGCCTCCACTCCTCCCGAACTGCTTCTCACAGGAATCTCCTTGTCCAGACTCAGACTAGGAGGAGGTATGGTCCCCATTACACACATGGGCCATATGACTTACCTGGTTCATGGAGCTGTAACCTAGGCATCCCTGTGTGGGAGATGAGTGATAGCCAGGCATACTTAGGGGAATAGTGTCTCAGAGGTCCGTCTTTCAGAGTAGCTTCTGCTTAGACCCTTCGTTTGACTCACTAGGTAGGTGAATGGCCCACTTCCTCCTTCACCCTGAGGATGGGTCTTCTGCTCTACTTTCTGCACTCTTGGGTGCAGAGGATGAGATTCCTTCCTGCTTGATTCCTCTAGTCCTCTCTGTCCCTGCCCAGTGGCTTCACCAGGCTCTGAGTCTGCAGCAGGCCTTTAGGACTGTGGCTGGCGGCTCCTGATGGCTCTCTTGCTCTGAGCCACACTGGGGGTGAACTAGGGGAGGTGGGGTCTTAGGGTCAAGGGAAACCAGCTCAGAAGGCAGATGAGTGAGCCCCTCACTGCCATTTCCCCTCCTACAGCTCCACGATTCTCTTCTCTCTGTCATGGCAGGGCAGCTTGGGGTTTGATGGGGGCAGAGAGCCTGGTCTAGGGGCCTCAGTAGCAGTTTCTCACACGTGTGGTTTTGTTGTGAGTGCCACATTGCAACGTGTGAACTTCCCCTTAGAGGACTCTTGGAAGGCCATTCCCTTGCACCTGTCTGCTGCTCTGGATCTGTTGAAGTTGTATTCCTGTTCTTAGAGGCCAGGGTGCTGGACTGTTTAGCAGGGTCCCTTCTGCCTAGGGCCCGCTCTGTGACTTCTGGCCATATACCTGGCCCTATGCTTTTTTTTGCCTTGCCCTAATCATTTAGAGCTTTATCCACTTGTCCCCACACAATTGGCTTGCTCTTCCTGCTGTCCCTTTGCCCTCTGTGACTTTCTCTGTATGCTCTGGCTAACTGGCTGTCTGGGTTTCTGTGTCTACCTCCTTGCTCTGAGTCTCTTCCTAGGCTTAAAGACCCTGGGCTGGAGCTTCTTCAAGGCCTGGCCTAGGTCTGAGCCTGAGGAGCAAGGCAGGAAGGGCAGCTGGTAGTGTCAGCATGCTGTTGATTTCAGGGTCCTCCCCACAGTGTCCACCAGGGTAGTAGTGTTGGAGAAAGATGGACATGGGGACAGAGAGAAAGGTGGTGGACTGACCAAGCCAGCAGTGCACAGGGGCTGGGAAGTTTGGCTTCCCCACAGGACTGGCTCTCGTGTGTGTGTGTGTGTGTGTGTGTGTGTGTGTGTGTGTGTGTGTGTGTGTGTGTGTGTATGGGGGAGTGTGGGTACTCCCACCCTTTGTCAATAGGGCGGAGCTGCCTCCTCCATCTGTCTTGGTTAATGAATAAACCAGCCTTGCCCAGGACTGGAGTTGGCAGGTCTAGAGACCAGGTTGCCTCAAACAGACTCCTCGTGGCTAGATCAGACTTGGGAAGGGAGAATATTTGAGGAAGTTGTGGTGTTATGGGCTTCTGGGCAAGACATGTGTTTTCTCCAACACACCGGGTTCCAGTGCTTTACATACTGAACAGAGACTAAGGTATTAGACAGCTTTTTGTACAACCTGCTTTGTAATCTCTTTCTCCTACAATAGGATGCAGACAAGGATACTAAGGACCAGAGAATGCCAGGGACCAGCACGTGGTTAAGGAGAGAGAGAAAGAGAACACACTTAGAGCCCTGATGGGTTAGTCTCCAAGTCTAATCTTGTCTCTAACTTTTCTCCCATACTGCCTTACCCCATTTCCCACAGTAGAGGTAAGTAGAACCTAGGCCCAGGGAGGAGGCTGGCACCTTAGTTATAGGTATCACCAGTGGCCAGGCTCCATGCCTGGTCCTCTCAGCACAGTAGATGGAACTCTGGGAGATGAGCTGAGGTCTCTGAGCTTCCTGTCCCCAGATTCCAGGACTTCCAGTTGCCACACAGTTAGCCTGTTTCTGATAAGCGGCCTTCTACCAGCCCTGCATTTTCTCTTGGTTATCTGATTTAGCCTTAGGCCAGTCCTGGAGAGTCTTCAGTTTGTCTCTGTGTTACTAAGAAAGAAACAGAGCAAAAGAAAGCTTGCCCTACAGCTGAAGCAGGAGTGCAACCTGGGTCAGCATGCTCCGCAGTTGCTGGCCCTTGCTGATGAGTTTGCATCCTTGGGCAACACCGGCCTTTAACCCCATCAATAACTTTTTGAAGAACTGAAGGACATTATGTTCTCATCCTACTCTTGTTTAATGGATGACAAAGCTGAGGCCCTGAGGGGTGAGTGACTCTTGCCAAGGTCATACATCAGGTAGAAACCAGAGTCCCAGGGATCGTTGGGTCATTGCAGGAAACTGGGACTTAACCTCAGTTGTTTGTTGTAATTCTGTTTCCTCTCTTCTCCTGTCTTCCCCTCTCTCCTGCACTCTGTGCTGTGTGTGTGTGTGTGTGTGTGTGTGTGTGTGTGTGTGTGTGTGTGTAGGGGCTGCCTTCTTATTTTCTTGATTGATTTCACCCTGCTCTTCTCCCTATCTCTGTGTGTAAAGGTCTCTGGAAGCCACCATGGCTCTGGGCCCAGCAGTCAGCTAGGACAAATAAAGGGGCTGATGAAGGCACCCCTACTCTTTCCCTCCCTCCTGGCCTCCAGCCTGCTCTGGCTTCAGACCTGCACTGGGCTCTGGGTTAGTGGACAGGAGGCAGACCGTTCCTCCTGAAAGTCTAGGCCCTGTACCGGAGACAGATGATGAATATGGACCCCAGAGACAAGGCAGAGGGCTGCTTAGAACCCAAACCCGGGTTTCCCAAAGCCCAGGCTTGAAGAAGTAGGAAATATTTTTTCAGTCATTCAACCAGGGAACCATCTAGATCTGGTATCTTCTTCCTTTGTGTGACTAAGGCACATCCCTTCCACTCTCTGGGCTGTCTGGTCACCTGCCATTGGGCCTTTCTGATTTGAAGGACCTCTGAACTCAGTGGCAAGGCCAGGGCACATGGGAGAAAAAACAGGGCAGCCCTGGCAAGCATGCTCTGGATGTCTTCTGATGCTTACTATATGTCTCTCTATGTGACAGGTAGAGGAGGACTCCTGGCTTCTTCCTAATGCTTTCAGAGCTTACTGGAGAGAGGGAAGGAATTCTAGGTGCATCCAGGCCCACAGGGCATAGGTTTGTGAGCACACACATTGGCAAGGGTGACCCAAGAAGGAACCAGGACCTATGACAAGAGCAGACTGGTGTCAGTATCTCTGGGGGCTTGGAGTTAGAACATCTATGAGAGTTCTTGAGAGCCTCTTGCCACAGGAAACTGGTTAATAGGGACTTGTCTCCTGACTTCTTGACCTGTGGTCCTTCCCTCTCCTTTGGTGAAAGCTCTAGATATCCCCTCCTGGCCCAGGCTCACTGTCTGCCTGTCCCATGCCACAGGCACTTGGGGTATAGACTATCAAGCCAATGGCCAGGTCTTAATACTCATCTCATGAGCACCACATTCTCCTGTGACATATGGCTTACTCAGGGATCTCTGAGGACCTTCCTTACCTTTAGAGTCTGGGACTCAAAGCCATCCCGGAAAAGACAAGGGTATATAGGGCTAGGACCACTGAATGGTCATCGTCCTGTGAGGTAGGAGTCTTCAGTCCAATGGAGCAGATGTGGAAAATGGAGGCTCAGAGCAGGGGTCCACTTGCACAAGACCACAGTTTTTTTTTTAAGATTTATTTATTTTATGTGTATGAGTACATTGTAGCTGTCTTCAGACACACCAGAAGAGGGCATCGGATCCCCATTACAGATAGTTGTGAGCTACCATGTGGTTGCTGGGAATCAAACTCAGGACCTCTGGAAGATCAGTCAGTTCTACTTAACCACTGAGCCATCTCTCCAGCCCAAGACCAAACAGTTAGAAGTGGCTGAAGCTGGATCAGAACTCCGGTCCTTGCCTCCCACTGCCCCAATCAAAACTGCCTTCTCTCTGCCCCTTGGGCTAACTCTCAGCTCTGTGGACCTTTCTGTCTACAGAACCACATAGGGATTGACCCTCTGTCCTTGGGTCTTTCTGTGCTGTGTCATTGTGAGAGTATACCTTGGAGGGGACCCAGCTGGGATAAAAGTCCAGTCCTCACTGTGTGATCTGAGGGGTCATGTCACCTCTCTGGGTCTGTTTTCTTATCTGTGGTGGCAAGGGTGAGAGGTGATATAGTTTTAGGAGCTGGGGGAGTTCAGCTCCTGGTTTGGCCTTTGCTTCTCTAGGGTCAGTGAGTCCATCTCTATAGGAAGTTTGGGCAGGCGATTTGTAGAGGCGATCCTAAACCTTAGGCCTGGGACGGACTGTGATGTGAGTTCTGCAGGGCATAGGTAACGATGGTCAGCTAGGGCCTTGGTGGTCTGTGCCAGCAAGAAAGGCCCCTAGGTGAGCACTCTGAATCCAGGGATAGCTCTGAGGATTCCTGCCTTGGCTCTAGCCTTGACCTGATACAGGAGACCTAGAAGAGGCCTCCAGAAATGTCCTGGGGAAGAGTTCTAGAGAGGTTCCCAGAGAGTGAATAGTGTGTGCTATGGGGAAGGTGTACTGAAAGAGGGAACAGCCAGCAGTGGCTGGAGGTGCTGAGGAAACCTTTCTGGTTTGAGTTGAAGCTCTACAAGAGAGAACACAAGATTCAAAGTCTTAGCTGTGTGGCCCTGGGATGGCCGCTTCTACATCCTCCTCTGTTCAATGTGGACACAAGTATCAGTTTGCCTGTGTTCTGCTACTTTAGTTACTCATTCCGTGGACATCACTGGATAGCCTCTCGCTATCTGGACCCGTGCTGGAAGTAGGGGGCAGTCAGGAATTGAAGGGCTCCCAGTTGAACCCAGAGCGGCCACTGAGCCAGCCAGTCCTGGAGTATGATGCCTAGGTGGTGCTTTGGATCTGAGGGGAGAGAGTAGGAGATTATCAGCATCCGGAGCATTCTGTACAGGTACAAAGAGGAGGTTAGGATGGAGCAGACAGGACAGGGCGTTAGAAGAGATGCCCTGATTGAGAATAGAGAGCAGAAAGGGATTAGTGAGCTAGGCCAGGCCTTTGGCTGTCTGGAATTAGGGGTCTTATGGTGCCAGGGTTTTGCTGTTGGGAGAGGCTGCACCTGCCTGGGCAATGGTACCGAGTCTGTACTACAGTGGGGGCTGTGGCCAGTGCTGCTTGGGATCCGCCCAGAGGGATGAGAAGGGATGGGATGACACTGTGCAAACTGTGACTGTGCTGAGGTGGAAAAGGGGGGGGGGGGGTGCACAGTCCCTTGTGGCCCTTGCCCTGGTGGTAGGTGGGGTGCCTCCAGGCTCTATCCCTGTTGGGGGTAGGGGAGTCTACAGTTCCTAGGCTGACTTAGTGCCCTCCACACCCAGTTCCCCAGGCTCCAGCTTTTAAACTTTAACGAGCCTCAGCTCAGTTTCCAGCCGAGAGTGTTTAAAGTTTCAGGAGATGAGAGAAAAGAGCAGTCCTGGAGACAGCTGGGTCCTCTTTCTTCCCTTGTGCCTCTCTGCCTGGCTGGACCACCTGGAGCCAGAGCCCTGGGTACCATGACCCTGGAGCCTTGGCTCTCTATGCAGGTCTAGGACCTACACTGGGCTTCTCTAGAGTGTTCCAAAGGCCTGGGTACCAGGTTGCCAACAAGCATAGATGGAGATAGAACCTATTCACAGCCCAGACCCCTTACCTGGGCAGATGATCATCCTCTGGTCACAGAAGGAGGGACACAGCTTAGAGTAGGTGTCAGATTGGCAGTGTTCCCAACCCTCTCAGTGCTCTTTATGTCCCCTCCTCACATGCTTGTGTTGGTGTAGATGTTATAGGTCCCTATAGAGAGGCCCAAAACCATGGGATTGGAGACTCCCATGCCAAATACACACTCTTGTCACTATTAGACATTAGATGGAGCTTGTGGCCAGTGGCTCAGGGCAGCTGGTGCTACTTTCTGGAGCTGGCTGGCTGTGTGTATGTATTGTATGTTTTATGTGTATGTGCACATATGTATGCATGTGCTATGCCACGGCAGGAGTGTGGAGGTCAGAGGGCGCCGTGACAGACTTGATTCTCTCCCTCCCATATGCAGGTCCCAGAGGTTGAACTCAGGCCCTCAGTCTTGGTAGCAGGTGCCTTTATCTGAGCCATCTCACTGGCCCTCTCTGGCGTACCACTGCCTTCCTGCCTTCCTGCCTTCCTGCCTGGGCTCCCAGAAGGCATATTGCCACATCGCTAGAATCTTTCTGTCCTGGGGCAGGTATACAGTGTCTGCACAGGTAGGAAGTAGGGCCATTTAATCTTTCTGTCACAATGCTTATCAGTGCTGGCTCCCTAAGGTCCCCCCATCATTTCCTGGTCCCCGCTCTCTGTCTTTGGACCTTTCTAGGTGTCCTGGGACCTAGAAATGGGTGAGAAGTGATAAGACTTTTGATAGAGAGAGGCCTGGTAGCTAGAGGGATCTGTTTCCCCTGTGTGTCTCCAGCATGCATTCATTCATAGATACATATATTTAATCATGGAGTCCATACATTTAAAGAGTGCATACTATATGCCAAGCATAGTGTTCTGCAGGAATTTGGCACCAAATCACACTTATCAGACCCTGTTGTTATGAGGTTCATATCCTGTCAGGGAGCCAAGCAAAACAGAAGCAAACAGCTGAAGAAGATACCAGAGGGTGGCTCTGTTCTAAGCACAGGGTAATTTGATGGGGGTGGAGGATTCTGCGTGTGGGTTTCTGTGTATGGAACTGGACTGTGGGTGGCTGTGTGTGATACAGCCTTTGGATGAGTGGACTGTGAGCCCCTCCCAAGCAGGTACAAGGTTCCCCAACCCCAAGCAGGCATCTGAGACGTTTGGGTCATTCCACACTGAATGCATGTGTGTGCCAAGTGTGAGTCTCTGTGTTTCTGTGTCTGGCATCACTCTGTGTGTGAGTCACACCCCCTCACTGCAGGAGCAGAGTTGTCTCTGATCCAATTATGTCTGCTCAGCTGTCTCCTGGCAGCTCCTGCCCCCTGCTGCAGCTCTGGATCTACCATGGCTTCCCCTTCCTGCTGCTTCTGAAGTCTCTGTCTGCCTCTGGCTTCTCTCTGGCTCTCAGGATATCCCTTTTCCAACCCTGTGTCTGTTCTCTTCTCCCTGCCTGGTAACTGCCTGTGTCCCTGATGGCTCTGCTTGGCCCTTTTCTTCTCCCCCCCCTCCCCCCAGTCTTAGTTGTGTATTTATTTAGCAAGCCTCCTCTTCTGCTGTCTCTGACTCTGCCAGCCATTGTGTTGTGGATATGGAGACAGATCAGACCTGGGCCCTCCCCTCCAGACACTCCAGGCCTGGTGGAGAGACAGGGAAAGCCTTCACAGGAGTGCTGGGACAGAGACTTGTGCTGAGAATAGTGACCGACAGCCTGAAGATGGGAGCAGGGTGTGAGACAGGACTTCCACAGGGAGCGGTGCCTAGGCCTAGCCCGATTCTGGAGGTCTGTGAGCTCCTAGATGCAGCAGGTGCATATACTAGGGCTGAGGAAGAAGGAAGCCAGGAAAGGTAGAGGCTTTCAAGTCTGGCAGTGCCCTTGTCGGTCCCAGGGCTTAGAAAACTCCCCGGTCAGGGGACCAACTGATTGGGAACCTGGAGACTTGAAAGGAGGATGTGGCTACAGAAGCCAAGCAGTGATGGTGGGGCAGAGAGGACTTGCCCAGAAGGAAGGCTGTGGTTCAGCGGGGCTAGGGAAAAGGGGGAGGCAGGAATTGGTTCAGAGCCAGGCTTGGGTTCCAGGCACCGAAGGGAAGGAAGCAGGTACTTGGGGCAGTTAACAAGCTAGTGTTGGACATGGAGACCCAGTGGCCTGGGGGCTGTCTAGGGCTTGATGCCTAGAAGGCTACTGAGGCAGAAATCCAGTGCTTGCTAGATCTTTAGGCTTCACCATCCATGGTGGTCCCTGATACCAGGGGAGTGTTTGTCTTGATCTGCCTCAGAGTCCAGTAGCAGCCCTGCTCTTGTCTCACGTCACTGGTCCCTACCTCATTATCTTCTACCTCCTCGTTATACCTCTCTTTCTCAGCTCCCCCCTCCTTCATCTGACACCCCCTGTCCTCAGGGTAAGAGTGGAAAGGCAGAAGGACAGAACAGGAGGTCAGCCTCTGCAGCCTTCCCCTCATCCCTGCTCAGAGCTGGGCCTGCTGCTGAAGCTGGGGGTGGGGGTGGGGGTGTCCAGGGAAGCTGCTGGAGACCAGTGGGAGGGAGGGCACCAGGCAGAGCAGGGATGAGTCACCCAGCCCTGGATGGAGAGCAACAAGAGAAGGGCCTGAGTGGGTCCTCACAGGAAGCTCTGTATATGGAAGACACGGCAGGACGTCTCTCCTCCACCAGTCTTGAGGGTGTCTGAGAAAAGTTGAGTTGCAGGTAGTTGCTGCCAGACCCTTTCCCTTCACAGGAGAAGGCTGTGGAGACTGATAGCCATTTTCCAGCTACTTAGCTGTAAAGGGGGACAGACTTTGTATTAGGCCCGTGGCACGTGTATTCTCTATATCCCTTCAGTAGGCCCACCCCAAGCAAAAGTAGCCCCGAGAGCCCCTCTCCATTCCACACACACCCTATAAGCTGCTGTGTCTAGCATGGACAGCCCTCACCTGGCTAAGTGCTAGCCCACCTGCCATTCCCTGGTTCTTTCACAGAACAGAGCCTGATTCTTAGGGACCAGGCTTCAGGGTAGACTTTGGGTTACACTGGCTCTAGGCAGGTTCCTCCACACCATTTTTCCAAACCACTGTTCACTAAGGGACACTGACTTCGCATGGAGTGGGCAAAGCTGTGCAGCCACTAGCACAGAACCCGGCCCAGCAGGCACTCCATTGACAGTGGCTGAATGGATGAATGAATGAACAGATTGAGTACCCAGGGGACAGCTCCATTTCCTGCCTGATCCTTGTTCACTCTGGACTCAGGTTACCTCCTGCAGCTGCATGTGCCTTCTTCCCAAGGCCAGCTGGTTCTGGTTCCTGGCTTGTACCAGTCTCTGCCAAGGGCCTTTTCCCCTGTCCCCTGGGTGCCACCTGCCCACCTGGCTTTCCTTTAGGATTTTGCTTTGCCATGTTTTCCTTTGCCTGTAGTTCCTCTTCCTTCTGTCTCTGCCCTGACCCTGCAGGGTCATCATTGCCTGCTACCTGTCCTAGCCCAAGAGTGAGTGGGCCTAAGACCCCTCTGGTTCCTACTTCTAGCACAGTCTCTTTGGCGATCAGTGGCATAAAAGCCAGATACTGCTGAGCATTTCCAGTAACCTGTGTCAGCCCACAGTGTCAGGCCACAGCCTGGATGAAGGAGCCTGGGTTTTCAGGTCCAGGGAACAAGGTCTTAGAGGTTCTGGATAGAACAACGTCAACAACTTCAGCAATTCTTCTTCTTCCTCCTCTTCCTCCTCTTCTTCCTCCTTCCCCTCCCCCTCCCCCTCCCCTTCCTCCTCCTCTTCTACCTCCTCTAGTTCTTCCTCTTCTTCCTCTGCCTCCACCTCCTCCTTGCCTCCCTCCCCCTTCCTTCCTTCCTTCCTTCCTTCCTTCCTTCCTTCCTTCCTTCCTTCCTTCCTTCCTTCCTTCCTTCCTTCCTTCCTTAAGACAGGGTTTCTCTGTGTTGCCTTGGCTGTGCTGGGAACTTGCTTTGTAGACCAGGCTAGCCTCAAAATTAGAGATCCGCCTGCCTCTGCCTCCTGTGCTGGAATTAAATGTGTGCACCACTACCACCTGACCTGGATGGAACTTCTAATTAGGATACTAAAATGTTGTTTTTTCCACAGGTCTTACTATAGCTAGGCCGACATCAAACTAATTCTCCTGCAGTAGTTACCTATGCACTAGGATTACAGCTATGCAAGATGAAACAGTGGGTTTTAAAAAAAAATTTCATAAATATTATAGCAAGAGTAAGAAGAATCCAAAAAATAAAACTTAGCACATGCTCAAAGTTTCAATAACTAGGTGTGCTGAGGCAGGAGGACTACTTAAACTCATGAGTTTGAGGCCAGCCTGGATAAGCAGCAGAAACCTTGTGGGGCAGGGTGTCAGTGGGAGAGAGTACCATGCAGCGTGGTTGGTACTTGGTGGAGCGCCTGCCTGGCAGGCACACACATGAAGCCTTGTGTTTGCTTCTCAGAACTGTGTAAACTGGGCATAGTGGTGTAAGCCTATGATCTCTGTTCTGGGGAGGTGCAGACCGGGGGTGGGGCGAGGAGGGGATTTGAGATGATCTTTGGCTATGTATCAAGTCCGAGGCCAACCTGGTCTACATGAGACTGTCTCAATTTTTTTTTTTTTTTTTTTTTAAATAAAACAAAGCAAAACAAAACCCTGGTTAGGTAACCTGTGCCTAGTTGAAACCATGCAGTTTGTGTGCTGCTTTGCTCATTTAAATTCGCATCGGTAGATGTTGCTCACATCACTAGAGTTATTAATTCATGAACAGTTCTAGCTTTCTACCAGGCCTGCTCTGGGCTCTGAGGGTTGCAGAGCCGTGAGGCTCCCCCCCCCCCCCCCGTCCTGGGGGCGGGGCGGGGTGGACAACACAGTCCTTGATGGCTGTGCAGTCCTCAGGGTGATGTGTCATTCTGAACGGAACTGGCCTTGCTTATGCTGTTCTCCAATATAATTTTCTAATTACAAATTCAATAATACACTCATGAATATTGTAGCAGAACTTATTTTATATTTTCCTGAGCTTAGTTTTTTTTTTGAGTACTGGGGATTGAATCCAGGCCCTCATGCAGGCTAGGCAATCACTACCTTAGTTCTTTGTGTGTTAGGTGCGCATGCGTGCGTGAACATGTGCATATATGTATGCAGAGGCCAGAGAAAAATCATGGCTATCACACCTCATGTACCATCTACCTTGCTGCTTCTGCTTCTTCTTCTTCCCCTTCTTCTTCTGCTTCTTTCTCCTCCTCCTCCTCCTCCTCCTCCTCCTCCTCCTCCTCCTTCTCCTTCCCCTCCTTCTCCTTCTGCGTCTTCTTCTGCTTCTTCTGTTGTTTTTGTTCTAGTGTCTCTCATGGCTTGGAACTTGACAAGTAGACTAGGCTGGCCCATGAGCACCAGTAATCTGCCTTTCTCTATCTCTTGAAGTGCTGGGATTAGCAGTTTGGGTTACTGCCTTTTAAAAGATTATTATTAAATGTTATGTGTGTTGATGTTATGCCTGCATGTATGTCTGTGTAACATGTGCCCGTGTAAGCCAGAAGAGGCATCAACTTTCCTATGACTGGAGTCATAGACGGTTGTGGGTTCCATGTGGGTCATAGGAATTGAACTTAGGACCTCTGGGAGAGCAAGTACTCCTAACTTCTGAGCCATCTCTCCAGCAACTCCACCCCACCCCACTTAAGGATCAAACCAGGTCTTGATTCCTGAAAATCCAATACTTTACCACCTGAGCCTTATGATTTTTGGTGTGTGTGAGTGTGTGTGTGTTCGTGTATGTGTGTGTGCATGTGTGTGTGTGTAGGGGCCCGTGCGCTCACCTGGGAGTGTGCAAATGTAGAGCCACAGGTAGATATCTGGCATCACCTCCTTTTGTTCTTCATCTTAGTTTTTGATACAGGGCCTCACTGAGCCTGTGCTTGCTGTTTCAGCTGCAGTGCTGGCCAGCGAGCCCCCAGGATCCACCTACTTTCACCATGCAGTGCTGGGGTTACAGATGTCTGCTAGGGTGCCTGGCTGTGACCTGGGTGCTGGCGATCTGAACCCAGGTCCTTAGGCTTGCACAGCAACCACTTTAATGGTTGAGCCTTCTCCCCAGCCCTGTCCCCGAGCTTTTCCTTTTTTATTTTGAGACAGAGTCTCATTAAGCTGTCTAGGCTGGCTTTGAACTTGCATTCTTCCTGCCTTAGCCTCTCAAGTAGCTAGGATTTCATGGCTGTGCCAACCAGGCCTGGCTTGACAAATTGACAAATTATTTTCTAGAATAGTACAGCTGGTTGTTACTATCACTGCATATCATTCTTTTCCTTGGGTGGTGGGACTGCTGAGGGCCCGATCCAAGGCTTTGCTCTCACTGTATCACTAAGCTATACCTAGAACCCTGTGTAACACTGTTAGCACATCCTTATAAGGACTGGGTATTTCATATATTAGTGGGTATTTCATATGTTAGGTTTATGAGTATAAATAGCTACCTCTATTTTTCAGCTGATGATGTTGGTTGGTTTTCGACACAGGGTTTCTGTGTAGCCCTGGCTGTCCTGGAACTCACTCTGTAGACCAGGCTAGCCTTGAACTCAGAAATTCACCTGCCTCTGCCTCTGAGTGCTGGGATTAAAAGTGTGTATCACCACACCCAACCAGATTATTATTTTTTTGAATCAGAGGTCTCATAATGTTGACCGGGCTGGTTTTCAAAAGGCATCCTTCCTCCTTCCGCCTCGTAAGGAGCCTAGATTGTAGGTCCACTATCCTGACTAGCTCATTTACTTTTTTTGACTATCAGAACTATTAAAGATTTTAAAAACAAGTTCCAGATCTTCCCTGGACCTGCCTCCTGGTATTTGGTGTATGTCAGGGGCTGCCCTGATCAGAGGCCACAGAACTGCAGGCAGAAGAATGCAATGCCTACTTGAGACAGGGTGCCTGGAGTGGAGAGGACAAGGAAGTCTTGGGCACAGCGCAGCCTGAAGAATTTATGGACAAGACAGCAGACACATTAGGAAAGGAGCCAGTGAGGAAGTGTCTTGGGAGGCATTTGGGGCAGACCTGGAGGAGTAGGTACCTTGCTACTTATCATAGCAGGACCGACAGATGTCTTTCCTCTTCCCTCTTGCCAGCCGCTGGAGAAGGGTCTTAGGAGTTTCCGTTCTGGAGATCCCAGAATCCCAAGACAAGAAGCAGGTCCTCCCTCAGATCCCCTGGATCTGGTTTCCTGTGGAAACAGCAAAGTGGAGGAAGAGCCAGAGCAGAGAGAGGGCCAAGGGCCTGCTGTGGGGCTTGTGCAATCTGGGCCTCCCCTGGTCCTGGTCCCGCCCACTTAGGGCACGGTCTGGCTGTAGGTCATGAAAGGTGACTGGGTTGATCTATGCAGGTCTTCCTATAGCAAGTGTCCACCTATTTGTCCACTCAACCTCTCAGCATTTTTTGGATTTTTTTTTTTTTTAATTCCTTGTCTTTATATACCTTGCCCTTTGGAGCTTAGCAGGAAGACACTCCTTGGGCATAGCCAGAGAGCTTAAGGAAGAAGAGCCTGGGGCTCAAAGCCGTTAGAAGGCACATATGTGAAGGCTTTCTGTGCAAGCCTCCTTTAATCCCCATAGCAACCTCCGGGGAATTGTGATCCTCCTTTGACAGGTAAAGATGCTGGGACTTAAAGCTCCTTTCTTTGCTCAAGCTAAGACCACGCAGTCGGGATGTAGCAAGGAGAGCTCTGTCGCATGCCCAACACTCCAGAGCTGCTAGGGAAATTGAGAGCCTGTGGGGTCCCGGCAGGGCACCATGATAGCCTGAGGCTTCTCAGAGAGGCAGAGCTCCACAGCACTGGGTTTCAGAAGAGCATGGCCCTGCCTTTGAACTTGGGGAGGTGTGGTAGAGCAAGTCAGATGAAGAATCCGTTAGCTGTTCCTCTCTGGTCAGCCATCCCTCCAGAAGGTCATAAGCACAGCATTGATTGTCTGGTCCTTAGACAACATGCTGTGGTTGCCAGCATGCTTATTTTAGTTGGGCAACAATTCTGATGCTTTGGAGTCAAGAGTCTGTGGACTCTGGGTCTCTGCTCTGGTACTGTGTGTCCTTGGTCCATCATTATACCTCTCTGGGCCTGTTTCAGCATAGTGCATTGGAAGGTTATGAGGGTGATGTGTTTTCTCACTGGGGAAACCTAGCCCAGAAAAAGGCAAGGGAAGACCTACTAACTTCTCAACACAAAATATCTGAGCAGATGGTCTTGTGAAGGGGTTAACCATTTAGCAACCAATAAGGCAGATATGGCCTTGTAGTATGGAGACCTGCTGGGTAAGAACAGCTATATTTTGAGTGTTGACAATATTCTAGGCATATTTCATACATTACCTCATCTAGTCACAATATCCTTAGGAGGTAGTTATTACTGTCCCAGTTTTTTATGTGAGGAAACCAAGGCTTGTGTGTTAAGTCTTAGGCCTGGGGGTAATAGCTGGGTTATACAGAATTGCCTGCCGCAGACTGTTCATGAGTCTTCCCTGGCAGTCCTCCTTGCTTATCCAGTTCCTTCTGGTGTGACTCTGTGGGTTTGGGGTGCTGAGTTAGGGCTATGCTCAGGAGTTCTGGGCAGCCTCACACGTCATAGAGATCCATCCCCACATCAAGCTTTGGAGAGTTCTGGGGACAAAGCATGCAGTTTCTCTGGTGACACTTGGGCCCTCTGGGACCCACTTTTAACATGGCAGCTGTCACACACGCTATATTCAGACTTTGAAAGCTTTGTAGCCTAGCAGGGCTCCTAGCACTCTCTGCCCCTGAGGAGCCGGGCTGCTCTGAGCCCTACCAGGCATGTTAGGTCATCTTCCTTGTCTGGAAGGTTAAGCCCAGGCTTCAGATTCGCCTCTGCCTCCTTTGACTCAGGACAGAGATGGAACTGGGGGCTGCTACTTAGATGGTGGTGGGATCCAGTCACACGCTTTCATGGACTAGAGAAGCAAATGGGGCAGAGGGAAGCAATATGCTCAAAGCCGCGTTTTATAGGGATAGGTTGGAGTCCATCCTTGAATATTTTTGATGCTGGCAGAACCTACAGCTTTGGCCAAGCATTGGCTCTGCCAGTGAGCTCCGTCCTCCTCTTGCCTGAACTTTAAAACTCTTTTTAAAATAAAATTTAATAATGCTGCACATGCATTTACTTGTGCACGCATGTGTGTTTGTGTGCAGGTGCATGTGTGTGCATGTGTGTGTGTGTTCCAATCATTTTATTCAGAGGCTGTGGATAGGGAAGGGCTGAAGATCTGATCTGGTGTCCTCAGTCAGGCAGATCCATCTGGCCTCCTCCTCACTGACAGCTGGGACAGGCCTCTGCTGGGAAGGTGAGAATCCCGGATACTACTGGGAAGGGGTGGTGTAGGGTTCAGAGCAGCCCGGCTCCTCAGGGACCAGTGTGGAGCAGGCTTCCTGGAGATGCCCAGTCCAGGAGGGAGATATTTGCCAAGTTCAGGGGCAGAGAGTGCAGTGAGGACCAAGGCCCAGAGCCAGACAAGAACACAGTCTACTGGCTGGCTGAGCCTGTCCACCTGGCTCAAGTTTCTGTGGCGTGACTTACATAGCCTA
>CM052703.1:92533502-92560749 GCA_028551405.1 Uromys caudimaculatus | reverse complement strand
TAGGCTATGTAAGTCACGCCACAGAAACTTGAGCCAGGTGGACAGGCTCAGCCAGCCAGTAGACTGTGTTCTTGTCTGGCTCTGGGCCTTGGTCCTCACTGCACTCTCTGCCCCTGAACTTGGCAAATATCTCCCTCCTGGACTGGGCATCTCCAGGAAGCCTGCTCCACACTGGTCCCTGAGGAGCCGGGCTGCTCTGCGCCCTACCAGGCATGTTAGGTCATCTTCCTTGTCTGGAAGGTTAAACCCAGGCTTCAGATTCGCCTCCTCCTGCCTGACAGCTGGAACCCTTCATTCTAAACTATGTCTTAGCCCTCAAAATGTAGTTGTCACCTGGGGTACTTTTGTACTTTAAAAATTTTATTAATAGTTGGGCATGGTGGCACACACCTATAATCCCAGCAGCACTTGTGAGGCAGATGCTGGTGGATCTCTTGAGTTTGAGGCCAGCCTGGTCTACATAGTAAGTTCCAGGACAGCCAGGGCCACACAGAGAAACCTTGTCTCAAAAAAACCAAAGGTGTGTGTGTGTGTGAGATTATTGCTGAAGCAGTACTACAGACATTTCAGAAACTCGGAAATACAAAGGAAAGCAGGCACTGCATGTCTGGCAGCGAGACGGCTGTTGCCAGCTAAGATTTGCGCAGCTTGAGGTTTTCTAAGCATAGATTTTCCTCATTGTTCTTTCCAGTTTATAACGTACTTGGGGGCAGGGAAAGAAATTTCCACCATTGATTTCCACACATTTTCAGGGTATCTAAGACTCAGGTCACCCTCATGTTTCTCTAGTTGTCCCTAAAAATGTCCCTAGTAAGCAGGACTGTCATCTGAGGCACCTAGGAGCTGAAGCAGGAAGATCTCAAATGCAAGTCCAACCTGGGCAACTTAATGAGATCCCATTTCAAAAATAAGAAGCAAAAAGAGGCCCAGGGATTTAGCTCAGTCACAGAACATTTGTCTTGCATGCATGAAGCCCTAGATCAAATCTCTGGCTAAAAGAAGGAGGAGGAATGCCCTATTTGTAGCTGATGTGTCACAATCCAGAGTTACACTTTACAGATGGTGGTACTCAGGCCTAGAGGGATGGCTCAGCAGTTAAAAGCACCGGCTTCTCTTTTCAAAAGACTTGAGTTCAATGCACAGCACCAGCACATGGCAGCTCACAGATGTCTGTTACTCCAGTTCCAGGGGACTAAAACTCTTACACAGACATACATACAGGCAAAACACCAATGCACATAAAATAAACATTTAAAAAAATAAAATAAAAGAAAAAAGCCCTTGCCTTTAATCTGAGGATTTAGGAAGTAGAGGTGGGCCAATCTCTGAGCTCTAGGCCAGCCTGGTCTATAGAGTGAGTTCTAGGACAGTCAAGGCCATACAGGGAAACCCTGTCTCAAAAACAAACAAACCAAACCAACAGTAACAACAAAAAACCAAATGGTGGCGCCCAGTCCCTTCTTTATGACACCTATTTGACAAAGTGTAACTCATCCTGGCTTTATCTACATCTGCTCTCGTGGGATCACATAGCTTGTTCCTTTGTGCACTGTATTTTCTGTAATCTGAAGTGTGTAGGGCACAGAGCATTTCTTGTACCTAAAATCCCCAGCCTGGAGCAGCCTATCATGCGCTTTCATTGTGCCCAGGCCTGTTCTCAATGAGAAGGGGGGCAGTGCTTCCTCTCTTGTAGCTGAACCTTCTCATGGGTAGAGAGTAAAGTGTGTGCGTTTCCTGTGTTGGATGAATGTCAGTTCTGGGAGAGTATTATAGACTACACAGGAAAAAAAACGGTTAAACTTTGCTGTGGGGGTTGGGCTCTTGGGGCAGGAAAGAACAAGGACATTGAACCTCACCTTTTTGAATACAGATCTTGAGAACTCTGGTTCTGTCTTTACTTGCTTCCCAGACATTTGAGCTGTATTAAATCACAGCCCTGCTACTTAACCAGCCAGATGACCTTGGCTGGGTGCTTAACCTCTTTGAACCTAAATCCTCCCCTTGGCTTTGTTGCTTGGTATAATGGTTTGAATGGCTAAATAAAGCAAGGTGCGCAGCTTGGCTGTCCTCTCCCCTAGATGGGAAACTCTGAATAATAGGAAGATGTCTGAAAATAGTCTCCTACCAATTCACTATCTAGCCCAGGCTGGCCCTTGAACTTAGGGTGCTCTTCCTGTCCCAGCCTCTCAAGTGCTGGCATTACAAAGTTGTTAAATCTCCCTCCCCCTCTCTCCCCCTCTCCCTCTCTCTCTCTCTCTCTCTCTCTCTCTCTCTCACACACACACACACACACACACACACACACACACACACACACACACACACGGCTAGGTGTATTTGGGCATTTGATTTTCCATTTAATGTGCACCTGTCTCAAGCTCCTTGCTGAATCAACTGTGTCTGCCCACAAGCTGCTCCCAGGAGATAGAGAGGGCACAGACACAGTGTGCAGAAGCCTGGGTGGTTTGAAGAGGATACGGGGCTGAGCTGGGGGGCTGACTGTCCCTTGGTACAAGAGGTTTCTGGGGAGCTGAGCCAGACTCTGTGGTAAGAAGTGGCCCCTGTTTCTGTCTCCCCTCCCCAACCCACCCCTGTGCCTGTGGCCCTGACAACCCATGTCTGTCTGCAGTGCAGGATGGAATGCTGTGACGTGCCAGCTGAGACGCTCTACGATGTCCTGCACGACATAGAATACCGAAAGAAGTGGGACAGTAATGTCATTGAGACTTTCGACATCGCCCGCTTGACTGTCAACGCTGACGTAGGATATTACTCTTGTGAGCAGGCACAGATTGAGACTCCACCCCCCTCAGCCTCCATCCCCACTTCCCACCAAGTCTCCTCTAACTTTCCCTCCCTGTGGTCACTCCTGTGCTGGGCTGCTCCGAGACCTACATGCTGAGATGGGAAGCTGCGCTCTCCTTGGGCATACTTACATGCTCTCACTGACACACACTCAACCATAGCACACACAACCACATGCACATACAGTTGTATCCTACATGCCACATAGCACAGGGACACATTTTCAAGCACATGTGATCACAGTACTGTCTTTCAAATATATTCACATATACAGACAAGTCAGAGCAATGAGGTAAGGGCTGTGTGAGGCCCTGGGGGGCAGGGTAGGTGGATACAGTGGAGCCAAGGGTTCTACTATACTTCCTGGTTTCACAGTGTGTCTATGGTAGGGGTTGGGATACCTGTCTGGATGGGGAGGGCTAGCAGTTAATAGGATCCCCATATTTCTGGCCTCCATCACACCTTTCCTTATAGGAAGATGGGCCAGCAGCCTGGCTGAATTGTTCCTTGCCCTCTACAGGGAGGTGTCCCAAGCCCCTGAAGAACCGTGATGTCATCACCCTCCGCTCCTGGCTTCCCATGGGCGCTGATTACATCATTATGAACTACTCAGTGAAACACCCTGTGAGTTGGCCTGCCCTCCCCCTGGGTGTGCAGAAGGGTGATGGGCAGGGCTGGGCTGTGGTTGTCCAGTGACTTCAGGCAGGCATGGGGGCCAGTTTCCTTCCTGCACATTGAGGATAATGACTTCCCTTCGGGGACTGTCAAGTAGCTCAGGGAAAGGGTAGTGTGGGCCATCTCTGCAGTGAGGGGGTGGGATAAACTGATGTGGTTGACTAGCCCTTGGGATGAGGCTGCCCAATAAATGGGTTAGCAGGAACTAGAAGGCAGGATCCTGTGGTGGGACTCACTTGAACTCCCTGGGCAGAGAGGGCAGGCAGGTATAGTTAGCCTAGGCAAGGGTTGAGTACCCACAAATACTCATAAGCCCTGACACATCCTGGTACTTTCCTAATGTACACAGAGAAAGCACAGTAAGAGGGGACAAGGATGGCCTGGCCTGATTATTTTTTCCTTAATCCACATTAGGTCTCACCAGGCACAGTTGTCAAGAAATGTGGACAGCTATGGGTTTGTGTGTGTGTGTGTGTGTGTGTGTGTGTGTGTGTGTGTGTGTGTATACCTTATAGAGACATTCTCTCTGTCCCTACGCAAGTCTCACCTCCCTGTGCCTTCCATCCCCAGAAATACCCACCTCGGAAAGACTTGGTCCGAGCTGTGTCCATCCAGACGGGCTACCTCGTCCAGAGCACGGGGCCCAAGAGCTGCGTCATCACCTACCTGGCCCAAGTGGACCCCAAAGGTGAGGGCTTGGCCCTGCAGTCCATCAACGGACTCCTTCCCTGTACAGGGAATGAACATGATCTGCCAGGCCATCTGAGGCCATCTGTTAGGAGCCATTTAGTACTGGCGGGATCTCTATTCAAAGCTAGTGGTTTGAGAGGAATGGACCCGTGAGGCGGCCACTGCTCCTCCTGGGAGTTTGGAACTGCCTTCCTGGTGCTAGCATTCCTAGTCTGGACCTGCTCTTGCCCTGTCTCCTTCAGCTACATCCCAGAGGCCTGAGTGTTCCAAGCTGTTCTTTCAGCTCATGTCTGTGACAGCTGAACCCTCATTTCTGTTGAGCTGGTCAGCCTCCTAGACATCTTCCTCATGGCGTCTTCTGGACACCTGAGACTTGCTGTACCCAACTGTGAACTCACCATTGCCCTTCCTAGAACCACCTTTCTTCAGACCGATAGCTTGCTTTCTGGTCCCCCCTGGTCAGAACTTGCCAGTTAGTTGGGGCCAACTTCTCCTTGTCAGCTCCTAAATCCCGTATGTAGTCTCTTTCTTCCTCCCTCCCTTTCTTCTGACTCACTCTGTAGCCCAGGCTGGTCTTGAACTCACCGTCATCCTGCCTTCGTCTCCTGAGTGCTGGGGATTCCAGGCCTTGCTAACTCAGTCCCTGTTTTCACCTTTTCTGACAGCTTCCAGCCTGTCATTCTTCTGGTACTTAGCCACTTTGTCCAAACAAGCTACTAGAGGAGATAAAAACAACACTTACTTCCTCTGACTCACCTGCTTAAAATGCTACTGTGACTCTGTTGTCCTGAGTTCAGCCGAGCCCCTACCCAGGGCTGGAAGGAGGATTTCTAGCCCCTCACACCCTTCCACTTCCCACATCTCTGTCCAGCCAGCCTTTATCCTCAGCTCCCTGCACCTCTGCTTCTTACTCAGTGTCCCCAGAAGCCAAGAAGTGACCCTTCCTCTCTGTCCCCAATTCCCAGAGTGAGGGCCTGCTCCCTTTTTCAGGGCCCATTCTCCTCCAGCAGAGCACCAGTCTGTGTTGAGATGACACACATTGGATTCCTGTTGTGATTTTCCAGGCAGGTCCAGGGTGGGTGTCACAGTGTGGAGTGAGTTGGTGACTGAACACGTAAATAAAGGATGGTTAAGCCTCACTGACAGGATTGTCATTGACAGGAATACCCCATGGCCCAGATCAGGGCTCCAGGCCCTTAATGAGTATTGTGTGTATACAGAGCAGGTACTTGGGAGGGAGACAGGTAGAGAGCTAGCCTATGGATTCCAGGGCCAGCTAGACTGAGTGCGGGGTGTAAGGGGTCTGAGGAGGCCCACCAGGACAGAGGCTGAGCACCAGTTCTGGGTTATTAGTGTGAGGAGAGGGAGGTGACAGGCTGGAGCTCGGTGGGTCAGAATGTCAACCCACAGGTTACTTGTGGTTACCTAGGGCCCTCTGGTTTTCTTCTCTGAGCTGGAGCTGAGCAGAGAGACAGTGGGGGCAGAGATGAGCTTGGGGGAATTTGAGAACTTCATTGAGAAGGAATGAAAAGGGGTGGCCTCCCCACAAACTCTGAAGAGGGAGGAGGGCTGGCAGTGGGTGGGGCTGGGTGCCTAAGGGCCTCTCCCTGCCCCCACAGGCTCCTTACCCAAGTGGGTGGTGAATAAGTCATCTCAGTTCCTGGCCCCCAAGGTAAGTGGCTGTGTGCTCTGGGACATGGGATGTGGGGGGGAGGGTAGCACTGAGGAGTAGGGCAGGGGCAGAGTTAACACTGGGTGATGGCTGATGGACCAGGTCTACAAATGGCCATAGTTGAGACACGGGGGACCTACTGTGCACCGCAGGAGGGCTCTGGAGGGGTGTGCCCCCCAGGCACCCCTAACACTGTTCGCATGGTCTGCAGGCCATGAAGAAGATGTACAAGGCCTGCATCAAGTACCCCGAGTGGAAGCAGAAACATCAGCCACATTTCAAGCCATGGCTGCACCCGGAGCAGAACCCATTGCCCAGCCTGGCGCTGTCAGAGCTGTCGGTGCAACACGCAGACTCACTGGAGAACATCGATGAGAGTGCGGTGACAGAGAGCAGAGAGGAGCGTGCAGGCGGTGCAGGAGGAGAAGGCAGCGATGATGACACCTCCCTCACCTGAGTACGGCCTCTCTGCAAGGACCAAGACAGGACTGGGGTGGAACCTGGGGCACTGAGCCTTCTGCACTTCCTCCCTTCCCCCACCTGCCTTCTGGAGGCTCTGGGCTCCTGCTCAGGTGGCTGCGGCATGGCTGGACATGGCCCCAATAAATGAACCACACAGCCCCAGCCAGCTCTCTGTGCCTGCTTCTCATCTGCCTGGCACCACGCTGCTCTGTCCTACAGTTTGTTCCGTAATACTATCCTTGCTCGCTGGCCCTCAGCCTATAGGCATCTTCCTTCTACTTGTGTAACGTAGGATGGGCTTGTTGCTGCCTCCTGTCCTGTGTTTCCTTTCTCCCGGCCATTTGCACATTAATTTTGCTGGTCACAAAAGTAGTTTGCTCATTTTCCAGGGCTCTTAAGAGGAGCTGGTCTAGTCAGAGGTCAGGTTCCTACTGTGTGACAGACTTCTGGTCCAAGCTAGCTTTAAACAGTTGGTCTGGCATACTCTGACTGGCTCCTGTCATCACAGAAGGAAGGGGAGGGACCCATAGGTCAGAGACTAGGGCTGAAGGCCTCAGAACTGAGGTGGGGTGGTGTGTCCTGGAGGAGGGACGGGTGGGTACTGGAGGAGGGGTAGGGGTGGGTACTGCTGAAGACACTTCCACTGCACTTAGTGTTAAAGACCTTAGGCTGGTCACAGGAATCGTGGGGTCCTCTGACCAGGTGCCAGGCCTCACATTACGCCTGGCTGCATTGAGATCTGGAGGGAAGCCCGGGCTGCCTCTGCTGTCCAAGGGATGCCCAGAGTCCTGGAGTTAGTCTTAGGCCCTGCTTTTCTTGGTATTTTTGCACCACAAGAACTTGGGGTCTGGAAGAACTCAAGATCTGACCCTGTTCACCTCTCCTGGGAAGCCCTGCCAGTGGACATTCTTAGTGAGCTAACAGCCAAGCCTTTCCCAGAGGATCAGTTTCGGTGGAGAGGCCCGGACAGGACCTGTCACCTGGAACATAAGCTCTAGGTCTGCCCATAATGGTCAGTAATTTTGAGAACACCCTGAAATTTCAGACTCTCATTTCCTAACCTATAAACTACGGTGATAATTTTTACCCTTAAGCAAGTGTGAGCATTATTTTGAAATTAAACAGAACAAATTGCTCATCACTGGACCAGGCATGTAATAGGCTCTCTGATTAAAGGGCATCTTCCTCCTTTCAGGGCAAAACCCCCTTGACCCACCCTGATGAAAGCTGTTCTTCCAAATATGTCCACTGATCCTATGGAAAAATGGAAGCCCAGCTAAATTAAGGCTTTTGGCTTGGCTGGTCCCAGAGGAGCCCTGGCCTCAGGACCCAGAAATGCCTGCCAAGTCTGGGGATTTCATCTGTATGGCGAGGGGGTGAGAAGCTGCCAGACTGGTGGGACTTTCCCAGCACGGGGAGATGTGGTTCTGGGGACAGAAGCAGAGTACTCTCCAAGAATGGTGCAGAGGACTCCCAGGGAAGGTGGTTGTCCCGCCTCCGAAGGGGTGTGTGTGTGTGTGTGTGTGTGTGTGTGTGTGTGTGTGTGTGTGTGTGTGTGTGTGTGTGTGTGTGTGTGTCTGTGTGTGTGTCTGTGTGTGTGTGTCTGTGTGTGTGTGTCTGTGTGTGTTCGCGCGCGCGCACCCGCGCGTTGTGTTGTTCTCCCAGAGGGTAGACTCACCAGAACCGGGGTGTCGAGACAAGGAGACTCAAGAGTCTTAGCAGGGGCAGGGTAGACATAAGCCTCAAAGCCTTAGCAAGCTAAGGGTAAAAGAGAGAGACAAACCCGGCGGGCCGGTCGGCCCAGGGTACTGAGGATCCGGACTAGAATGGGGGCGGGACCGGCCGACTCCCTGCCGGTTCCCCGCCCTCACGTCCCCTGGGTGTCACGTGGGGCGGGCGGAAGCGCCGGGCGAGGTGGGCGCGCCCGGACCTCTGCCGCGAGTTGCCTGGGGCCGCGTGTGACAGACGGTACCGGGACCCCGAGTCCCACCTCGTGGAGTTCTCTTCGCTCAAAACAGGTCAGTGAGGTTGCTGGGACCTCCCAATCGTCAGTTGTGACCTGCACTGCCCCCATTCCTCAGAAAGGAATGGTGAGGCCCGGTTCAATTTTCCCGGGATCATCCGATGCGCGCTCTTGCCTGGGGATGAAGCGAAGTGGGGTCGCCTCTGGAGGTGGAGGCATCCAGCCAGATCCATAGGGACAGGGAAAGTGAGCTGGTGGACACCAGCTTTCAGCCGTCAGCCCTTCTGCTTTCGGGATTGCAGGCTCCGGAGCCAGTAGTGTCAGGCAGCTTGGTTTTCCCACTTGAGAAATGAAGACTCCCACCTAGTCTACCCCGGACATTCTTACAGCCTCGCAAAGCTTTAGGACTTTAGCACTGGACCCGAGGCGTTGGTAACCTTGGGCAGTCTACTTCCGTCCTCTGCACGTCAATTCCCCACTAGTTAATGAGGGCATAGTTTCTCTAGAGCTTACCTGGCCCAGTTGCCAGGAAAGAAGGGGTGTGTTCGTTGAATGGGGTCAGGCTGGGAGTGGGTGGATGGGCTTAGAGCAGGCTTGCAGTGCAGGGGGCGGAGGGGTGCAGCGGCGGGGTAGGTGTTTGGACACATCTCCGTGGGTAGGTTTGGGTGCTGGGTGATTAGGAGCCAGCACAGTAGGTGTCTGCTACCCTGTGTTTCTATAAACCCCGTGTCTTGGGGAAACCTTCCTTAATGCCTAGACCGGGGGTACGCGGATTCAGGGTTGGACTTGGAGATGCCCAGGTAAGGATTTGACTGCTGCTGGGTCGAAGGGACCCTAATACTTGTACTTGGTAAGCCATGAGGGTCCTGCTAGGGGAAGCCTAGGATCCTAGCAGCGTTATTATAGGGTAGAAGAAATTCAGCAGAACCCAGAGACAGGCGTGGACAGGTGCAGACCTAGGGAGGAGAAGATGCCTAGTGAGCCTTGGTAGTTAAGTGGCTGTTTGCAAAGACTGGCTGCAAGGGGAGGGCAGGGCTTGTACATCTGTAGGGATACTGATAACTTTCCGGAGGAAAGGCATGGGAGGTGGGTGTGGCTGTAAGGGGTGGCAAGGGAGAATGTGCAGAGAAGTCATCCTTGGGGTTTATGCCTGGCCCCGGGGATCCTGCTCCCCAGTGGCCATTTGCTCTTTGTAATAGGGTACAAGTGAGTTGTCCCAGGCAGGCTACTGATGGCTGGGAAGAGAAGGCCCCAACGCCCCAGGTTTCATTTGGACGTTCAGGCCTCCTTCCTTGGCCCCCACCATGCAAAGAATCAGCGTTTGTGCAAAGGTGCTCCCCGCCAAGTTTCCTCCCCACCCAAGTCCCCATGTTCTTTGAGACTTCAGGGTTCAGATGTGGGCTGCAGATCGCAGTGCCTTCCAGCCTGGTTTTCAGTTCCAGGTAATGGCAAGGCTCGGGACAGGTTTCCTTGGATGTCTACGAAGATGGGATATAGGATCTGGAATTCTATCACTGCTGCCAAGCCCTGTGTGACTTTGCCACTCTCCGTCTTTTTCAGAGTCCCCTTTCCACCTCTGAGGGTGGGATGAGCCTGGCTTCATGTTCCAAGGACAGACTGCTAAAGCAAGAGCCAGGCCAATGTGAATTCTGAGTGAAGGAAAGGCAGGCCCGAAGGAAAGGGCAGTGGGGAGCAGAAGAGCAGAGTACTGGGCTAGTGGTGATCCAGGCCTAGGATCTCTGTCTCTAACATTCTCTAGGGCTTCTCCCTCCCCACTCCACTCTCTTGGCTGAGCTCAAAGCCAGCCGCCAATGCCCAAACAAGTGGCCTCTGTTCCTAGGGGAGGGGGAGGGGAGGCAGGCCCTGGGCTCTGGGCCTGCCTGTCCAGCACTGACCCTGCCTCCGCCTTTGCCGTGGGTCTTAACTCTTGGAAGCCTGAACTGGGTACTGGGGTGTTTGGGGGCCGGTACCTCTTGTCCTACAACTGTCCTGTCCACCTGGCTTCAGGTCTCTGGGCTCTGTCTCTTTCAGAGGGGACTGATAGGATGTCCTCAGAGGAGCATGCGTGTGGGGTAGGGGTGACAGTCAGCCCCTCTCAACTCCTTTCAAGCCCATCAAGCCAGACTTAGTCCCTCCACAGACAGCGTGAGAATGTTCGTGTTTTAGAAGGAGGTTCTGTGCTTAGAATGACTACCAGGTGTCTGATAGTAAAGTGGGGGGCAGAGTCCCCCTCCAATGCACAGTTTTCACAGAGCTCACATTTTACAGCTGACTCCACACCAGGACCCCTCCCCCCAGTTCTGACAGAGAACACAACTTCTTGTCCACCTGTCCCTCCTCTAAGCCAGGCCCCTAGGTGACAGAAATCAAGAGTGGTGAGGGGCCATAGCTCAGGGCTCACCATCTATAGCTTTCCAGTGGAATATCTATCTCTCTCTCTCTCTCTCTCTCTCTCTCTCTCTCTCTCTCTCACTCATTCACTCATCTTTTGGGTCATAGGTCAGAAAGAAAAGCCAGTTCTATAAGATTTCTGAGTCAGGTGTGGTGGCGCATGCCTTTAATCCTAACACTCGGGTGGCAGAGGCAGGTAGATCTCTGAGTTTGAGGCTAGCCTGGTCTACATAGTGAGTTCAAGGAAAGCCAGGACTACACAGAGAAACCTTGTCTAGAAAAACTAAGAAAAAAAAATATTTCTGTCCTAGGTCACTGAGATAAGAGTGGCTGAGAGGGATGTGGAGTTAGGTGACTACTTCAATAACATTAATGATATTTTATCCAGTATAATAAATTATTATCTGAGTATAGTCATAACAGCAGTAGAAGCTGCTATTTCTTGGCCATTCCCATTTTATAGGCGAGCAAAGTGAGGCCAAGAGGCAAAGTGATTTTCTAGGGACCAGACATTTCTTAGACTCATGGAGACACTGCATTTTTGTTACTTAGAGTGAGATCCTTGAGCACAGGGAGATTTTTTTTTGCAGATTCAAGCTCAGCCCTACCCTAGAGATTCCCACTGCAATCACTGGCAGATTGGAGGGCTGCTTAGTCCCTGACATTGGTGGTGATCAGTTTGGGGCAAAGATTAATTTCCTCCCTGTTCCCCTGGCTTTCCCAGACCCTATTTTACTGCTGAAGCCAAGGTCTGTAGATAGTCAGCATCTTGGAGACAAAAGTGGGGACAGGAGTCCAGGCTGGGGCTGTACATGTGCTCTCCTCCCTGCCTGGTGCCAGGGGGTCTCTGAAACCCTGAGCTCCTTGCAGAGGCTGCCCACTGCCTTATCACAGGGCTCAGGTCTGTGTCCTCAATAAACCAGGAGCTAGCTCTTCTTAGGGGCCCTGGTATTGCTGCCATGTAGGATATTGGTGACTGAACAAACCTGGAAAGGTTTCCAGAGTCAAGAGACCAAGACACAGAGGCTACCTGAGGTCAAATGCATTGTGCTTAGGGCTTCAGTGGGCCAGGGAGGGTGCAGGGATTAGCGATCTATTTTGTATTCTCCCTCATTTTCTAATCTTCTTTTCCCTCATTTTCATTTTGTGGGAACCTCTCAGGGCTATTCCTCTGTCATCATCTGAGGGTAGAGAGCAAAAGCCACATCTAGAATCTTAGTGGCTCAGGACTCCAGGGGAGTCTTGTCTGGCCAGGCCAGGCTGCAGTAGGTGGCTGCATTCCCAGGACATGACACTTCAAGGTTGAGATGTTCTGCTCTGTAGCCTCCTGGCTGCCAGGGTCTCCCCCACTGGCATCCCCAGACATTCTTTTCTTTCCTCCTCTTCCCAGGTCTGCCTGTCCCATATGTGGACAGCACCAGAGAGAAACCAATGGGACAATCTAGGACTTGATCGAGTGATTGTGGTTGGAAGGGAGACACTGCCCATCATCACTTGGTCCCTGGACCCACATTAGCTGACTCTAAGATTCTGAGTCTGCCATGCAAAGTGTTAGAGACTTGAAGGGTTGGTTTATGCAGGTGTTCCCAGCTTTTAAAACTTAAAGTCCCAGGGGGTCTACAAAGCTTGGATTTAGAGTGGGTCTCCTTGAATTGAAGCTAAACCCTATGCCACCCTTGACCACATTGTCATCAGACTGTGGCTTACAGAATAGTGTGGATTACTCAGTGGCTTTGATTCCCTCCCGGCCTCCAGGCTCATTCGACCACATATGCTCTGCTGCTTCTCTTTCTAGAAATCCACAGGGCCAGCCCTGTGGCCCAGGGGAAGCACATAGTACAGTAGTACTCTTGTAATGGAGAGCCTCAGGGGTAGGACCATTGACTGCATTCATGAAAGAGAAGCCCCATGGATATGAGGGGGGAGTAGAGGAGGAACCCAGACTAAGGGCTGGCAAGGTCATAGAACAAGGTCAAGGATTGCTCTGTGGACATCGGAAATAGCATGAGATGTGGCTCAGCAGACCCAGATCAAATCTGCAAAGGATCAGGGTCAGGCTGGAGGACCCTACAGAGAGGGGTGGTGGGCAGAGGCTTGAGTCAAGGAGGCTGAGGAGACCTGTCATACCTTTGGGTGCAGGAAGCTGGACCTTGGCCAGTGCTCTTAGGTTTTTAACACACTAGCTGTGTGTTAAAACCTAACAAGAGCCCTGCCTTTGTAGAAGGAGACCTGTTCCTTACAGTATGTGTGATGCTTCCCGGAAGGCTCCCTGACTGGCAGGCTCCTTGATGGGGTTGGGGTATACCTCCTAGTCTCTTCTTAGGCCATTCCCCCTGTGGAGAGTCCTTGTCATTAGATTCAGCATTTGATGTCCCAGGACTTGGGGCGGGTGGGGCCCTCTCTGTACCCATAGTGTGTGAGCTAGGCCAGGCTTTCAAACTCCCCAGTGTCAGCTCTTGGTCTCCTGAGTGAGGACCTTCAGTGGCTGTGTATAGTTTTGTAACGAAAATGCAGTGATTCCCCCCAAGACCCCAAACCTGACAGGGAGAAAGGGGAACCCCCTCCCTGAAGGGCAGAACCTGGGACAGATATTTTCCTAGAGGGCGGGTCCCTCTTGCTTGGTGGAAATGGACCAGAGTATTAGTTAATGGTCTACCTTCCCCATCAGAATGGACTGTGTGGCCCCAACACCTGCTACCTCTTCCTCTGTCCTAAAGATGAGCCTAGGGAGTCTGAACATCCAGGGACCTGACCAGGACACTTACCTGCCTGTACTGCTTGTGGCCTGGAAACCCATATTTTCAGGTCTGGAGAGATAGCTCAGTGGTTTAGAGCACAGGCTGCTTTTCCAGAGGACCCAGGTCCAATTCCCAGCACTCAAAGGGCAGCTCACAACTGTCTCTAACAGTTCCAGGGGATCTGATGCCTTCTTCCAGCCCCTGAGGGCACTAGGCACACATGTGGTGCAGAGACATACATACAAGCAAAACATCTGTAATATAAAATAAAATGAAAGTAAAACCTACATTTTGGACTAGGGTTGATCCAGCACCCACTAGGTTCTGGGTTCAATCCCCAGAATAGCAAAAACTGAGTATGATAGTATTTCTGTAACCCTAGCACTTGGGAGGTGGAGGCAGGAGATTCAGAAGGTTAAGGCTGGGATGAGGAGATGGATCAGGGGATAAAATACTTGCCATGAAAGTGGAGGGACCAGATATCGTATCACCAGAACCTATGACAGTAGTACATTCATCCATAATTCCTGAACTCCCATGGAAAGATGGGAGGCAGAGACAGAGGTGTCCAGAAGCTTAGGGGCTGGCTAGCCTGGTCTATGCAGCAGAGAGCAACCAGAGACCCTTTCTCAAGCAAGGTGGAAGATGAAGACCCACATCAAAGGTGGCCCTGATTAAGCTCTTGCTCTCTCTGGGACTCACTTCTCTTCTGGAAATGGGAAGAGTTGGATGAGGCACTGCCCAGTGTGTTAGGGGCAGGTGGTTGGGGCCTGGGTAGTGCTGGGAAGTCAAGGCAGGAGATGGAATTGTGTCAGGTACAGTAGAATCAAAAGTCCCCATGCCGGGAAGGCAACTGACCTGCAGTTCCTCCTTCATGTGTCAACCAGGAAATGTCCACCCAGTTATCAGCTGTTTACTGTGTATCACCTTTGAGACCCTGGCCCTGTCTGGGTTGGGTTGAGAGGAAGTACATGATCCAACTGTGACCTGGGAGTCAGAGACTGTCCTTTGGAGCAGGTGGAAAGACTGGGTGGAGAAGAAGGAATCCAGGCAGAGGGAGTTGTGTGAGTGCAGGCCTGGAAGGATGCACAGCTGTGAAGGAAATGGGGCCAGTGTCTGAGCTCCCGGACAGTGAACAGAAATGGAGGGTAGGCAGACAGGGGAGAGACATATGTGCTCTGTGAGAAGGGTGGCCGGGCTCAGATTCCTGCAAACCAGGTGTCAACTGTTCCAGGGACCTGTTAGGTTGTGGGGCGGCATAGGCGGTGTGAGCCGGCATTTCTCCTCTGTGTGGGCTCCCCAGAAGTGTTTATCCAGCTACCCAGCAGGATGTGGCTGGGCCAGCCTCACTTGGGAAGATAGCAACAGAGGATTCCAAGGGACCCCAGAACCTTATGTCTGAGAGATTCTGGACTTCTGCCTTGAACTTAATAGGTGCCTTGCCCAACTCTGCTGTCTCACCAGGTGGCTGTTGTGCTTAGTCTAGCCATCTGTAGATCCTGTCCTGCCCACCCACGCTGGCCCACTGCTGTCTGTGTGTGGTGTGTCTGCATTCTGGAGGCTAAGGAAGGATGGTTGCTGTCAGTTCTAGACCAGCCAGGCTAAACAACAAACACTGGAACAAAAACAAAACAACACCTCCCCCAAAACACCTCAAACACCTCCTCCCTCCGTGCCTCCCCCCAAAGAAAGACAATGAAAAACTTCATAGCCCAGAAAGCAAAAATGCAGTGTCAGGGTAGCTGAGGATTCCCTGGGGGCTAAAGTAGAAGCTCGATGGTAAAGGAACTCGGTGTGCTTTCATCTGACCTGAGTTCAGATCTCCAGCTCCCACGTAAGGAGCTGGGCACAGTGCTGTAGCCCCAGCACCGGGAGATGGAGACAAGAGGCTCCCTGAGCTCAGTGCAGTCAGTCTAGCCAAATAGGTAAGCTTCAGGTTCAATGAGAGATCCTGTCTCAAAAACTAAGGAGAGTGATGGAGAAAGACACCTGACATAACTCTCTGGCCTCTGCACGCATACGCTGTGTGTGTGTGTGTGTGCGTGTTTGTGCGCGCGCGCGTGCGTGTGTGTCTTTGTGCGCACATGCACACTCGAGCATGTGTGTGTGCCTGTGTGTGCACGTAGATACAGACAAAAAAGGAAAGAACAAGTGAACCCTCAAGTCTTGCAGCAGTAGGAGCCCCTCTGTCACTGAGTGCTCTGTGTCCCTTCTGGCTGTCTGTCACCATTGTCTGGACAGTTTGGACGAGTATCTTTGGGTGGCCATCTAGACCTTGCATAGCCCACACTCACCCTCTTTCTCTCTTTCCTTCCTGTGTCCCCTTTGGGCCTGCCCATCTCCACATTTGTTCTCCCTTCTGAGGAAATTGGAGTGGACGGAGGGCTTCCTAGGCTCAGACCCTGACTTTGGGTCACCTTGAGTGAGCAACTTCGCCTTCCTGAGACTCATTTTAGTCATCTGTAATGATGGCTGCACCACCTGCTTTCTAGGATGTGTGGGTTGTGAGGTAGGACGTACAGCGTTGGACAATGTGGACTCTGTAAGTTCAGTCTTTGAGTGCTCTATGCAGGAAGACTGATGACGGATGGGCTAGGACACCCCTCCACACACATACACATGCCCTGCTCAGACAGGGCTGAGAAGGGAGGTGGCACCAGGAGTCTTCCTTCCGGTTGTCCGGTTATAGACTGGGGGAAGCTGAGGTGACACATTGCATTGGAGGCCGAGACCTGTGGGGCTGCTCCCCACCTCTCTCCCAGCCACTGTGCAGCCGCCACCCAGCCTCTGTGCACCACCACCCAGCAAACCCCCCCTCTTCAGCATGGCAGCTTTCACTTTCAAGTGCCAGCAGCAAGGGACCGACCTATTGTCTTCGTCCTCTCCATCCCAGGGGACTTCTAAGGAAATGACAGGTCTTGGTCTCTATTTCCTGGGGTCACTAGTTCTGAGTACAGAGAGCCAGCGTCCCTTTCTCATGGGCAGGAGACTTGGTTGCCCATTCCCTCCCCTCTCCAACCAGCCAGTGCTGGCCTTCAGCCTCCGAGTACATGGTGAGGGTCCTACCTCCCTCTGGTGACCCTGACCTGTCCCTTCTTGCTGCCTGTGATCCTGTTGTCAGCCTTGTGCCCTCTCTCCCTCCTGTGGTCAGTGGCTTCCTGTTTCTACCTCATTTAGTCCCTTGATCCCCTGGGTGGAGGGAGCAGCGGCCACAGGAGGATCTTGCTGGGCACCTTGGACAATGTATGCCCTTGTAGGGGCAAGAAGTCTCAGTCCCCAGGAAGGCACTGCTACAACAGGGGCAGGGGCCTAGGCCAATGCTCAGCTGTCCAGTGTGGCACCAGGACCACCTGGGTGTACTGTAATGGAGAGAGCCAGAGCAGAAAGGGGGGCTCAGGACCATGGCTCTGCCTGATGTCTGCAGGGGAGGGAAAGGCAAGGAACAGGGATTCAGATAGGGTCCAGCCAAGGGCTGAGGCTCTGGTAGAGGCCTTGGCTAGTGTGTGTGTGTGGAGAGGGGTTGTCAGGTGGCTGGGTTCCATCTCTAGCAAAACCAGAAAGGCCTGGGAAAATATTAAGGGGGACATAAATTAGAAATATGCCTGTAAGGAGTGGCTAGGGACAGGTGTGGCCCATTCAGAGGGTTCATGTTGGGATGTGAGAGGAACAGTGTGTAGCACTCTGTCACATGGCCTAAAAGCAGCCCTTTGACTTTCAGCTTTCTTGATTTGCAAGTGAGGGACTAAAGAGAGTCACACCTTTTCCCCAAGTGACCTCCTTCTAGGGTGGAGCCTGGGCATGAAGGGGCCCTGGAGGTTTGAGGCTGTGATGGGTCATGTGCTGTCTTGGGGGACAAAGTGAGGGTCCCTGAGTCTGGTGTTTACTAAGGGGGCTCTGTGCTTCCTTGTGGAGATTTAGCAGGCCCAGCCTCACTGTGTAGGATGGAGTGGGAGGGGCCGTGAGTCTCCTCTAGGCCAGATGGCCCGGGACTGTAGCAATTTCATATGTGATAGTTCCGCTAGTAATCTATATATATTGCTGGGTGGGGTGGCTCACTTCTGTAATTCCAATACTCAGGAGGCAAAGGCAGGAGAATTGTCACACGTTTGAGATCACCCTGGCAAACATCGAATTCCAGGCCAGCCAGGGTTGTTTTATATAGGAAGACCTGTCTCAAAATAACAACTCAGGGGCTGGAGAAATGACTCAGTGGTTAAGACCACTGGCTACTCTTCCAGAGGACCCCAGTTCAATTCCCAGTACCCACAATGGCAGCTTATAACTGTCTGTAACTTCAGTTCTAAGAGATCCAACACTCTCACACAGACATACATGCAGGCAAAGCACCGATTAATACTGATAAAATAAAATAATAAAAAGATAACAGCAAAAATTAAAACAAACCATCTATGTTATGTTTAAAATCACAAAGGATGAGGCTACCGTTTGGTTCTGAGAACAAGCTGCCTTAACTGTCATTTTGTGTTTTTCTTTAAATGTATTTCTTTACTTACTATGGTGTGTGTGCATACATGATGATACACGGGGAGGCACACACCGCAGGCTGCCTGTGGAAGTCAGAGTCTTTAAAGTGTTCCAGGAATGAAACTTGTGTCACCAGGCTTTGTGTGACAAGCACCTTTACCTGCTGAGTCATCTTGCCAACCCATTATTTTTTACTTTAAAAAAATATTTTTGAAGGTTTGTGGTGTGTGTGTGTGTGTGTGTGTGCATGCACACACACGTATGTATGCACAGCATTATGTGGAAGTTCAGAGACAGCCCTGAGGGTCATCCTTTTTGTTGTTCACTGCTGTGTACACCAGGCTAGCTTCTGATTTTCCTATCTTTCCCTCCCTTGCTAGAGCTGCGCTGGGATTACAGGTGCATGCTGCTGCTACATTTAGCTTTACATGGGTTCAGCGAATTTGAACTCAGGCCTCACACTTATGTGATAAGTGCTTTACCCACCGAGCCATCTCCCCAGCCCTCTTTCTTTGTCTCTTTTTGAGACAAGGTAGCTGAGACTGGACTCTAGCTCAGGCTGGCCTCTTAACTCTTGATTCTCCAGACTCAATTTACAGTACTTGGCCACCATGCCTAGCCCTGAACTCAATTCTAGTGATTTAAAAGTACAGCATGGTTGGGGATGCAGTTCTCTTGGTAGGATGCTTGCCTAGCTTGCTTGAGGTCCAGGGTTTGATCTTCAGCTCCTTGTAAACTGGGCATGGTGGTGTATGGTTGTGATCCAGCACTCAGGTGGTGGAGACAGGATTTGAAGTTCAAGGCAACATTGTGAGTTTGAGGCCAGCCTGGGATACATGAGACAAGACCCTGTCTCAAAAAGCAACCTCCCCCCCCCAACTCATCTTCCTCTTGCCTTCCTCCTAAAGGGAATTGAACCGAAGACCTTAATGTGCCAGGCAATGCTCTACATCTAAGTCTCCATTCTAATAGTAGAAGTGATAACACTATTTAAAACTTTAAACAACACAGACATGAGATTTATAGAAAGTCTTTCAATGTGTAGCTTATGTAGCTCAGTGGTAGAGCATTTGCATAGTATGTGGTAGTTCCTGGGTTCAAATCCCGGCAGTACACAAATGTACACATACACACAAGTTGGAGATAGGAGTTAGGCCTGAAGTTATGACCAGGATTGTCTGCTATCCTTTTGTCTTTAGCATCCTCTGTCTATTAATAAAACTCTGGGTTAGCATTTTATTAGGGCGATGCTATAAAAAGCTTGTTCAAGCCAGGTAGTGGTGGCACACACCTTTAATCCCAGCACTCAGGAGGCAGAGAGGCAAGTGGATCTCTGAGTTGAGGCCAGCTTTGTCTACAGAGAAAGGCCTAGGACAGTCAAGGCTATACAGAGAAACCCTTTCTTGAAAAAACAAAAAGGAAAAAAAAAGAGTCATTAAAATGCTGTGCCTTTTGCTTTTTGCCAGTTCCTCCATGTATGGATGGATGCCCGTGCTTTGTACTGTCAAGGATTCCTGATGGAGGTTGTGGTGAAAGCCAGGAGAGCAGGATTGATTCCCTAGCCTGGCCTCTGTAGGCTGAGCTGCATCCTGTTGTGTGTGGGGGAAGAGGCACCTTTTTCTAATTTGTTTAAGGGCCCCACCAGGTTTAGGGACAGCAGTTCATTTAGAGTAGGGAGTATTGGGGAGCAGTGGGGAGTTCTATGTGGGGTACCTGGGTTATAGGCTGGTGTGTGTGTGGTAGTGGTGGTGGGGGTAGGTTCCATGTAGCACAGATGTCTGGAACAAGGCCCACTAGAGAACATCACTGGAGCCGGGGCGGAGACTCATTGGTGACAGAAACCTGAGAACATTAGGTACTGGGACCTGACTATAAGCCCAAATACCAAGTCCATTCAGGACCAGTCATGGCCTTAGGGACAGGAAGTAACTGCCTGAACTGAGGAGTGAGCAGAAGATGAAAGTCTAGCCTATGCTATGCATGAGGTGACGTGTCACAGTCATCTGGGTTCCCGGCTCTGTGGGCAGAACCATTCACTTTGTAGAGGGGAAAAATGTGGCCTAAGGTGGGATGGGATATACCTAGGGTTTCAGGCAGACAGGAGAGCCAGGTAGGATTAGGCTTGCCTTGCATCCCTGGTGACGATGGGGGCCAAGCTTTGGGCCTATTTTTATTCGTGTAGTCCTGAGAGGCACAGCCATAGTAGGTCCTTTATGAGACGTATGTGCTGCAGCCTATAGTCCCTGGGAGACAGGAAGTAATATTTTGGTCTAGGGGTCTACTATACTGTGCCCCCCTTTGCCCTTGCTGCCTTGGCTCAGAGGGAGTTAGCTTGGCAGAGTCGGGGGTCATTTCTGCACCTCTGAGCTGGGAGCCCAGCCCCCCACCTAGTTCCTCATAGCTACAGGAAGTATCTCCAAGGCTTCTTGCCTGCCAGTGGAGGCTCACAGAGTCCTGTGGACGCCCAGGAGAACTGTTGGAGCCTAGGAGGGTGGCCCCGCCACAGGTATTACCTGGTTACTTGGGCCAGGCATATGTGGGGTGTGTGTTGGGCATGTCGGAGTTTTAGGGAAGTTGTGTGGGACTCTTGGGCAGTTTTGTGGGGGCTCTGGGACAGTTCTGTGCACTTGAGTTGTGGGTAGGAACATGGGTTCTACTGGCTGGTGGCTGACTGAAGGGTAGCTCTGCCCAGCAGCTGCTGGTGAATAGACGGCCTGAGACCTTGTGAGTTTGGAAGATAGTTCAGGCGTGTTTGTGTGGTGCTACGGTGTGTGGTCTGTAGATCAGGTAGGTGTGTGGTTGTGGTTCCTGTGGAGGTAGATCTGAGGGGCTTCCTGAGGGCTAGACGCTGGAGTCACTGTCCAGCTGCCTCGCTTGGGAAACCTGCGCAGGTGTGGGACTGTGTAAGAAGCTGAGGAAAGGAGAGCAAAGGCCATAGTAGGCCTAGGGCTGCCCTCCCCTTCCTCTCTCTCCCGGGCTAGGTCTTTCCTTGAACTTGGAGCAGAGTCCTGTAAAGGGAATAAGCAAGGGAGACCACCTGGCCATGGGGCTGCCAGAGCTCCAGTGGGAGGAGCCAGGACCTTTAAGATTGCTCTGAGTCACTGTTGTAAATCCGAATGCAAAGAAGACGAGGAGAGTCTTCCAGAGAGGCACACCCTCAGGGCCAGAAGGCTTACAAGTGACCTTGCAAGCTGCTGCCCAAACCTCTGGGGTGGCCTGCCTTCCTTCCCTGCTGGACTGCCTCATCCCCAGCATATCCGATCCTTTGTTGTGTGCTGTGTGACCCCGTGTCTTATATATTCAGTTCCCGTTGCATGGAAGAGTGTCCTTCCTGTCTCCACCCGTTGAGGCCCAGAGAGGCAGCCTGTTCTCCAAAGACTTGGGGCTACAGCAGGGGACTTGGTAAGTGTCCACCCACCCATACGGCACGGGGCATGTCCTCAGGTCTTGGGATCATTGTAAGAGCTAAGGGGACATAGATGGGAATCTGGGAGGAGCTGAGCTGATAGTGGCATTTGGGAGAGGAAAAGAAGCCAAGGCTGTGGCTACCTTGCTGGGTTGGTGAAGCTGGTGTCACTAGTCAATAGTAGTAGGCATACCATGCAGGAAATGTTGAGCAAGGCCAGAAATGGGCACTGGGTTCAAATTCTGCCTTGGGACTGGACTGA
Source organism: Uromys caudimaculatus (assembly GCA_028551405.1). NCBI lineage: Eukaryota > Metazoa > Chordata > Mammalia > Rodentia > Muridae > Uromys > Uromys caudimaculatus. Next base: position 92,539,200 of record CM052703.1, on the reverse strand, counting down.
TAACGTCATTAAAAGGCTGAAAGCTTTGGCTCCAGCAAGAGGGAGTCAAGCTAGACCTGAGGAAAGACTGGCTGGCAAGGATTAGAGATTTCACCTGACTCTTCCTTCTAAAGTGGGACTGAATGCTCTGAGCTCCTCTATGGATGGTGGGGTTGGAAAGAGAGGCAGACTCAGGCCATCACAAGAGATGCTGAAGGCAGGATACAAGTGGATCCTCACAAACACAGTGACCAAGGAGAGCAGGCAGAAACATGGAGGCCAAGGTCTAGGAGGACTTTCTGGAGGAGGTGGCTTGGAGTGGGGCCAGGGTGGTTGATATACTCGCTGTCAGCTGACTGTTTTGGGGGCTCCCCTAGGTCAGGCTTGTGCTGATATAGGAAATGACACAGGAGTTATGGATGGGGCCAGGGCTTGGGGTATGTAATTGAGCATTTGGGCAAGTCACTTCCTCTCTGTGGTATTTATTTCTTCACCCATAAGTGGCAGGGCTGGACCACAGCAAATGACAGGCCGAGGGGCCCTCGGGGCACAGGGAGCCCCATCAGTTTGTGGCAGTTGGTGGGTCTAGCTGAGCAGTACTGAAGGAAGAGGGGGGTGAGATTCGGGTGGCTACGCAAGCCTGGCTGGGTGTTGGGGTGTACCCCTCACCCCTGCTGCCTGCCGTGTTGTTAAATGAGGGTCCTTCCTCAGCTGGGTTTCTGCTTCCCAGAGAGTGAGAGCAGAGCCTGGATACTGAAGAGCTCTACCATCGAGTCAGGTGATATGTCGGTGCCATTTAAAGAGTGAAAGCCCATGTCAAAGGCCTATGGTTTGCAATAAAGAAATGGTGTTATCAGTACTCTCTGGCCTCCGCAGTGATTACCACAGACTTCTGTCAGGGGCAGTCACCTCTGGGAAGCCACTCTAACCTAGCTTGGCGGGGGCTCCAGGCTCTGGTCCCTGGGTGGTAGTGTCCAGCTTCCAGTTCCTCGAGTAGCTTTGTCTCCAAGGCTGTTAGCACCCAGTCCCCAGGTCTCTGACCTTGGCCAGTGCCCTTTAGTGCGGGAATAGGAACTTGAAAGAGGCCAGACTCTTCTCAGGGAGAGCAGTGTGTTCCTGTTTCCCAGCCCCAGCCTGTCCAGCAGCGAGGGTTGGGAAGATCTCCAGTCAGCTGCCTGAGCTCAGCAGGCAGTCCTTTATACTTGACTCTTGCTTATGAGAGGGAGCAAGCGGCATGACTAAGGAGAGCTGTCTTGCCCAATAGACAGTGCAAGAGCAGGCTGGGGAGATGGCTCCATGGTTAGAACGCTGGCCCGATGACCTGAATCTAGATCCACAGAGCCCAGGTGGAGATGGCTCAGTGAGTACAGGTTCCTGCCTCTAGTCTGATGGCCTGAATTCAGGGTGCACATGGCAGAAGGAGAAAGGTGTCCTCTGCATGCACGCACATGTATGTGCGCGTGCACACACATAGCATAAAAACAAAACAGTGTCAAACCTGGATGCAATAGTGCACGTGTGTGTGCGTCTGTCGCCATGCTCCAGAAGATAAGAGGTTCCAGAAGGTTGTGGAGAGTGAGAAGAAGTAGGGCTAAGCTGCCAGCCTGGTACACAGTGGTGAGCGGTGAGAGACGATGTCTCAAGGGGATAGGTAATGGACACATGCCCAGGTTGCCCTCTGATCTCAACACATGCATCGTGGCATGTATGTGCACGTGCTCACACGTTTGCACGCACTCACAACATCACACACACATGAGTGCAAAGCAAGACACATTAGCATACTCTGTCTTCCTAGCACTCAGAAGCCTCAGTGGCAGAGGTCTTGCCTAGCCTGGGCAAGGCCCTGGGTTTGATCCCAGACAGAACAAAACAAGTAAGAGTAATGAATTTTAACATTTTTATTTACGATTTTAATGTTTACTTTTTGAGGATGAGTGCTTGCCTGCAGGTATGTACATGCACCACATGTGTGCCTGGTGCCTGAGGAGACCAGCAGAGGCACTGGGCTCCCGGGAAGCAGTGTGGGGACAGGTGGTTGTGAGCCACCATTTGGGTTTAGGAAATGGAACCAGGTTCTCTGTAAGAGCAGCGAGTGCTCTTAACCGCTGAGTCATCTCTCCAGCTCCTGCTTTTAAATTGTTAAATATTATCATTGTCATCATTGCTATTAGAGTCAGGATGTTCTGTAGCCCAGGCTCGCTTTAAACTCACTATGTACCCAAAGCTGGTGAATTCTTGATCCTCCTGCCTCTGCTTCCCAAGTGCTAGGATTATAGGTGTGTATGGCTGTTCCTAGCTTCACGTCGCCTTAATAGTATTTTAAACCTAAATATCCCCAATATTATGACTCATCATGTAATCAATAGCAAGACAGTGAGATATTTTACATTCTTTTTTTTCCTTTCACTCTCTTCAAAATCCCATATATTCAGAATTCAGTGTTCCTCATTTTGGGGATCTTGTTTCAAGTGTTCAAAAGGCATATATAGCTGTGCCAGCTACTATGTTGGACAGGGCAGGGCTAGATATGTTGAGACTGCTCCTTCCTAGCCTATGACTTAGATAAGTCACTCAACTTCCCTCTACTCTCGTCTCTTTATTGAAAACTCTCTAGACAGTTCCTTGTACTTCACAGATCATGGCAAGGATTAAGTGAATTTAAGTGTGGAGTCACTGGGTGGAGTGAATGGTCTTTGTCTTTTTTCTCCCCAAGACAAATTTCTCTGTAGCCCTGGCTGTCCTGGAACTCACTCTGTAGACCAGGCTGGCCTCGAACTCAGAGATCGTCCTGCCCCTGCCTCCTTAGCGCTGGGATTAAAGGTGTTTGTCTTTTTAAAGCAGTCATTGCTTCATCCACCATTCGGGCCAACACGTTCTCCAGGGTGCCAGTTACTTAACATGTGTTTTAGAGGCTGGGGAGATGGCTCAGGGGTTAAGAGCACTGGCTGCTTTTCCAGGGGACCCAGATTTGATTCCCAGCACCCACACAGTGGCTCACAACTGTCTGCAACTCCAGTCTCAGGAGATCTGACACCCTCTTCTTGCCTACTTTGGCACCACATGTGTGTGGTGCACAGACATACATGCAAAATACCGATACACGTACAATAAATAAAATCTTAAAAATTTGTTTTAAAAATTCTCACTTTAAAATCTCATCCCTGGGGCCACTGCTATCTATAAAATACCACATAAGGATGAGGACCTCTTTCTGTCCCTTCATCTAAGAAGCTGGACATGGGAGACACAGTACAGGAGGATTCTCTGGGGTCCTGGCCAGCTGACATAGACTAATTAGTGAGCTCCAGGTCCCAGTGAGAGACTTAAAAAATGAGGTAGATGTGTCTTGAGGAATAACACTGGAGATTGACCCCTGACCTCTGCACACCCCTGCATTCATTTGCGCCAGCACCCTGTACTAGCACGAATACCCACAGACACCCACATGCACATAAAGCACCATTTTGTTTTGTTTTGTTTTTGTGGGAGGTGTTATTTTGTTTGATTTTTTTTTTTTTTGAGACAGGGTCTAACTATGTAGCCCAGGCTGGCCTGGTACTTGCTGTGTTGTCTAGGGTGGGCCCCTCTTCATAATAGTTCTCTTGCCTTAGCCTCCCACGTACTGGGATCCAGATGTGTACCACCACCACGCCTCACTCCATGCCCCTGTTTTAACCCCGTTCTAAGCAGTGACAGTTGTAGCATCTACTTACCATAAATAAATGGTCATGAGTGCCCCCAAAGCCATGGTGCAGGGCCCAGCAGTTACTAGGACAGGAGTGTCCTGATTTTGCTCTTTTGTGCCAGGGAGGGGTCTGTCTATTCCACTGTGCTCATGACCCCCCACTTCATAGAGCCTGGTCCTCCTGAGCAGCAGGAGCATGGCCTGTCAGCTAGCCTGTTCTCTCTTCCTCTGGAAACCCCCTATTGGCTCATTCTCCTCAACCCTTCTCATGTCCTTGCCCCAGCTGTGCCGCGCCTTTGTCTCAGCCTGCTCCATGGCCTCCAGATTAGTGCAATCTTGTGTTCCTATGTCCCCAGCTCTCCTGCCAGGAAAGCATCCTACCCTCTTGCCTCCCTCTCTGATGCAGTCTCTTTGCCAGACTCCCCTGTAGTCAGTCCACCACTGGGGTCTCACCAGGGAGCCAGTAACCTTGAGGCCTTAGTAACTGCATGTCTCACTTCTTAAAGGACCCTCGCCACTCCAGCCTCCTACTCCTTCTCCTAGAAGGAGTTTCTGGGATCTTACTCCCTGGCCAGCATTCTGCTGCTCTGGAGCCTTCTCTCTGCTCTCTCTCTCTCTCTCCCTCTCTCTCTCTCTCTCTCCCTCCCTCCCTCCCTCCTTCCCTCCCCCTCCCTTCCTCCCTCCCTCTCTCTCTCTCTCTCTCTCTCTCTCTCTCTCTCTCCCTCCCTCCCTCCCTGTCTTTGCTTTGCTCCTGCTTCATCTCCCTTTCTTTTTCTCTCTCTCTCCTCCTAGCATTGCTTGCCTCATGGATTTTTCTTCCCCTCTCTGTCCCTGCAGCTTCCACCTCTGAGCACCATGAGGAGCCCTTGGGACTAGGAACAACCTCCTTGGAGGACCAGGTGTCCTTGGTGGCAGGTAAGTGAGGAGCTGGGATCCTGAGGTGGGAGTTTCATGGGATTTTATATTCTGTTTGGGCAGCTGATGTTGTGGGCAGAAACCGAGGCCTGAGAACCTGGTAAGGCCTCCCCTAGGGGCTCTGAGAGGAGAGGACAGGGTCCCAGGTTGGTTTGCCGGGTGTCGACTGATTGGTGTCTTTTCCTTGCTTGGTGAGTGTACTGGCTGGTTTTGTATCAACTTGACACAAGCTGGAGTTATCGCAGAGAAAGGAGCTTCAGTTGAGAAAATGCCTCCATGAGATCTAGCGGTAAGGCATTTTCTCAATTAGTGATCAAGGGCCCCTTGTGAGTGGTACCATCTGTGGGCTGGTAGTCTTGGGTTCTATAAGAAAGCAGGCTGAGCAAGCCAGGAGAAGCAAGCAAGCAAGCCAGTAAGCAGCATTCCTCCATGGCCTCTGCATCAGCTCCTGCTCCTTGACCTGCTTGAGTTCCAGTCCTGACTTCCTTTTGTGATGAACAGCAGCCTGGAAATGTAAGCTCAGTAAACCTTTTCCTCCCCAACTTGCATCTTGGTCATGATGTGTGCAGGAATAGAAACCCTGACTAAGACAAATTGGTACCAGAAGTAGGGTATTCCTGTGACAACCTGACCATGCTTTGGGGAGGACTGTAGAAGGACTTTGGAACTTTGGGCTAGAAGATCCATTCAGTGTTAAGAGCTTTGTGGGATGTTGTGTAGGAGCTTGGAAGATAATGTTGAGAACAGTGCAGAAGATGGAGGCCTGGCTTGTGAAATTTCAGAGGGAAGATTAAAGACTCTGATCAGGGCCATTGCTAGTTTGATTTAAGATTCTGTGGTTTTGGTTAGCTGGGGCTGAAGAAACCAGCTGTGATTAACAAGATACCAGAACTACTAAAGCAAAATCATTGCATTACTGGGACTATTGATGCTGGTTGGCTGGAGCTGGGAAATTGGCGGTGATTGGGAAGAGACCAGCATCAATGGGGTGAAATCTTCTGAGAAGTGTTTTCTGAGAGCACAGAGGCTGCATTCCAGAGATAGCCAGGGTTGTACCTTGTGCTGTGGCTGGACTTGGTAATGTGTAAGAGTCACCTAGGTGGTACTGGTTTTGAA